>LPNX010367449.1:140015-172046 GCA_001517045.1 Pseudotsuga menziesii
TAAATACGCAGACGTTGAATTTGGAGGAATTCAGACACGGGATATGTTACAGCACTTATGAACTGGTCATATTTCAAATGCTGCTGTTGATGTTGTCCAAGGCAGCAAGTCAATGGAGATCCGTTCTGTTGGTGTTTCAAAGGGCGCAGCAATTGAGCGGATTTTGGGTGAAAACGATGAGGATGCCAGCGTAGAAGAAGGATCATTTCCAGGATTTCAAGGCATGAATATAACCAAAGAACAAGTGGCAGAGTAATTGTAGCAGGTGTCAGGATTTTAAGACTCAAAATCAGCAACAATAATATTCTCCAAATTTTATGAACAAGGATTTAGGTTCGAGTCTAATTTTAGGCAGAATCCCAACAGCATAGCCCAGTTTAGAAGGATCAAGATCTCTGATTTCGACAGCTAAGCTATTCTTGTTGTTCTAGATATGGATTCGGTCCTTTATTTTGGATCTGTTTTATATTATGTAATGATTGTAAACTTATAAAGAGGGGAGTGGTTCTTCCTTTGAAAAAGGACCCAGCGAGAGGCTTGAGAGCAAAGGAGAGTTCTTCCTTTTCAGCAGAGGTCTCAAGAAGGGGTTGGTTGCTTGGTAGTTTTGGGACCATGCTGGATGTGTACTGAACCAAATTTCACATAGCATAATCTCTTTACAACTTCACAGGTTCTATTTATGAAAGTGATATAATGATGTTTTGCCATTGTATATTATGAATTGTTGTCTTTGATAATTCTTTTACTTCTGTGGTCATTAACAATCCATGTTGTGATTCTTATCGAAGATAGCAATTATCTTTTGTCTGATAAACAATAGTAGTTACACTTTATATTGCAGGATCATAGAATCCTTTGCATGAAACATTGTTTTGCATGTTATGCTATTTGAAAACTCATATCTGCCATTTCAGCCATTACTGTCTCACCAACCAGATAAAAACCTTGATCTTTCTTTGTGAATACTTGTATTAAATATTCTGATCATCTTATATACATCTGTATGTACCCATCTGTCATATACCAGATTTGTCCAGTGTAAATTGTGTCATGTTCAATTATATGCCTAACCTATGAAAACTGTGTAAATATATGAAATAGGCCTAGTACTTTATACTACTGTAAAGATACCTTAGCCCTAAGTTTTATACTGGTTTGTATTCTGGTTCGATTTCATTTTAATTTAGTCTTTGTAGACTTAAGATTTCCTTAAGCTTGGATCCCCTGTAGTCTAGGTCCAACTTTAGGGATAACAGGTGGTTTATAGGTTGTGTTGGTATCGAAATGGGTTATTTGGGATTTTGGTGGTTTGAAGAAAAGTATATGCTTACTTGTTCATTAAATCTAAATCTACAAGATAGTTGTACCTCATTTATCATGCAATCACTACAAGAAGGGTTAAGAAGCAACCATAATCCATAGAAATGGACAAAGGGCATTGGGAAGGACACATTGATGAAACAATAGGAGATTTTTTATGGTGGAAGCTCAAGTAGTTGACATTTACTAGATCATCCCCACACCCATTTTCACTCTTGAGAAGAATATCAACCCATTTTAGAGGATCCCAAACATCATGAGAAACCATATAATAACGATGAGGTGAGGGAAGAGAAGGAGGAATCAAAGATAAAAAAATGTGACTTTAATAATTAATATTCTCAAAACATATTTAAGATGGTACTAAAAAATTTCAAGATCAAACCTTATGAAGTTGAGGTAGATGCACTTAAATTAATACATTGATTCCAATAATTAGATATTTAGGTGTGCATAATGTACAAGTGGAGCATAAAATATATTTTTCTATATTGAAGATAAAATTTCATGACCAAACCTTGTGGGAATGTTGAACCAAGGACCTTAGGTTGATCAGGGATGTCATGTCCCCAATTAAATAATTTCCAAATAAGACTACTTGCAAATAATGTTTCACCAACCTACTAGTTCCCTAGCTTGAGATGGAGACACAAATTTTGTAATAAGGAGATATGGGACCCAAAAAGACTTTAGTTTACCATATTCACATTTAAATGGGTCACATAAATGATAAATGCTAAGAAAATAAGGTGGAATGGGTTCATGAAGACACTTGGAAGCTTGTGGAGCCTTTGGATGACTAGATTCCCCACACACTTGGCATGATGTTCACCCAAATTCGAACACATGGGTAATGTAACATTATTGGAGGGTGATGTGGTGTAAAATATAATATAATGAGCCAAGGAATACTAATGAGTAAAGGAGAGTAACTCTGTGGAAGAGGAAGGGACTAGAAGACAATGTGGGCCACTTGGAAGGAGATTACATGCACTCTATGACAACAAATGATGAAAGATTCTATGATAAGTATGGAAAATTCAGACTTGATTGTAGACATATGAAAAATATGACATGACAGGGCTAAAATTAGCCACCAAGAGGTCGAATATGGGAGTTAGAGGAATCCATTCGAATTGGGGAAAGAATTGGAGCATGAAGCTGAAGACAAGTGTCATAGGAGTTACTAAACCACTAAGATGAGTTGGAGGAATCCCATGGAGGGAAATTCAACCTTAGTATGCCTCATGAAGTTAATAAAAGGATGTCATGAGGAAGGAGAATGGATTTTTTAATTTTTTTAATTGGCCTTTGGCATTTTGGAGATCTTTTACTTGTCCATTGCACAATGAGTGTTCACTCTCCTTGCTTGTGAACCAATTTAGAGGGAGTTTGATTCCTTTCCAAGTTGGTGGATGGAGAGGCCATTCAGACCTCTCAATGGATCTTAATGAATTATTTTAGCTGTAGGTTGAAGGTACATACAGTATAATTCTCATATGTCTCCCTATTCTCTCATTCCTTCTTCTCCATTCCCCCACCCTCTCATGTTGATGGCTCACTTGTTGGAGTGGTGCTTGCACTTTGATGAGGATATTTGATGCCCAAGATTATGTATATGGTGTATGGACCTATACTCTTATGTGCATATTCTCTATAAGTCTAAATATCAGAAATCCATGTATGAAAGGCTCGCATTCACATGCTCTTGAATGACTAGTTTCATGTATTTGGCTTCCATTTTGGAAAGAGTTGTATATCATATTTGTATGAAGACTTTTCTATAAGTTTTTTAATGATTGGGAAGCCATAAATGATGTATACCTATGATAAATTATGTGCAACCAATAGACCCCTTCTCCAATTACCCAGCTAAAGCTCCTTTGGGCCAAAAAGTGCATGCATACCTACATCTTCTATGCATTCAAGTTGGCCTATATTCCATGTGATTTTCTTCCTTGTTAGTTTCTTCATTAAAGAATGCTTACAATAATAGCATGTGAAATTTGTTTTCAAATCCTAAGGTACAATAGATTTTATCAAAGTACTTTATACAACACAACATAAATGATAAAATGAAATCATTTTCAACTCAATGCATTCACAAAAAATACACGCAAAAACCAAGAAACTACGAGAATACAACCTACCTCAAGATGCTAAAAAATATTCAGTAGAGTTGGTCAATCTTCCACATGCAACAAATCACTAAATACATTTGTAATCTATGTGCCCACAAGAAAGAATATCATAGTGGCCACAATGATGCAGGTCTTAAACATTGCTAGTACAACAAACAAGAAAAGGATGGTATTATAATGGCGAAGGTACGGATAATTCAAATTACATATTCTATCTTACAATATCATTGACCATCCTCACAACTGTTAAGTTTTTCCAAAGAATAGAAGGACTAATGACTCTCAAAATTACTCTCTTATTGGCCTCTCTTTACCATATTCACAATTAATGGATGGCATTATTGTTATATTTTTATCATTTAATCAATACCATCTAGGATCTTATCTAAGAGAATAACATGCACAACAATAATCACAAGAGACAAGAGACACAAAGATTTTTCCTCGGGGAGATCATAAAGGAGAAAACCCCGCAACTTCCTCAGAGATAGAATGAGTACCAATAGAAAAAGTAAAACCCAAAAACACAAAGATGATCTCCAACATTTGTTGTCTCTCTCACTTCTGTGAGCTCCTCTTCTCTCACTCATCTGGTGACAGTTGAGTGAGTGTGTGTTTCAAATAGAGAGTCCCACTCTCTATTTATACTTGTTTTCCACTTGACATTTACTCTACAGGGCTGACTTCTCTAGGAGAGTCTAATAACCCTAATACCCCTCAACTGTGGGGATTACTGCCCCAAATTACAACGGAGTGTTAACCTCAATGACTCTACATGAATTTATTATATTAATGACTGTCCCGATCAGAGGAACAAACATCTCCATCAGGGTACAATGAAATACAATATAAAATATACAAGTGAATACATTCCAAAGTTACAAATACATCAACACTCCCTCTTAACTAGGAAGGTATTCTCTTGACATAGTTTATCAGCACAAGTATTCATTACTGGATCATCATCATCATCACTGCTTCCGCTTCGAGCAAATGGTGCTATCTCTCAATTCTACTCGTCATAGGAAGTTCTACAAAGCCAACCTTGTTGGATGTAGGACTAGCCTCCATGTAGGTCTTCACATTTTCAGCACTTATATCTAACCATGGGAGGAAGCAATCTTGCCACAATGTTAGAAAGGCACAACACTTATATTTGACCATGGGAGGAACCATTCCTTCCACCATGTCAGAAAGGCACGACACTTACATCTGACCATGGGAGGAACCAATCCTTCCACCATGTCAGAAAGGCACTTCACTTACATTTAACCATGGGAGGAACCAATCCTTCCACCATATCAGAAAGGAACAACACTTACATTTGACCATGGGAGGAACCAATCCCGCCACCATGTCAGAAAGGCACAACACTTACATCTGACCATGGGAGGAACCAATCCTTCCACCATGTCAGAAAGGTGTAACACTTACATATGACCATGGGAGGAACCAATATTTCCACCATGTCAGAAAGGCACAACACTTACATTTGACCATGGGAGGAACCAATCTTGCCACCATGTCAGAAAGGCACAGCACTTACATCTGACCATGGGAGGAACCAATTCTGCCACCATGTCAGAAAGGCTTCCAGACTCATCACTTCCCCTTGGAAGGAACCTCGATCTGATGAACACTAATATTCTCTCTGAAGTACTCAAACTTCACTCTGGATAATGGCTTAGTCAACACATCAGCTATCTACTCATTCGTTGTAACATATTGGAGCTTCACTTCTCCTCTCTGCACCATATCCCTAATATAGTGATATTTGATCTCGATGTGTTTCGACTTGTCATGGAACACCAGATTCTTCGACAACTTTACACAACTCTAGTTGTCGCAACATATACAAGTAGCATCCAACTAGAGATCAAACAAATCAGATAATATCTTCCTTAGCCACACTGCCTCACAACTAGCCAAACAAGTTGCAACATACTCTACTTCAGTTGTACTTAGTGCCATGAAGGACTGCTTCCTGCTAAACCAAGAGATAACACATGATCCCATACTAAAGCAGCACCCTGAAGTGCTAATCCTATCAATGGAAATGCCTTCCCAATCCGAATCCACATAAACCTCTAGGTTAATCTTGTGATTCGCTTGATATTTGATCCAATAGTAAACTGTACCCTTCAAGTACCTCAGAATATGCTTTGCAGCAATCAGGTGAACATGTCCTGGATCTGTCAGGAACTGGCTCAATGTGTTCACAACAAAGAAAATATACGGTCTCATGTTCGTTAGGTACATTAATGACCCAGTCATCTTACTATACATCATAGCATCAACCGACTCTGATGAAGCATCACTCAATAGCTTCAGGCCTGATGCCATAGGAGTGGTCATGGCCTTGCAGTCCATCATCCCGAACCTCTTTAGGATCTCTACTGCATACTTCCCTTGTCCCAGGGAAATTCCATCTGCATTCTGCCACACCTCCTTGCCTAGAAAGTAGTACATCATACCCAATTATTTTATCTCGAACTCGGCAGCAAGATTCCTCTTTGTGTCAACCCATCCTCAGCTGTCACAAACAGGTCATCCACATACAATAGGAGTATCACTGGGTTCCCTTCCTCAACCTTATAGTAAAGGTTGGAATTTGCTTTACTCTTGGTAAATCCCAATCCAGTCAGGATGTTGTCAATTATGTCGTACCATGTCCTGGGTGCCTATTTCAAATCGTGCAGGGTGTCACGTCCCCTCCGTCCCTGAAGGAGAGAATGGGACCCAACTCTTCTACCTAAGTTACCTATCTCTGATTCTGCATTAGTATGATGATTCCTGATTCTTTTTTTTCTTAAATATCTACACAAGCAATAATTTCCCTTGCTAACATTCTGATCAGACCATGTATAACTCTTTATCTTCCCTAATCCAAGAGAGATCGAACGGTGTAGAATCATCCTGCAGAAAATCAACGGTGCAGAGAGATTCACTTGCGGAATCAGAAACATATAAAATTTCACTCTCACACCCTGCATCCTGCATCCCACATGTGGAATGACCGTTGGAGAGATCAAAGTTGCGGAAATCAAAATTTACCATAAGTCATTTCCACATCTTGCATCCCACCTCTCACAAATTGCGAAAAGTAGATTTCGCCAAATGACATTTCCGCATCCCACAAGTTGCGGAAATGGAATTGTAGAAGGAAAAATGCAGAGTCCAAACTTCTGCAAGGCACATTTCCACATCTTGCATCCCACATCCCGCAAGTTGCGGAAGGGAAAATATGTGGAAATTCGATCTGTTCATGAAAATTTCTAAGTATAAAACGGATTTCCAACATCTAGGCCATCACCAATCCGATTGATATAACTTCATAACAACTTAGAAAATTCATTGAAGTAATTACACACATAGATGCATCATTCATGAAATGTAGAACTAAAACAAAACACATTTCATTCAAGAATTTATCATTTCATATTAATCTATAAACAAGTATAGTTGCAGGGATTGAAACACAAGAGATACTTATCTTTATCAGAATCTTGTCCCGCAACCAGCTATGTCGCTGCAACGTTACACCCAACCATAGGCCAGTTTGCTCATCAATCTCTCAGCAACACTGCCACCCCCGAGCTGGGCATGATTTCCCTAAGGAATAAGGAACACTAGAAGAATTCCCCATAGCCAACAATACAATAAAACTCAACCAAGCCAACACAGTTGGGTTTATCAGACTTACACATGAAGTGATTTACACATATAAAAAGTTTATACAAGTCACATCCAAGCTAACAGATGGGTTTATCATGCTACCATCCAAGCCATCCTTCCAGTTGGGTTTATCAGGCTTACACAGATAGTGATTTACACTTAGCTAATATTCACATGAGACACAACCAAGCCAATAGATGGGTTTATCAGCCTACCAGCCAAGCCATCCTTCCAGTTGGGTTTATTAGGCTGCCAAGGAGGTGGAAAGACTGACTGCTAAGCTAGTGAGCTCAATCCGAGAGCTATGGACACCTCCACTGGATCTAGCCTGACTTCTAAACATTTACACACCCAACACAAGGAAGCATCCCCTTCTCTGCTACACAGTCCCTTAGGCCATTCCTTCCCTTCTAGTGCTATTCAGGGTATGCAAAGAAGAAAACCCACCCTCTAGATTGGTATGTGAGGTTCCTTCATACACTAGGTTTATCAAGCAAGTCCAGACTCCATTTCCATTCCCCAAATCAGTTCAGATGTCAAACGAGGATGTACACACCGCGATCTTAGTTCTGGGATTAACAAAACATAACATAATCCAAGGAATACACACACACAACAATTACAAATTTTTTCAGCATTGCTTGAGCCAGGACGACTACTGCAATTACCCAAAAACAAAATCATTTGTTGGTCATTCAACTCAAAAACACAAATTAGATTATGGGCATTCACATTTAGCAAATGACCAACCGACAAGAAAATCGTAAAAAGGAAAACAATTCACTGAACAGGAAAATTCGTGAAGGATCCAGACTCAAAGCAGTTTTGCTTGCTGTCTAAATGCCAGAATGTCTTGCAAAAAAATTCCACATAGTACAAATCGTGAGGGGAAGGTGAAACACGACTGCATGAGGGAAAGGCAAGTGTTTTTTGTGTTTTCTTACACAAGAAAATTTAAAAAATGTTTTTCCAGAAATGGGTGCTCTTCCCATTCCCCCCCTTATCCTTAGGAAAAATCATGCCCCCATCTCATTTTGTTGCATTGACATAGCTGGTTGTAGGATTTTAATTAAAAATTGCAAATTTAATCATGATTTCCAAACTTATAACGTTCAACTAGCATAAAAACACCATCAGCCTAAATCTTAATCACTGAAACATAAACACTAAATCGATGGTGGGGTTTTTTCCTTGAGCTCCACACCATGATTATTTACATCATATTATTTAAATGCAAATGGGGTCAAAACTGGTGTGTTACATCCCCCCCCCTTCAACAGCACTTTCCTTAGTGCGTTACAACATTGAACAAAAATGATTTGCTGGTACTTCCCTCAACAATCCGTAGAATTGAACAAAAATGCATGTGCGAGTCGCATGGCATCCTCCATCTCCCACGTAGCTTCTTCAGGACCATAGTGATCCCATTGCACCTTTACTTGTCCTATTGCTCAGTTCCAGAGCATTGTGACCTTCCTGGCGAGGATACACATAGGCTCGATTTGGAACTCTCCCTTTAGTTCCACCTGCATCACATCCCATATTATTACATGGTTAGGATCATGTACATATTTCTTAAGCAAAGAAACATGAAAAACATTATGATCCCTAGTGCTAGCAGGAAATGCAAGTCTATATGCAACTGGTTGTATTCTTTCAAGCACTTCAAATGGCCCACAGTATCTAGGAGACATCTTGGCACAACTCCCAAGATTCAAGGAACTTTTCTTTGCCTTCACCTTGAGGTAAACATGATCCCCAATACTGAACTCTCTGTTCACCCTATGCTTATCTGCATAGCTTTTCTGTCTGTCTTGGGATGCCTTTAGATTCTGTCTGATTTTTACAACTTCCTGCTCCATCTCCTTGAACAATTCTGGACCGATCACAACTATGTTCACTAGGTTATCCCAAGTTACTCGTGTTCTTCACCTCCTTCCATACAAAGCTTCATATGGAATCATCCCCAAGGATGCTTGTTGTCCATTGTTATAAGCAAATTCTACCAAGTGTAAATAGTCTTCCCTCTTGGATGGTTTGTCCATCACATACATGCAAAGCATGTCTTCAAGCACTTGGATAACTCTCTCAGTATGACCATCAGTATGAGGATGGTAGGTAGTGCTGAAATTCAACTTTGTTCCCAAGTCTGCAAACAATCCTTTCCAAAAATTAGAGGTGAACTTGACATCTCTGTCAGAGACTATTGCCTTAGGCAATCCATGCAATTTAAAAATCTCCTTCATGAAAATCTTAGCAATTTCATCTGTCTTGTGCATGGACTTAACCACTATAAAATGAGCTTCCTTTGTCAACTTGTCCACCACAACCATGATGGAATCATGTTTTCTCCAAGTCATTAGCAATCCTGTACTAAAATCCATGGAAATAACTTCCCATTTCCATTCTGGAACTGGCAAAGGCTGTAACAAACCTATTGGGTGTTGATGCTCCACCTTTACCTACTGACACTTCATGCACCTTGAAATATATCCAGCCATGTCCTTCTTCATGCCTGGCCAAAAGTACTGTTTCCTTGCAGTAGAAATTGTCTTCTGTATCTTGGGTGACCAGAATATGGAGTCTGATGGATTTCATCCATAACAACCCTCCTCAAATCTGCCACATTTGGAATATAAATTCTTCTCTTATAAGTAAGAAGTCCATCCTCTTCTAACTTATAACCTTCATACTTCTTTTCAAGGCTTTGCTGTTGTAATTTATCCTTTACCTACACATACATTTCATCTTCAGCATTACGGTTAATAATCTGTTGTCTCAAATCTGATTGGCAAATGCTAATAGATGCCACATGCATTTCTTGTACTTTTCTGTTAAGTGCATCAACTACCTTATTCTCCTTACCTTTTATGTGCTTGATTTGAAAATCAAACTCACATAAAAATTCCAGCCATCTAGCCTTCCTAGCATTTAGAGTAGGCTGATCAAACAAATATTTCAGACCACAGTGGTCTGTCCTTAACTCAAATTTTATTCCCATCAAGTAATGCCTCCACATCTTGAGATCATGTACTATGGCTGCAAGTTCTAGATCATGAGTGACATAATTCCTCTCATGCTCCTTCAGCTTTCTGGATTCATAGCATATCACGTGGTTGTCTTGCATAAGAACTCCTCCAAGTCCTTGTCTGCATGCATCCGTACATACCACAAAATCTTTCTCTGGGTCTGCAACTTTTAAGACCGGTGCACTAGTGAGAAGACACTTTAACTGCTGGAAACTTCCTTCACACTTCGATGTCCATTCGAACTTTATCCCCTTCCTTTTCAAAGAAGTGATAGCATGTGCAACCTTGGAGAATCCTTCAATAAATATCCTGTAGTATCCTGCAAGCCCAATAAAAGATCTTACCTCTGTCACATTCTTTGGAGTAGGCCAATTCTTGATAGCTTCAATCTTTTCAGGGTCCACGGATATGCCCTCTTCTGAAATAATGTGACCCAAGTACTGAATTCTATCTTTATAAAAGTCACACTTGCTTAGATTTGCATACAGCTGATATTCTTTGAGAAATTGCAATGTTAGTCTCAAATGTTCTTCATGCTCTTCTTCATTCTTAGAATAAACAAGAATGTTATTAAGGAAAACAAGAAAAAACTTGTCTAAATACCTGTTGAAGACACTATTCATAAGACACATAAATGTTGTTGGTGCATTTGTGAGACCAAATGGTACCACTACAAACTCATAATGTCCATACCTTGTTCTGAAGGTTGTCCTGTGAATGTCTTCATCCTTGATTCTCACTTGATGGTAACCAGAACTCAAGTAGCCTTGGAAAATACCTTTGCTCCTTTCATTTGATCAAAGAGGTCATCAATTCTTGGCAAGGGATATTTGTTCTTCACCGTGACTTTGTTCAACTGCCTATAATAATACACAATCTAACTGTACCATCTTTCTTCTTTACAAATAGAACTGGTGCTCCCCAAGGAGACACACTCGACCCCATATGCTTTTTCTCCAACAATTCTTGCAGTTGCATCTTCAGCTCTAAAATTTCTGGTGTACTCATTCTGTAAGGTGCTTTGGACACTAGTGTTTCTCCTGAAACAAGCTCAATCGTGAAATCAATGTCTCTCTTTGGAGGAAGCCCCGGAATCTCATCAGGAAAAACATCTCGGAATTCTTGCAACACGTGATAGTCTTACAACATGAGAGTTTCATTCCCTGCTGCCTCCTCAATATGGGTTGCATACAAGTGACAACCTTTTCTACAAAAATTCTTCAATTGCATCACTGAAATATGCCTTACATAAATTACCTTTGGTATGCCTTTTACAACTATTGGGTTGCCTTCTCCATCCATGCATTCAAAAGTTTTGTTATAATAGTCAAGCTTCACCATGCGAGCTTCTAACTAATCCATTCCAATGAGAACTTCATAGAAACCGAGTGGTAGAACGTTCAGATCTACGCAAGTGCTCAGTCCATTCATCACCAATGGACATATCTCCACCACTTGATTAATTTTTCTCTTAGTTTCAATGGCTAGCTGAACTAACCATGACTTGCTATGCTTTGCTTTCCTAAGAGCACAAACCTCCACTACTCTAGGAGAAATATAACTATGAGTAGAACCAGGTTCAATCAAAATAGAAATAGATTGCTAAAAAATATTACATGCAACTTCAACCACCGTTGACTAGTGATCTACTTGGCAGTATTCTGGTGTTGCATAAATTCTAGGTACAACCCTTGCTACTTGTCCCACTATTTCTGCCTCTTGAATATTGTATGTTGGCCTTGCATTCTCATTCTCCAGTGGAAAGAGCCTACGTAGATGGGGTCCTTCGCATTTCCAACACTAGAGAGGTTCTTTGTTCTGCTACAGTTCTCTTGGATTTTCTCCCACTACTTTGGTTGACTGCTTCTCACTTGGAATGGCTGCTTCTGCTCATTCCAGAAGTTAGGATGTTTGAAAACTCTCTTCTTCTAATCAAACTTCTCATTCATCTTGTTCTTCCATGCCTTCTTGTATTTAGGTTTGATCTTTCTTTTCTCGTAGAATTATTTAGCTTTTCTTATCGCCTCTTCCATAGTTTTGGTTTCATAGAACTCAATTCGGTCTTTGTAGGACTGGGGCAGTCCACTCAGAAAGAGATGGATTTTTACCTTCTCATCTTTAATATACCTGACATACCTTAGCAGTTCCAAGAACTTGTTTGCATATTCCTCCATAGTCTTCCGTCCCAATCTCAGCTCATGGAATTCTTTGATTTTATCATCATAGTACTGGTCAGAGAGGTATTTCTACTTAAAATATTTTTGGAACTGTTTCCAGAAAATATTCCTTTCATTTATCTTCTTTACTTTTCTGAAGTGTTCCCACCAAATAGACGCTCTTCCTATCATATCGAAAATTTCTACTCGATCTTTCATATTTCCAAAATAATCTTGGACTTGGAAATATTTTCTTATTCCTAGAAGCCAAGCTTCAGCCTCTTGATGAGTATTTACGTCACCATTGAAGGTAGGCGACTTTACCTTCCTGAATTCATATCATGAGCAGTTCTGGTAATGCCTCTGCCTCCTACTCCTATGAGATGAAGAGCTCGAATCTTCAGTGGATCTTTTAGAGTCAGACGACCCACTAGGAGATCTATTCCTTTTATTCTCATGAGAGGAAAAACTTGAATCATTAGTGGATTTTTTGGTGTTAGATGACCCACTAGGAGGTCGCTTTCTTCCTCTAGCAGTGTTCTTACTTCCTTCTAGCTATAATGTCTGGTCCCTAGAGTTCATCTTTCGCTGAATGTCTGTCAAACTATGCAATATGGTTGTGTTCAGCGGATTCTGCTCCTCATGAGCCTTAATCAGTCTTTAGTTGTCTGCTCTGTAGCTCTGTATCTCCACCCTAAGGCTTCTCATGGTGGCTAGAAAGTCTGGGGGAGTATCTTGAAACCATCTCCCATTAGAATCTATCTCAGCATTTCCAATTCTGACATTTTCCCCCATAGCATCTTCCTTGTGCGCATTGGGGTCCCATGCATAATAATTCATATTGTTTGTCCACATGGATGAACCAACTATTTATAATCGCACTACCCTTTCTGAAGGTGACTGTAATTCTGCAAAAATGTGTTAGATAACAAAACTGTTAGATATAATCAAAACCAACATCACTTACCCACTGCCCATGGCAATTTTTTTTCTTTGTTATGCGGCCAACAATACATTGGAACTATTAACCAACAACTTTGTAACTGTCCAACTCGGCCCATAAAGGCCCAATATTGTAACCAATTTTTTTTCCATCCCATCTAGGCCCAACGCTGCAACTAGTAGTTCTGATACCACACTATCACGTCCCCTCATGGCCCGAAGGAGAGAACGCGACCCAACTCTTCTACCTATCTCTGATTCTGCATTCGTATGATGATTCCTGATTGTTTTGTTTTTCATAAATACCTACATAAGCAAGAATTTCCCTTGCTAACATTCTGATCAGACCGTGCATAACTCTTTATCTTACCCAATCGCAAAGAGATCGAACGGTGGAGAATCATCCTAGAGAAAATCAAGGGTGCGGAGAGCTTCACTTGTGGAATCATAAACACATAAAATTTCACTCTAGCACCTCGCATCCCGCATCCCGAATCCTCCATGCGGAACTGCCATTGTGGAGATCATATTTGTGGAAATAAAAATATACCATAAGTCATTTCCACATCCCACATCTCGCAAATTACGGAAATAAGATTTCACCAAATGACATTTCCGCATCCCGCATCCCACAAGTTGCGGAAAGGGAATTTCGGAAGGGAAAGTGCAGAGTCCAAACTTTTGTAAGGCGCATTTCCACATCCCGCATCCCGCAAGTTGTGAAAGGGAAATTGCGGAAGGGAAAATCTATGGAAATTCGATCCATTCATGAAAATTTCTAAGTATAAAATAGATTTCCAACATCCAGGCCATCACCAATCCGTCCGATCTAACTTTATAAAAGCTTAGAAAATTCATTGAGGTAATTGCACACATAGATGCATCATGCATGAAATGTACAACTAAAACACAAGACATTTCATTCAAGCATTCATCATTTCATATTAATTTATAAACAAGTACAATTGCAGGGATTGAAACACAAGAGATACTTATCTCTATTAGAATCTTGTCCCACAACTAGTTATGTCGCTCCAACGTTCCACCCAACCATAGGCCAATGTACTAATCAATATCTCAACAACACTGTCACCCCTGAGTTGGCATGATTTTCCCAAGGAATAAGGAACACTAGCAGACTTCCCCATAGCCAAGGATACAATAAAAATCAGCTAAGCCAACCTAGTTGGGTTTATCGAAATTACATAGGTAGTGATTTACGCATAGCCAAAGTTTATACAAGTCATAACCAAACCACCAGATGAGTTTATCAGGCTACCTTCCAAGCCATCCTTCCATTTTGGTTTATCAGGCTTACATAGACAGTGATTTACACTTAGCTAAGATTCACATGAGACACATCCAAGCCAACAGATGGGTTTATCAGGCTACTAGCCAAGCCATCCTTCCAGTTGGGTTTATCAAGATGCCAAGGAGGTGGAAAGACTGACTGCTAAGCTAGTGAGCTCAATCCGAGAGCTATGTACACCTACACCTGATCTAGCCTAACTTCTAAACATTTGCGCACCCAACACAAGGAAGCATCCCCTTCTCTGCTGCACAGTCCCTCAGGCCATGCCTTCCCTTCTAGTACTATTCAGGGTATGCAAAGAAGAAAACAAACCCTTTAGATTAGTATGTAAGGTTCCTTCACACACTAGGATTATCAAGCAAGTCCAGACTCCATTTCCATTCCCCAAATCAATTCATATGTCAAACGAGGATGTACACACCGCGATCTCAGTTATGAGATTAACAAAATGTAACAGAAGCCAAGAAATACACACACACAACAATTACAAATTTTCTAAGCATTTCCTGAGCCAGGATGACTACTGCAATTACCCAAAAATGAAATCGTTTATTGGTCATTCAATTAAAAGACACAAATCGGATTCTGGGCATTCACATTCAGGAAACGAATAACTGACAAGAAAATCGTAAAAAGGAAAACAATTCACATAATAGGAAAATTTGTGAAGGATCCAGACTTAGAGTGGTTTTGCTTGCCGTCTGAATTCCAGAATGTCTTGCCAAAACATTTCACACAGTACAAATCATGAGGGGAAGGTGAAATGCGACTGCATGAGGGAAAGGTAGGTGTTTTTGGTGTTTTCTTTCCCAAGAAAATTTAAAAAATGTTTTTTCAGAAATGGGTGCTTTGCCCATTTTGAATTTTTGCCTCCTCTTCCCATTCCCCCCCCTTATCCATAGGAAAAATAATGCCCCAATATAATTTTGTTGCATTGACATAGCTGGTTGTAGGATTTTAATTAAAAAATGCAAATTTAATCATGATGTCCAAACTTATAATGTTCAACTAGCATAAAAACACTCTCGGCCTAAATCTTAATCGCTGAAACATAAACACTAAATCGATGGTGGGGATTTTGCCTTGAGCTCCACACCATGATTATTTACATCATATTATTTAAATGCAAATAGGATCAAAAGTGGGGTGTTACATTCATAGGTGCCTGTTTCAAACCGTATATGGACTTTAGAAAGCCCGAGCCAGTTAGGAAGCTGTCACTTTTGTCGTACCATGCCCTGGGTGCCTGTTTCAAACCATGCAGGGCCTTCTTCAATTTTCACACATGAGTCTCACTATCATGTGTCTCAAAACCAAGTGGCTGCTCCACATACACTTCATGTTCTACTACACCATTCAAGAATGATGTCTTGAAATCCATCTGGTGTATCTTCCATTTCATTACTACAGCCAGAGAAATTATTGATCTAATGGAAGTGTATCTAGCTACAGGTGAAAAATTCTCCTCATAATCTATCCCTTCTTTCTAGGAGAAGCCACGCTCCAAAAATATTGCTTTATATTTCTCTATGCTGCCATCTGCATCATGCTTGATCTTGTAGATTCATTTGAAAGTTACAATAGACTTCCCTTCTAGTCTCAGGACCGCATCCCAAACATCATTCTTCATGATCGACTGGTACTCCTCAATCATAGCATCCTTCCATTCTTTCTTTTCCACTGCTTCTTCAAAGTTATAAGGTTCTTTATAAATGATGTCACATAGCAGGGCTACATAACTGGAGTAGGACCTGGTTCTCTTCCTTTCTCTATGCATTTCTTTTGAAGCCCCATATCTCTCTGCACCTTGGATAACCTATCGTACCGATGTAGGTTTCCTCTTGTAAAGATTCTTCTCCTGGGGTGGATCTACAAGTTCCCCACGCTCTTCCATTTCTCAATCTTCTTCTGGAGTTGCATTGTTCATAGTTGTATCTCGGATCCTGGGTACTTATGTTTCTTCAATGTCTTCAACAGGTCTCTTTTTGGATTTGCTGTAAGCCCAGTCTTCATAAAAAGTCATGTCCATGCTGATGTCGATCTTCTTGAATCCTGGGAAATATATTCTGTAAGCTTTTGAGCTTTCCCTATGTCCCACAAATCTACCTTTCTTTCCTGAAGGATCTAACTTCTTCCTCTTTTCTTTCGGAATGTGTATGTACACTGGACAACCAAATATTCGGAGATGGATGACTTTTGGTTTCTTACCAGAGAAGACTTCTTCTGGTGTCTTGTTCTCAAGTACTCTATGCGAAGTACAGTTCTATACATACACAACTGTCCTGGAAGCTTATGACCATAGATGCATAGGAATATCTTGATCATGAAGCATCGCCCTTGATTCTTCCATAATCATTCTATTCTTCCTTTCTGCAACCCCATTCTATTGTGGATTATATGGAGTGGTCAACTCCCTCTTAATCCCTAACTCTCTGCATAATTCTTTGAATTCATCTGATGTGAATTCTTTGCATTTGTCTGATCAAAAGGTCTTGATGTTCTTCTCTGTGTGGTTCTCGATCAAGGATTTGAATTCCTTGAATTTACTGAATACTTCATCCTTGATTTTTAAGAAGTATATCCATGTCTTCCTAGAAAAATAATCAATGAAATAAACATAGTATACATACCCACTCAATGAACTGGATGACATCGGACCGCATACATCGGAGTGGATTATTTCCAAGATTATGTTTGCCTTGCTCTGGCTACTTGGGAATGTCTTCTTTGTGTTCTTTCCCTTTGCACATCCTTTGAAAATGCCTTCATGCTTTACCTCGATTTCTAGAAGACCTTCAATAGCTTTGCTTGCAAGTGGTAGTGCCCTACATTGCACATGTACAAGCCTTCTATGCCAAATTTCACTTGGATTTACTGATTCATGGACCAAGGCTTGTTCTAGTTGGCCCTTTAATTTATATAAGCCTCCCTCTTGCTCTCCAATCACTAATGCATCATCTATAGTCTTCCCCTTTGGCCACATAAGGACTTGTCCATCTACAAATGCAATGCTCATAACTTTTGCATCTAATGCAGATATGGAGAGAAGATTATTCTTTAGTATTGGTACATACAAGACATCCTTAATCTTCATAGATCTTCCAAAGTCTATCTTATAGGGGGATTCACCACTACCATTTATGGGATACTAGTAGTCATCCCCAAGTTTTACTTTGTGGGGTGACTCATGTTCAGATAGTTTCACAAAGGATTCTTTGAATCTTGTCATATGTTTGGAATCCCCACTATCTATGAGCCAATCATTGCTTCCATGTGTAACAGTCCCCATGAGGGAAAAAATCAAAACATACTTTTCATCACTTGAAGAATCTTCACTTTCTTCTTTGACTCTCTTTCTGGGTGGTTCATCATCCTCTGCATTGTGAGTATGATGTTTTCTTTTGATGTCCTTCTTCTTCTGGGAGCTACCTCTATTTCTGGTACAATCTTTGACAAAGTGTCCTTTCTCATCATAGGTATAGCATCTTAGTTTATATAGATCTTTTCTATATCTTATAGGGATATCTTTCTGGTGAGAATGCTTACCTTTGGAATGATGGTGGTCCTTTCTGAATTTCTTGGTGTGTGCTGTGAGAACTTGATCTTCACTTCCCATCTTTTCTTCTTGATCTACTATCCGAGCTTCCTCTTATGAGCATTCCTCCCACAGCCTAGTGAAAGTGATTAAATTTCTTCTATCATGAATCCCTTGAATGAAGGAGTCCCATGACCTAGGGAGACCATTCAAGGTGGCCATCACAATTTCTCCATTCTCTACTTCTTCTTCTACTGCTTCAATTTGTTCTTTGATTTTAGAGACCCTTGTAAAGTATGATTGTATGGTCTCCTCATTTTGGATCTTTACATTCTTCAACTAGTTTCTCAAAGTCATCTTCTGATTTATATTCTTCCCTTCAAATAGCTTGGTCAAGGAATCAAACATCTCTTTAGGTGTCTTTAGGGAAGACACCTGTGGTATAAGGTGATCCTTGATAGAATCAACAATAATCCTCTTGGCCTTTACCAAGTTCTTCTTGTGTAAGGATTTAGCCCCATCTCCCTCTAGAACTGGAACTTCTCGACTTATGTAGGTGTCCAACTCATTTTCTTCAATAACCAATGAAATCATATACTTCCATGCTCAAAAATTTTCAGCTCCTTCAATATTTTCATCAAGATTGGTGTGATGAGACATCTTAAATGAGAAACTCAAATTGAGATACAAAATATTTAGATCTTACCAATTTGAGATGCCAAAAATGTATTTGGAGCTGATCTTCTGCAATGTTGGTTTTCTGGTTCAGGGGAAAATTAGTGTTTGACTTTCCCGGAGTTCTACCCAACCAAAAACTTTGATCTTGGTCTCTAAACTTCGATTTTGAGGAGGAGAGCAATCCTATGCCAGGCTCACTCAAAAATTCCACTTCTGTGAAAAGCCCTAATTTCTCGCTGTAGTGGTAGGTCAAAAACTGAAAATGCTCATAATCAGATTCAACTTCGATAGAAAGATGCACCCTTCAATGGAGAATCAACCTAGCCTCCTTTTTTTGATGATCTGTGGAGAGAGACCCAAAAAATAAGAATCCCTAGCTTCTGGAGCTGCATATTGTCTTCTTCTCAGGTTAGCTCTGATAACATGTTAGATTTTTATCATTCAATCAATAAGATCTAGGATCTTATCTGAGAGAATAACATGCACAACAATAATCACAAGACACAAGAGACATAAAGAGTTTTCCTCAGGGAAACCATAAAGGAGAAAATCCCATAACTTCCTCACAGACAGAATGAGCACCAATAGAAAAAGTAAAATCCAAAAACATAAAGATGATCTACGACAACTATTCTCGCTCTCACTAGTGCGAGCTCCTCTTCTCTCACTCATTTGCTACAGTTGAGTGAGCGTGTGTTTCAAATAGAGATTCTCACTCTCTATTTATACTTGTTTTCCACTTGACATTTACTCTACAGGGCCGAATTCTCTAGGAGAGTCTAATAACCCTAATACCCCTCAACTGTGGGGACTATTTCCCCAACTTACAATGGAGGGTTAACCTCAATGACTTTACATGACTTTATTATATTCATGAATCTCATGATTGGAGGAAAAAACATCTCCGTCGAGGTACAATGAAATACAATATAAAATATACAAGTGAATACATTTCGAAGTTACAAATACATCAACAATTATAATGGAAAAGGAGCAGCTATTCAAAGCAGTTAACCTTCTAACTTGCAATAACAACATCCATATTGGGGATGGCATCCTCACAGCTGTTCAATTTTTCTCTAGAATAGCAGGACTAATGCTTCTCAAAATTACACTCCTATTGGACTATGTTTACTAATTGTTTTATACAACATATCAGAAAAGGGGGATCATAAACAACAACACAAAATTAGATAGGGATCAATAGGATTAAATTACCTCTTAGTCCCCTTGAAAGAAAACCCGCAGTTCCAAGTTAATTTTGTGCAACATTGACTACATGTGTGAAACACCAATGATAATCAACAAAAACACTCAAGGCTCCCAAATTCTAAGACAATTAACATAATAGATAAGAAATATGCCAATTGTTTTTGCATTCTAGAAGCCATAGGCTTGATAAAAACACAAGAATCATTTAAGAATATCCATCCACTCTCTAACCATGAATAACTAGTTGAGCTAGATTTTTCCAAGAAGCATCAGTTAACAGTTTCATAAGTAATAAATCAAAGGAATTATATAATTACTAATGAGCATAAATCAAAGGAATTATGTAATCACTAATGAGCACAAACCTAATTCAAGCAGCAAGCTCGTTGTTTAACAAGATAGATTTTCGAAATATAAGTCATCTTTTTGCGATATTGGAGTAATATTTCCTCCAAAAACATGGCTTACAAAAAAATTCAAATGATGTCAAATTCCAAAAAACAAAACAGAAAAAGGAATTTTGATATAATTTTATCTATATCTACTGAAATATGTTGCCAAAACTTAGCATATATTTAAAAGGAATATTTGAAAGCTTCACACTGCCCTTCTCTGAAATGCAACCCTTTAGTTTGGATTTGAATTTGGAATAAAATTCAGAGTCTTCAAATGATAAGAAAAATGGCTTTAAGGCGTTCCATGATCCCTGATAACAACCTTACTTGTTACACATGCCTAGAGTCCAACCTACCCAATCGCTTTTGCATTGTAGGCATGCTGAATCTGCATCCATACAAGGGTAGGTTCTGCTATCCAAATTGAACATTGAAAGTTTTGATGTGTCATCCTTTTGAATAGAAATCAATACACAAATAGGTAGGATAAGAAAAAATCAATCAGTCGTCTGCTTAGTTTCTTAGATTGTGAAAAAAACTAATAGTATGAAATAACAGATTGCAAAACATCTATTTTCACAAGATCTGGACCGAGAACAACGGTGCAACAAACCAGGGTAGGATAGGAGATGCAGGTTCAAGAACTATAGCCTATCAATTGCGAGCTTGTTTATTTAGCACTTTTTTATGAGCCCATAATAACACAAAAAGGTTCTCCGCATGTTAATCCAGTGTTATGGAAGCTATGCAATTTTCTTGACATGTTCAAATCAAGAATAGAGCTATGCACAAGTCTATCATTGGAAATATGATGGAATTAGAGATCAGTTTGTGCCTAAGAGGGAAACCATGGTTCAACCTACATAGTTATCACAGCAGGAAATGGATAAGAGAAAAAAAAAGACTAAGCTTTGGTTGTAATAGACAGTGCTCATCAGGCATAAATTTCAAGAAAACAAATTGTTCACATTGGAAAATAATGATTGAAAGGAAATATAGGCATCCACAAAGAGAGGTGAGAAAGAACTTGTGAACTAAAAGAGAAGAAAAAAGTTATAGAAATTTTGCACAACATAGATCAAGAATAGTGCAAAAACTTTTCATGGGAAAAAATATCAATGGACTTTGTTTAGAGGGTTAGATGGTGTGCACTATGGTATTTTATGCTAGATCTCAAATATTTGTTTCATAACAGCATAGATCTCAAATATTTTATGCATTTTGTTCAAAATGCATAATTTGGGTTCCCCAAAGGTTATCCAGGGCGCTAAATCCATTTTTGCAACCAAAATTGCAATTTTAGCAACCAAAATGGAAATTTCAACAAAAATTCCCTCCCTCGATTCAGGAAAATTTCACCAACAAAAATACAAATGATCTAAAGTTTAGCTCAATCCTAATTATTGATGTAAGCTTCACAAACTAGACTAAATCTGATTCAATTTGTCCCATTATATCTTGACTCAATACAATGAGAGAATTCCATACACATCCACAGACAATTGATACAAATATGTTGCCTAGCTAATCCAACAAATAGGGTTTAAAGAAAAGGTTCATTTCTTTAATGTAAATCATGGCCACTCGACCATCTTCATTGTTAAAAATATTAAAAATATTAAAAATTTGTATGACACATAATTTAAAATCTTTGGATTAGCATAAGATTGTGAGGTCAATGTGAGTTTGGTTTAATTCACTAAGGTTATCAGCCGCAACTAATTAGACACAATGTCCTTGCACTTTGGGAATATTTTGGGAACATTAATCATATTACTTTTATACTTGAAACAATTGATTTTAGGTAGAGATAATGTCTTTGCATTTTGGGAAGATTTGTTTTCTATCTTTAAGAATCAAAACATGCATTTGAATTCTTCTTGTTTTCAAAAATGCAATTTATTAATTAACTAAACAATATAATCCATTATACATATTTCAAGATGCTTTGCAGGCTCATAAAGAGCCAAATATTGTTCAACCAAATTACTAAGACAAACCAAAGAAAAAATATCCTCCATATAATTTATAACACTACTACAAATAAAAATTCAAACTAAAAAAATTATTCACAACCTACTTAAATTTTTCGCTCAACCATTTATGCTTCTCATTAAACTATTACATTGTGCTTTTCTCTATGATGGATGAGCTCCATGTAAAGAGGAATGAGAAAAGACCAATATTATCTCCGAACTTTTGTTTAATGAATCAATTATTTTTAATTAATTATTTATGCAAACAAAAGTATCCTCACTAAATAGGAGTTGAAAGTATTCTTCAAATAATTGAAATATTTATGTATACCATTTATCATTACCCTCTTCTAAATCTATTCATAAATCTAATTATTTTTGTATTTGTAAATTGAAATGCTAAATATGTTACATACATCTATAAGTTTTCCAACATTTCTACTCTTAAGGAAAGAAATAAGAAATAAGGAAAAACATATAATACCTAGAATGGAACACTTCAAGCATCAAATCTTGTAATTTTTTCTTTTCTATAGAAAATAATTTAAAGATACATCATATTAAATTCTTCTAAATTTAGTCATCCAAAATGGATTTATGTAAGTATTATACGAATTTATTGATGCATTATGTTGCATATATTAGGATTTTAGCTTAGAGATGGATTTTTTCAAATTTTGAGACATTAATTTTGATGCATTTTTAAGGCCACAAAACATGTTTTTGGAACATGCTATAAAGGGATTTTCAAATCCTTGAAGAATATTATTATTATCACTAATATATTTCAAATGATAGATTTTGTGTCTAAGATTGAGTTCATGCAAGCAAGTTTAGGTTGGGACCTCACAAGGTAATGGTCTAAATATTCTTCGTATGTCCAAGTGGTGACCATGTCATCTCACCATAATTTGAGTATGAGGAGTTAGTAACATGTATGAATCCACTAGATACTTGTAGAAAAATCATAGAGGTTTAAAAAGGGTTCTAAAACCCTAACCCTAACCCTAATTATAGTCATCAAAATTCTAGCAAAAGGAGGAGAAAGGGTTGACCTTTTCACTAGTCGCCAATTATTGCATAGTATGAACATAAGTGTGGGAGGAGGTGATAACACAATAAAGAGAGAAAATCATGTTATGGAGGGTTGTGGAATACCATAGTCTCTCATATCTTCATAGTAATCTTGGAAATATTTGCAATTTTGTGTTATAATCCCCATAACATTTTAGGATGGAAGGTGAAACCCTTAATTGAATGTTTGTTTTCCCATATGGGTTTCTAGGGTAAATATTTTTTTTCCATTTCCTGTATCTTGCTATTTAATTTTATTCCATATGTCATTTTAATTAAATAAATTGAATGGTATTTTTTTGTTCTTTCTTAACTGTTAGAATATGAAAAGATACTCACATGGTCAAGCATAGCCTCACTTTAGTCATTTTAAGTTCAGATCTATTTTGTTGAGTTGACCATTTGAATAATGAAGGTGGTTTATAGGTTGTGTTGGTATCAAAATGGGTTTATTTGGGATTTTGGTGGTTTGAAGAAAAGTATATGCTTACTTGTTCATGAAATGTAAATCTACAAGATAGTTGTACCCCTTTGATCATGCAATCACTACAAGAAGGGTTAAGAACCAACCATAATACATAAAAATGGACAAAGGGCATTTGGAAGGACACATTGATGAAACAATAAGATATTATCTATGGTGGAAGCTCAAGTAATTGATATTTACAAGATCATGTCGACACCCATTGGCACTCTTGAGAAGAATATCATCCCATTTTATAGGATCCCAAACATCATAAGAAACCATATAATAATGAGGAGTTGAGGGAATAGAAACCCATCTTAACCAATGCTTTAAAGCACAACCTCCATCCATATCTCATGGAATGTTATGCAACACTATGTACTATATGAGATTATTGTTCGTCAATAAAATAAAAACTCACGAAAAACTATAACATATGCTCATCATGTTATACCATAACATACTTTCTAATTCTAGGAATATAGATATTTATATAACTATAATTAAGAATATATGCGACAAAATTCATATATGATTTATCAGAGCAATTGATAATCAAAATACAAATACTTATATTTTAGTGTTTTGTGGGGTCACTCTTGATCTCTTCTTCCTTCCAGAGATTATTGGAGTCCCTAGGTATTGATACATCATTGATGGAAATCTCCTCATCTAGAGATTATGCAATCATTAGTGCACTAGAAGAAATATTTTTTTCGACGATAATCATCTTTTTCATTCATTATCTCCTTATTATTGGAAAAGTTATTTCCTGGAGGTTCATCTTCTACATCATTAGAAAGGATGAACTCTATATTTGTTCTTTCTAATTTTCTTTGTGTGAGACTCCCTTGCATAATGACCCTTCTTGTTGCAGTTGTAGCATTTCATATTCGACTTATCAAATTCGTTGTTGTATACCTTCTCCTTTGGATGAGAAAACTTCTTCCGAGAGAAGTGTTTATTTCCTATGTTCATCCATACCATAAGGGAAATTATTTCTTCTTTGGAGGAAGTAAGCTTACTTTATATTCTCCCTTCCTCTTGGAGGTAGTCATGCCACAACCTCTCAAAGTTAGGTTGAAATTATCAACCATGAACAATATCCACGAATGTCTCCCATGAGGATGGGAGACCATCAACAATAGTTTGAATAAGATCATAATCGTCCACCACTACTAGAATGCTAGTAAATTGATATCTTACATGAGATATATTTGTAAAGAATAGAGCCACAACCTAGTCCTTCTCCATCTTCAAATTATGAGGTTTGTTATTCAAATCCCTATTCTAACCTGGATCCTTCTTCCCATAGAGATTTGTCAAAGTATTGAAGCATTCCTTTGTGGTCTTCAAAGGATTAATTATTGGAATTAAGCTGTCCTGAATAAAATCATAGATGACCTGCTTAGATTTGGCTTGTTTCGTCATGAAGTTAGTGTGCCATGCATTAGAGGTAGGCTCTTCCACCAAATTGGATACATATCCATCAAGGTCATGCTCTTCCAGGATTTTCAGAATCTTGGCCTTCCAAGTTTTGAAATTCGATGAGATTTCAAGTCAGTCTTCTATTCTCATAAATATTGAAGCCATTGATATTCAAGTATTGTGCTCAACTTCTTAGGATCTACATTGGCTCAATATTTATTATCAAAACTTAGATTCTTCACACCCTAATCTTTGATACCATGTTGATTTTTTATTAAAATATGTTGAGCTTTGATATTTGATCTTTGATACAGAAATATTGAATGCTTGAAATCAATGAACCATTCATACACATAACACAAGATGTACCCTAGGGAAAACCCTCAAAACAATGAGGATGAAAAAAACCCAAAAAATATTATTAGTATGATAATGATAAATAGAAGAGAATGTATTTTACAATACTAAATTGCTTTCAACACCCCAGGTGAAAGATAAGAGAGAATCAAAACATCCTGAGTGTTATCAGTGAACAATAGAGAAGAGAGATCAATTAGATAAACTTTGTAATGTGTCCAACACATTAATAACTTTCCAAATTTAGTCTCATGGAAGATGTAGCAAATCACTGCATGGGAAATTAGTATCCCATGAAAATATAGTGGATTCCTTGTTAGGAGAATAAATCAGCTCTTCGATTTCTTCGATCCCACATACACAATGTGTAATGACTTTATCTATGACACCCAAAAGTAAGGGAGACATAAATAAATCTCCTTCCTCCCAACTTAACTCACTCTTTTCTATACCACTTAACTCACTCAAAGATGGAACGCAAATACATATCCCTCGCTATCCCCCTGATTTAAGTCCCCTATCCTAGAATCTATTCACTGGGGGAGCTAGTTGCTACTTTATGGGAGACAGAGGACAGGTGTAGGTTCTTTCAAAGTAAGTGGTATACTGATAATAGGAAGATAGGATTGTCACTTCTAGGAGGGAGCAAGTTACTTATAGCAGGTAGCGAGCCAATCAGTCTACTTGATTGGACGACTCGACCGAGTGTGTCATTATGACCGACAATGAGTAAGTTGGGTAAAGCAATATATGCAAAGGAAGTAAAGAGTATAGGTGGTTGGTAGTAGGCACTAACATGAAATACAAGTATTTTGACATTATATTCATGCTCTATTGACTTTATGATGAAATCGCCTTCTAACCACTTTTTATACCATTTAGTTAGGATTCTAACTCAAGTGTAATAACTTAAGTGTTGTCTTTTAACCCAAGTGTTGTATTTTAGTTTAGCTAAAGGTTCATCATGAAAAACACTTTAGTTAACTCTTCTTTACTGAAATCATGTTGTTTGATCTACTGAAGTGACCACTATGATTTATTCTCTAATTAACTAAGTAATGCATTGTTAATGTCACCGATTTTTAACAATTCAAGTTCTCCTTAATCAACTAAAGTCATTCTCGTGAGAAATTAAAATTATATGTGTTATTTAATTCATATTAACTTTATCTCTTATCTTATCTCCATGTTCAAAATGTGCAAACTTTAATCTATCTATGATATCAAATTATACTAAGAATATTTGTCCAATGTTGTGATCAAATTATATTACTCTTGTTCCAAGTGGTAATATGATAAAATAATTCACTCTAGCAGTGACCAGTCTCTAGATTAGACATAATAGCTTATCCATCTTGAGTGACCGTAGTCAGTAATGCATCACACAATATTAATGCTTCGACATGCAAAGCATCACCTCTACACATGAGGTCCACCTCAAAACATGAGGATCTGACTTAACACACAAGTCCTTATCCTTTTCCAACAAGAATGTACAACATCATCACTTTGATGTATCAAAGAATTCAACTCAACACATGAGGATTAACATTTTACATGGAATGTTTAGTTGTTCTTGATTCCAACCCAAAAAGTTTAATCCAAGTTCCTGAGTCCAATCAGGCTCTATACCTCAACACACGAGGCCCAATCCTAGCACACAACATTGTCTTAAGGAATGAATCATGGTATTGTAACTTTAACGTAAATAACATTAACTATAGTACTGGCCCTTTTATAAGTGCAGCGTAAGACATATGCAATGGAAAAGACCAAATATGCCAATTTAGACCTAAATTATAAAATTTTTGATGAAAATTATCACTTCTCTTGTGGATTCACTATTGATATTTTGCAATGAATAATGTTGATTTCATCATTACAAGAACATACCAAGAAATTACAAAAAGGTGGGTTTGGTGCCATTCCCAACTTTAAGATGATTTTTCCAATTGGAATGCTCTTGTAATGCTTTGAATTAGTCAAGGACACCTTTTTGTTAAACTCAAATTTATACCTCAATTCTTAAAGGATCCTAACTCAATGGAAGAGCACCTTCCTTACAAGAATGAAGTTGGTGGTTTGATTGCTCTATGCCCTATCATAAATTTGTGACTAGGAAAATGACTAAAATTCACCTATACATGACTATTAGTAGCTAATTTCTAATATCTTATAGTACTACTAACTTTTAGTTAATTTCTCTTAGTCATTAATAAGTTGCCTTGATTGACCATCTAGTAGTTTATTTAGTCGTATATTTGGTCATTAATTGTGGCAATTAATGACTAAACCAATGACCAAATATACGTCTAAATAAAGAAACCTATTAATGACTAAGTTAAATACGACTAAGTTAGTCGAGCTATAAGATACTGAAAATTAGATACTATTAGTCACCGAATCAAATATAGCCATTTATATGCGAATTTTAGTCTTTTTTTAGTCACTAATTTCTCATTTTGTACTAGTGAATCGCTGCAACATTCAGAATATATGTTTTTGAAAGTAGTTTCATCGCAAATTGATGTTTCAACTAACATTTATATTGTTTACTAAGAAATGCACAGGATTTCCATTCTCTTGTGTGCTCAATTGGCACACTTTCACATCTTGTTGCAAATAATTAATGCTGAATATTAATGAAGAGATAGAGTGAGGAGGTGAACTAAGGGATATTGGAACACACATGTGAATAGGATTGTATACTTTTGTCCATTAAATGATATTGATATATTTCATTTTATATCCTATACCAAGATTATAATAACGCCATAACTCAACATATTTTATATCCTATCTCAACATATTGTGTCTCTTTTTCTTGTCGATAACGGTTATCGCCTCTTGTTTTTATTCCTTCCAATTTGAATTATGCGGCTTTTTCTTTATGTCTTGCTACCTCTATGTTAGGTATGTCATGTAAATTTAACTCTTTTCAAGGGTATGGTTTAATATCCCATAGATATGTTTTGGGTATTTGCTTGTCAGACAACCTAAATACTTGTGTTGATAAGGATTCCCACTGATGTGTGAATTCCTCAACGCTTTCGACCTATTGTAGTCTGGTAACTTTACTGAAAAATTCATCTTCTTTGATCCTTGAAACCTATTAAAAAAATCATTTTTGAACAAGTTCCAGGTGTATGCAAAATTGTCTCTCTTCCACCATAAATACCGATTATAGGTGTACCCTTCCATATGCATTGACGCATATTTCGCCTTCTCCTCATCAGATTGAATATTGTAAATGTCAAAGTATTCTTCTGCCTTGTTTAGCCAAGCAACGCATTGGTCTTCACTTCCATTGTATTTTGACAACTCTATTTTTTCCTTAGATGGGTACACTTTGTAAGGATGATATTGATTTCCTTTTTCTTTACGGTTTGATGGTGGCTCAGAACTACTGGACGATGCAAGTGACATATTTGAACTGATTTGTTGTTGTTGGTGATTTTGAACCTTTTTATTATCTACTATCTTACCGATAGATTCTATTTTTCTGTTTAATCAAGCCTCCATATCTGGGAGTATTTTTGTTTATATCTCTTGTTTAAGCATTGCATTGTTAATCTTTATTTCTTTTTGCAAATCTTCTTGATTCTTTGCGAGTGTTTCCTGTGTGGCACCATGAAATGTCCGGACTAGGTATGAGTCTTTACAACATTTCGATTAATGTATTATGGTTTTGCATCATGGTGCTCAAGTTCTTTGTTAAGGTGTTTATGTTTTGAGTCATGGTACTCAGCTTGTCATCCCAGTGTTTTTGTTTTTCGTTCAGGATGTCAAATGTTTCATCCAGTCATCTTTCTAGTACTAGAACAAGCTCATCTTTGAGTACTGTTTTGTTATTTTTCATCTCTTCCTTCAAGCTT
Source organism: Pseudotsuga menziesii (assembly GCA_001517045.1). Classification (NCBI taxonomy): domain Eukaryota; kingdom Viridiplantae; phylum Streptophyta; class Pinopsida; order Pinales; family Pinaceae; genus Pseudotsuga; species Pseudotsuga menziesii. The sequence continues at coordinate 169,587 of LPNX010367449.1, forward strand.
TTTTGGTTAGTGACAAAGGGCTTGATGTCCTTCTCCATTTTTTCGATTTGTTCTTTTAGTTCTACCATGGTCTTGGACCTTGTATGCGGAGGTGTGTACTTCGAAGCAATTTTGGCTTGTGAGGTGTGATTTTTTTTCTAAAGATGGTGAGGTTTAAGGAATAATAATTAATTATTATATTAACTATTATATAATAAAACCTTATTTTATTTTTGTTTTAATATAATAAAACCAAATTGAAAAAATTATAATTATATTATAATATAATATATTGAATTTTTATTATATTATGTTATAATATATTATAATATATTGAAATAATATATTGTATTATATTGTGTTATAATATATTATAATAGTTTGTTTTTGGTTTGCAGATCATGGAGGTGATATGACAGTGCGGTGAGATGATGACGCGGTGATGGAGGTGGCGAGGGTAGGGATGTGCAGAGGAGCGGAGAAGGGTGGATGCTACGGGGAGGAGATGGGGAGATGGAGGAGAGAGGATGGGGGTGGAACGTGCAAGAGGCATGAAGGCAAAAAATATCTAGATGGTAGAAGATGGGGGTAGGCTACGAGCAAGTGGAGGAGGACAGCGGATGAGTGGTGTGGGGTATGGAATTCTATGGAGCATGAAGGTGTGGGAGGTGAGGAGAAGGGTGAGGAGCGGAGCGCGGGAGGAGAGTTTGAAGCACAGAGTGTTGGGCAATTAGAGAAGGAAAGAGCAGACGTGAGATGTGGGAGCTTAAGTGCTGAAGCGTTGGTCATGTGGAGTGAATGAGTGGGGATTGGGGAATGTGGAGGGTAGTGAAGTGGGAAGTGGTCTCTAGTGTGTGAAATTTGGGGAATAACGTAGAAGGAGCACATGTTGGGAAGTGTTAGCAATGAAGAGGAGATGGGGACATGGGAGGATGAGCAGGTAGGTGATGTGGATGGTCGTGGGTTATGGAAGAGCACATCGAAGGGGAAACGAAGAGGAGTGAGAAAGTGTGGGTGTGGGTGCATGCAGTCGTGATGAATATGAGCGTAATGTAAAATAGAGTGTGGGTGAGCATGGAGTAATGGATATCACAATGATATCAGAATAATATATATTAGATGATGAATATCACAATGATGTCTTGGCCTTAAATATGGCTTGGACACTTGATGATGGGAGACACCTCCTTTCATAATAACTTAATTAACCTAACTATTAATTATTTAATTATTTAATTATTATCTTATTTTATGTTCGTTACACCTTGTTTAATTGTTACCTGGTTATAGTAACGCTTTCAATTTTTCCTGAAGTTTTGAGAAATTCTCTTTCACCTAATGTTTTTAAACCATTTTTTAGCCAAAATTTCTTAAGAGCAATTTTAAAATTTGCACAAATACATAAAATTATTCCATTTAAAGATATTGAATATGGTTTGATAAAAATAATATGTAAAAGAAAAGTTTAGTAAGAATTATCTCATAAATATAAAACAGTGCCTTTTTTTTAATATATATATATAAGAACATGATGGGTTAGCTCAAGTGGTTGAGAGCCGCGAGTCGTAAGAAAAAGGTTTTGAGGTCAAATCCCTGAGTGGATATGCATAGATATATAAGGGTCTCACTTGATGTCCCCATCGGGTTAGGCTCCGTAATCATAGCCGACAAGGTGACTCCCCTAGGAATTCTTCCCATGAACATAGAAACCCCTCTTTGAGGTTGTGAACCACAATGAAAAAAAATGCTTACTTGTTTAAGAATTTAAAATAACATTGAAAAGTGTATAAAATTTAAAACATAACCTATGGTTCAATAGCTTTATTAAAATTTAACATATATGGAATTTAAAATCTAACATATGGTATAATAATTTTATTAAATTTTAATATATATGGGTTCATGGCCTCAATGTTATGTATTTTTCCAATGTTGATTAAACATTCAAGTGTTTTTCCTATTTATTTTGTAGTTCCTTCTTTGTATATTTATGCATTAGAATTTGAGTTTATATATAGTTATTTATATGAAAATCTATATATGTTTATGATTCATTATAATGGTAAACTTATAAATAGTATAAAATTTTAGGTGTCATAATGTATTGTTCCTTTAGTTTCATTCTAATAATCTATTTTTAAGTTTACAACTTAAATAGACATCAATGTAGTGTATAAGTCTTGTTTTCACAAGAGTCTAGCCCAAAGTTAATTATTTTAGTTACATTTTGTTGCCGCCTTTCACACACTTGGGTCACGTGGCAAAAAGTTTCAAGCCACTCGGTGTGTCCTTGGGGGAAAGTCTCGAGTCAAGGCTATCACCTTGTTCTTGACTCCTCCGTTTAGGCTCAACTCCTAATGAAGCCAAGGGGGTTAGACCCTATTAAGTTACTAAGAAAAAATTATTTAGTATGGTGATGTTAAACTGAATGAGTTACTTAGGAGTTTGAAATTTAACCATAAACAACCATAGATGACAAGA
>LPNX010367449.1:172201-296314 GCA_001517045.1 Pseudotsuga menziesii
TGTAATGGTTTGATCTAGGTGTTGAATTTTCACCTGATGGTTTGTTAATTTTGGAGAGTGAATCCTAATTATTCTAGTCACTCAAATGATTTTGATACAACTTGACTAATCAGACGAACCGCAGTCATGTGCAGAGCATACACACCAGAGTCTTGTCAATTTTATTAAATTTTGAGATGGGTGTTCTTGTTAAAAAAGAAAACCCTCCAAGAAACTCTTTTGATCCAAGTGGATCTCAATCAGACGGACGCAAATACCCCTAGGTGGGACGGTGAATAGGCTCAAAAGAGCCTATTCGAAAGGACCTCTTCTTTTTATTAGCAACGATTTACAATATCAACAAATTGAAATTGATGCACTTTGGTCCTTGTTATCTAGGATCCAAAGGATTACAACAAGCTTGTAACAATCTAGAATTAAAACACAGCAGTGGGGGAAGCTTCCGGTAAGCTCTGGTTCGCCCAAGAGTAGGAAATTGGGCAACGTCTCCTTCTATTTTTTGTTAAACCTGCTAAAAAATAGCGAGCAATTAAAATCAAATGTGCCCAAACACACTTTAAAAGTGTTTTGGGTCACCACACTAGTTATCGAAAAAAAACTAAGTGAAAATTTGTTAAGTTGAGGTAATCTAGTTTTGCAAAAAAAGGAACCAAGGAAAGCAAGCTTTCTTTGGGATCTTGGCTTGTTGTTTGGGCAGCCAATGAGATGTGCACTTTTATTGCAGAATATGAAACTTTAAAGTACAGCAAAGGAAACTACCTTAAAAGCAAGATACAAATTTTCTTTAAAATGCTTGCAAAAAAGAGGATAATTTCAGCTAGATCTCTTAAAATATGACTTTATTTGCAAAACGGAACTAAGATCTAAAATTAAGAAAGGATCTTACTAACTAGATCTATATGTAATTTTCTTTGTGAGATAGATCTAAGCAATAATATTCTTTAAACGTAACCAATTTGAAGAGAAATTAAGATTTTGAAAGAGGAAGAGAAAGAAAGAGTGTTGGAAGCCTAGGAATGTTGGGCTTTGGAGTCTGCTTTGGTGGAACACCGGGGGACTATGTCATTCAGAAGATCTTGAAGATGAGGAAGATGCAAACCAGCTTAACCTCTTCTACAAGCGATATCACCTGCAACTTAGAAATCCTTGCACAAACATATCGTTAAAACATAGGTGCTGCTAGAAGAGATAATTGGAAAGCATGCAATTAAACATAAAATACACACAACTCCAATAGATCTGAAACAAGCAGCAGTAAGAGCATAAATCAAACTAGAATAAAATCTTACCCTAATAGGTGGGATCTCTCTCCTTCAAGGCCAACAATTAACCAGCAAAAGCAGTGATAAATAACACAGATTATACCTCATAAGCATTTCACAATCACCATCCACACATGGAGAGCATTACACCATAGATCTTGCCTCCAAAGCTTATTTATTCTAGAATAATAAATAATACAATAAAAGAGCAACAACACCTCAATCCTAGTTCTAACTAGCTTGGAAGAGGTAGCCTGAGCTTTATTTATACAAAAAATAGGAGATCCAGCCCAGGGGGGCAGAAATCCCAAGGAGATAGACCACTGTAGCTAAAGGAGAGTCCATCAATGCTTGATCTGTGTCTAATTGAGCCAGATCTGAGTCTCACTGAGTGCAACTGTCAATCAGAGAGCTGATCTGACTGACACCTCAACCTGTTGACTGAAGCATCCACCAAGACTCATCTAGATGAGCCCAAACGTGTGGAGGAGAGAGGAAGGGCGAAATTCCCCATAAAGGATGGTGAAGTTCAACTCTGGATCTGTCTAGATCACCTCCTTCAGTCAAGGATTTGTCAGATCTAGTCAATCTGGTTCATATCTGACTGATTTCAATCAAATCGGCGGAGAATCCACTGATCTATTATTTTGGATTTGCTCCATTATTCACCAATTTATTAATTAAAATAATCAATAATTGATTTTTTGGGGCTTTTTGACCTGAGTGATGGAAAATCACTCAAAACTAGGAAAAAGTGGGTCCATGGGTTTACATGGTGCTCTTAGCTTGAAAATGAGCACCTACATGACTAAAATTGATTATTTGGCCCACTTTTATTACAAAACCAATTTTTCCAATTAAACTATTAAAAAATAGCCTAAGTTTTGGAAAAATTAAATTTTAATAAAAAACACTAAAAAAATTAAAAATTTAAAAAAGTTGAAAAAACCTAGGGGGACTTAGACATGTTCATATGACTCGATCATGATTCCTATCATGTTTATACATTGACAGATAGACTCTAATAACCTCAATAGGCCTAAATGCCAAGCCAACCACCCCAACTTTGGAGGTATGGAGTGAAAAACTCAGAAATTATCAGTCGTTTATTCAACAACCAATAATAACCAAGGGAAAAAGCACCCTGGGCTGATCGGATTGACAAATGAAGTCTAAGAGACCGAGTCTTTTACAGACACTATCATGCTAGAACATTTATTACAATTCACCCATAGGGTATGAACATGTGATATAGTATAACAAGCACTTCACAGAAGTACTTCCAAAGGTATTCTGAAGTCTGAACAACTTATCCTTGTCCGGTTCACCAGGCTCACTTGATAAAAAACCACTAAGTACAACTTAGGTGGTAACACATTTTATGTTAATGATTGGTCAAATTTAATGCAAACGTCAATATAATATTTATCAAATTTCATATAAACTTCTATACAAAAAATGCTATTACCACCTCATCTTGTTATACTATAATGGATAATATACTCATCTTTTCTTTAAAGTTATTTTATGATAATCAGTGTTTCAAAATTTTATCATCAAATAGTTTGTAGGTTTAGTGTTACATTGCACTTGTACCTAGTGCACCTTCAGGTGTACCCCAAGGAGAGATGGCCATTTTTTTCCACTAGGAGGGGTGTTATCGAGTAATGATGCTCATGAATAGGCCCTTTGGTAATCCTCTAGGGGTACTATGGATTAATGGCACTGTCGACTACCCTTTATTGGGGTTTTTAATCTCGGGGTTGGTGTCTGGGGCCCCTAAGGGTTGATCACTCGGTCACATCACTCCATATATTTTGTATGTGATTTGGTGGTGTTTGCTTCAGCTCTGAGACATTTGTCTCCCTTCAAAGTCACTTAGGACACCCTCTTGACCCTTCGGTCAGTGGGTTCCTACTCTCCCTAGACTTATATCCTCAGAGGAAGACATCCTCCATTCCAGGCCGTTTTCATGCTTTGAGGAGGGCGTTGAGGGTTTTTACAACACTCTAGGGGTTATATGGGGTAATTTAACACCCTCCCTCCAGCTCACTCCATCCTTTCGTTCGGAGTGATTCGCTTATTTGAGCATGTTTTGGAACTTGGGGATACAAATACCCAGGTAGCCTACCTTGAGCTTACCTTAGGTTATATTTATTATTATTTTATTTTAATTTTAAGTTCACATTTTAAGGCATGTAGGCATGGATATTTTGTAAAAAGTGAGTGTGAGATCATATAAATAGACCTTCCCACTTTCATTTTAAACAGAACTTATGGGATAATACACTATGCACTTGGTTTACCCTTGTTAGGGTTTGTTTGGATGGATGTGCTCCCCTTGAGGAAGTTTCATGGTTAATGCAAGCTATTTTTTGGTAATTCTTTGGTGAATCTCAGCTTTTGGTGATGCTTTGATTTGTTAGACAAACACAAGCATGAAGAATTCATGCTTCTTACCTTTTTGTTTGAATGTTGGTGGATGTGCATGTTCAATATTAATGGTATCCCTAGAGCTGCACTTTTCCCTAGGATAGGCCATTACCTTCCTTCTTGTCACCTTAGCAAGTTGAGGCACTTCTCCTTGTGAGGGTGCCCTTTAGTTTCTCCTTAGTTTTTCTAGGCTAGTTGCTTGACCTATGAACCCTTCCTCACTAGGTTAGCCATCCTCCCTAGAAGCCCTAGGTTCAAAAGAGAGTTTTCTAGGGTAGGGTTCCCCTTGGTTTTCAAACCTTTTCTCTTCTAAAAAAAACCTAGTTCTAAGGTTAGTTTTAGGTTAAATTCAGGTCTACAATTTTATGTTGAAAGGCCTAAAAATAAAAAACAAAATATTTTTTTTTTGCATTTTTTTGTCTCCTTAAAATATTGGTCTCCTTCCCTAAAATATCAGCATATCCCCTAGATCCCTAAAAACCCTAAGGCGGAATTAAAGGGAACCCTAAAAATACAAAAAATCCAAAAATCTCAAAATTTTCCCTAAAAGGTCCTAAAGTAGTCCTAATTTTACCCTACACCTACCCTTCTTCCTTCCTCCCTCATACAACTATTCTAAATATGACTAATCCTTACAACATTCTCTCTAACCTTTGCTAGCTCGTCTTCTTCTCCTTTCTTCCTAGCTCCCTACCCTTGCTGACCTAAAGGGCATATTTTAGCTTCTCCCAAACCTCGGTTTTGATAATAGCAGGTTTATTAGACCTTCATTGGCCTAATTTACACCCTCAGTCACCCTCCCCAAAGGTTGTTAGCATCCCTATCAAACTCCCAACACCCTCCTCCATCCCTCTTTCTCCTTTGCTACCCTCATTCCCTTCCCTTAGCACCCTCGCTACCCTCCACTAGACCTCTTCTCCCTCCACGACTGCCTTCACAAGTCTCCACCCATACCCTTGGGCTTCCCTTACAGTGGTAGCCCTCCTCTTTGTTACCTTTCCTCAATCTGCATCGTGACAAGAAGAAGGTGGTAGAGGACTGTATACTCTTTTAACCAACAATACAGACACACAATTTGCAAAGTTAGTGTTAGTTCATATTACTGATATAAAGGATATTGCATGTGCATTTGACCTAGCATAAAACATCACTCTTTGTTACACTTATTAATACACATAAAACCTCAAATTGTTAAGCTACAAGCATTTCTCTTAGTTTGCTCATGTAATGTTAATTTTATATGTTATATTTGATGATTGTGGTTACATAAATGTGCACTGCTACTTATGCTACATACACTTATTTAATGAATTTATGATATTATTAACGCAAATACTAATTTTGACATAAAATTTGCTATCAAATCCCATATGAATGATTGTCATAAGTGACTAAAATATACATGTATAGGTTGGGTGAACATACTTGGTTAGTGTTGCAGCTGCAACTGTTTTCCCCAAATTTTTCAAATTTTGGTCCCCCTCATGATTTAATGTTGCTTTGGATCGTTTCGATCCATGAATTTTTGGGTCATGTCTTAATCTTGGATGACTTTTTGAAGGTTACCTTTCGTCCTGGTTTTCAGAAATTGCTCGTGTTTGTAATTGTTGTGAATCACAGATTTTAGAGTTTAGTTTTGCTAAGTTGAAAATGAATCGGACCATGTGTTCTTTGCAAAACCGTCATTTCGGAGGAGAAACAGTTTTAACCGTTGCTAATTTTCTTAAGTTTTCAAACACTTAGAAATTTTATTTGATCGAAGGGTGTTGTCTATTCGTCTTCTACCGTTGTGGCTCCCAAAGCAGCTAGCTACCCGAAATGAAAAAGCACTCCGCCCATCGATGCGTGTCGCATGTCTGTACCCTTTTCTCTTCTGCCGTTGCGGATGTGCAAAGAACTTGGCTTCCGATGTCGATGTTGTTTCCAATTTCTGATTGGAAGTTTTCCCGCCCATGGTGTAGGTCGTAACTCTTCCAACTACGATACGCCTAAGGGTTTTCGCAGTGCCCGTCGCCTGTTAAGACCCACTTATGCGGCTGTGAATAGGTTTACCCTGCCGTGTTAGCGTTCTAAGCCGTTGATGAGTTTTTTTTTTTTTGTCGTTGGTAATTTCTTTCGAACCCATAGGTAGACGAGATAGTGGTGTAGGCGCTTGTTAAGTTTTCATAACAGTAATGCAGTGCATGGCCTTTCTTGCTTCCTAGCCGTTGTGGTTGATATAATTTAACGTAGTTGATTTTCTTGAAAATACAGTCGCAATGAATGATTGTTGTCGTTTAATTGCAGGAGCATTCAAGAGACTGTTCAGACTACCGTGGCGCGAAGGTATAAAAGGGAGCTGGGCAGTTTTGGCGAAAGTCAAACTGAAACTGACAGGATCGCAAGAAGGGTAATCGAAGTAGAGGGAAAAATCAATAGCGACCAAGGCGCAAACCTGAAGGTCTGTCAATTACTTAGCAGATCATGAATGCGCGCAGAAAAGATAAAAAGAAAGAAAGAGGGATATGAAACATTTGAGGAATGGAAAGGTCACACATTGGGGGGTAGCCCAAGCGGTCTATTGTTTTAGTTTAAATATTTGAAAGTTAGAATTGACAAGGGCTTTTTCCCCTCAAAAAAAATTGTAAGCTATTGCTTGTAAGAGGAACTATTTTGTTTTACAACCAGAAATTGCAAATTTTGGCCTGTTGGAGAAAGTGCTATGTGGAATGTATCAATGTGATTAAATGAGCGATGTTGAATGGGAATTATTTCATTTTCAACCATGTTTCATTAGCTGTGAGAGCGTTCTAACTACCTGAACCTATGTTCTTGTCTGAATGTTCTTTAGTTTACTTAGTGATGTTTTCCACTGTGAGTAATGGGATTTTCAATTGTTGATGAGCTATCTTATCATGTATACTTTTATTCATCTTTATAGATTTGGTTATAATAACAACTATCCGTGATTTGCCATAACACATGGACAGTAATGCATTACTCATGAATTAATATCCAGCTCTCTAGAGATAGCTTAGTTAGTATTTATTTTCTTGCAATATATGTGATTTAGATGGTTGGGAGTTCTAAGACGAGAGGTAAGAACCTGCACATCACGTTGTGACTACTCCTTGCATCCTTTATCACCCTGCATTGTTAATTAGGCACCTTCATATCATACGTTAAGTAAAAAAAAAAAAAATATATACGGTGGATTGGGCCGCAACCAATAAACCTTTGTTTTGTTACTTGACCTACGGTAGCTGGACCGCAAACCGGACGGATTCCCTACACCAAATAGTCACGGGCTAATTGGGAACGTTGACTGGGGAGAATCCCTTGCTATTGTTTCCTGCGAATTTCCAGGCCTCAACAGTTTCTGGCACTAGAAGGAGGGCCTCCAGTGTATGGCTGGCCGAGGAAACCCGTTTTCCTGAGAATATTCCACTAGTAATAGTTTAGAAATAAGTTTGTTTCATGATCCAATTCCAGAAGGAAAGGGTAGAGAACATTTGTATTCTGTCAACAACGAAGTTGTTAATAATCTGAGAAGACACACTAGGGCATATGTGAAGAAGATTGGAGGATTTCCGATCATCCCTGAATTTCCTAGAAGAGAATATAAAAGGAAAGATCGTCCTATATTGGAAGACTTAGTGCTGGTTGGGGATTGGGAAGATCTTGTAGAAACAGCCTTACAGGAAGTTGTACTCCCGTTGAATCAAGAAGGTCCCGATGCTCCTCGCTCCCCTATTCATACTCCTATTTTCTCACCTCCTCGATCTCCACCCAGACTCATGGCAGGTGTAAATGCAAAGAAACCACCCAACCCACCGAATCCACCACCTTCCTGGAGAGCCAGATCACCTTTAAACCTAACACCTCTGCTACATGATTTACCTCAATCCTTTGAAAAGATGCTACCCAAATTTGACCCAAGTGAGAAGATACTAGTAGATGACCACCTGCAAAGTTTTTATTTGGCAATAAAAGGGTTAAGGGCTGGGGAGTATGAGGATGTAGTTTGCAGACTATTCCTGCACACCCTCAAAGGAGCTGCCGCATCATGGTATTTTGGTTTGCCTGCAAATTCTATCCCTGATTGGGATACCTTCGAGAGGATTTTTAGAAGTAAGTATGCAACCCAAAAGACTCATGCAGCTCTCATGAAAGGACTATGCACCTTGAAGAAAGAGAGAAAGGAAAAGGTGCACGGTTTCACCCAAAGGTTTGCAGTGTATCTCAAGAATTTTTCTGAAACTGACAGACCTTCGGACAAAGTCCTAATTGAATATTATACCTCAACTTCAGGACCTGAGTTGGCCATGTTTTCCAAAATAAAGGCCAAGCCTACTCTAGTGGATACCTATGAGGAGGCGGAAATAGTAGAGGCTGAAAGAGAAAGCATCGAAGATTACCCCGAACGATCAGGTGAGAAAATTGTGGGAAGGAAAGCCTTGTTGTTTAATAAGCCTAAGGAAGAGCAATCACCAGATTTTGAAAGTATGGCAAAAATGATGCAGAAGCTTTCTAACAGAATCATAGACCTGGAAAAGGAAAAGGAAACCCAAAAGTTCTACAAGCCCTATTACAAGAAAAGGGAGGATAACAATCAATCCCAACCTCCTCTGCACAATTCAGCATCTATGAATTTAACAGAGGTAGGAATGGACAATTTTTTCACTTTCCACCAACAACCCCACTCTGAAAAGAATTGTCCTCAATGGATAAACTCAATGATGTTGGTTATGAATCAGTTGTTGGATTCTAAATTAACAGAAGACGGAGATGAAGAAAGAAAAGACAGTAACACGTCAACAAAAGAACAAGAAGAAGAGACCACGGTTCTGTGGAACTCTGTTTCGTTATTCAATGCTGAGGAAGAAATGAATTGGGAATACAAGGACGTCATGGAAACCAAGGTAACAACAAGGAGCCAAGGGTCAGCTAAAGAGAACAGTCTCATTTTCCCAAAGATTAAAAGGATTTAGAAAAATGTTAAGAAATTTCAAAATAATTCCTCAGCTGATAAAATCCCTGAATTCACCATTACCAGCCAAGATCCTAGGAAGAATGGTACGTTTACCAAGCCCAATGAAGGAAAAATGAATGTTGATAAGCCGCATCCCACCGAACCGCCGATGGATTATGACATCGTGGAAGATATAAAGAAGGTAAAGGCAAATATCTCACTATTTGAAATGTGTAAAGTGCCGCAGCAGAAAGAAAGACTATTGAAAGCGCTTGAAGCATCGGATGAGAGGCTGCCCACTGACAATCGACCCAAACAAGAAGAAGAGATCGGGGAAACCAGCATTGGAGGCAAGTCTAAGAACAAGAATCCACCTTTCCTCCTCACTTTTGAAATTTTTAATTACAACGTACATAATTGCATCGTAGACTCAGGGGCGTCGGTTAACGTCATGCCAATATCAGTCTGTAAAAGGATAAATGGGCAGCCTAAGCCATCCACTTGGAGAGTTGTTCAGTTGGATAGGACAAATGTGAAAGTAATCGGGGAAATGGAGGATGTCCTAGTATGCCTGTCTTCAAATGATAAAGTGTGCCAAGTCTTTGATATCGTGGTGGCCGACATACCAAACACCTATGGGCTTGCTCTGAGTAGAGACTGGTCAGAAAAACTAAACAGATATTTTTCCTCGGATTGGTCGCATCTGTGGCTGTCGTATAAAGGAAGCCCGAATCAAATTAAAATTTTGAGGGAGCCTCACATGAAATACAACGTTACTCAACTTGAGGAAAAGAACGAACCAGTGGATTCTGTGTTGGGAAATTACTTTATTGAGTTAGAACCAGCAAATTACCAAGCAGAAGAAGCCAGCAACACGTCAGATGCTCAGCCTGATCTCCTTCGATTTTCACAGGCTGATGAAATCGACTGTAAAATAGTAAACTTAGTCGTAGAAGTAGATTCTCATGCATTAGTTAGCAATTTCTGGACATTGTTTTTTGATGGCTCTAAGACGTTAGAAGGGTCAGGGGCCAGCTGTGTCCTGATCGACCCCAAGAAAAATAAACATTTTCTTTCATGTAGATTAGAGTTTGAATGTATGAATAATACAGCTGAGTATGAAGCGTTGGTGCAAGGTTTGAGGAAAGCAATCGAATTAAAGGTAAGTAATCTGAAAGTTTTTGGAGATTCTGAAATAATTGTGAAACAGATTCGGAATCAGATACACTATATTTCCCCTCACTTAAAAGCTTATCAAAAGGAGGTATGGGACCTACTCAAATGTTTTGATGCATTTAATATTATATCAATTCGAAGACTTAAAAATGCAGCAGCTGACTTGTTGGCCACATCAGCTACTAGGCTTGTGCCTACTAATAATCGATGCTCCGTTGAATTGCTTTTCAGGCCCTCGGTCCCTAATATGATTACCAACCTACGAGTGTTCGATGACGATCAACAGATTATAGAATGCTTAACAAATGATGAGGTATTTAAAGGGGCGATCATAGATGATGAAGAACATCACGCCGAGATGAAATATGATAATTTCATCCCGAAAGGAGTCAGAACCTTAGAAAGAATGTTCAATTTAAATGAAAAATTTAGAAGGCCAGCAAACGTGAAGACTCACAGCTCATCTCTACAGTTTGAATCGATAAATTTAGGGACTGAGACAAATCCTAAATATGTGAATCTTGGAAAATGTTGTTCGCCAGCAGAAAGAGGTAAGTTCATCATTCTGTTTAATCAATATAAAGATGTTTTCTCCTGGACATACGAAGATTTGAAGACATATGACACCAACATCATCGAGCATGTTATCCCCATCAAATCTAGTGTCAAACCTTATCAGCAACCTTTAAGGAAAATGCACCCAAAATTGGAGCCTCTGATTCAGAGTGAGGTTAAGAAGTTATTGGATGCTAGAATTATTTTTAAGGTCAGACACTCTGAATGGGTCTCAAATCTAGTACCAGTGAGGAAAAAATCTGGAGAAATCAGACTATGCGTGGATTTCAGGAATTTAAACCGCGCTTCAGACAAAGATAACTATCCTATTCCACCCATGGAGAAACTACTACAAATGGTCTCAAGTTCTGAACTATTTTCTTTGTTAGACGGATTCTCGGGCTACAATCAAGTATTAGTAGCCGAAGAAGACAGATTGAAGACAACATTCAAGACCAAATGGGGAACTTTCGCTTACTGAAGAATGCCCTTTGGGCTTGTAAATTCTGGAGCTATGTTCCAAAGAGTTATGGACATAGCCTTCCGCGGTTTGATTGGCCATAGAACTGTAGTGTATCTCGATGATATTATGATATTCTCAAAGAAGAGAGGAGAACACGCGTTTCATCTAAGGCATATTTTTGAACGCTGTCGAAAATATAGTATCTCACTCAATCCCAAGAAGTGTGTGTTCGCTATTATGGAGGGAAAATTGCTAGGTCACATAGTTTCAAAGAAGGGAATCTCTATACATTCGGAAAGGATCAAGGCCATTGAACAGATTCCCCTGCCCCATAATAAAAAGGGGATGCAATCATTTATGGGAACAATAAATTTCGTACGAAGATTCGTGCCAGATTTCGCTCAGATTGTCAAACCGCTGCAGCAAATGGTGGAGCAAAGTGCACAATTCAAATGGACTGAGATTGAGAAGAACGCATTCAACAAGATTAAAACTGCTGTTGCACACGCACCCTCCCTAAAAATCCCAGATTTCGATAAAGATTTTATCCTGTATACTTTTGCATCTGATGATTCACTAGCAGCTGTGCTTACTCAAAAGGAAGATGGGGGGGATGAGTTCCACATATCTTTCATGAGCACTGGTCTGCAAGGGGCCGAGTTAAATTACCCAGCTATTGATAAACAAGCTTATGCGGTATTAAAAGCAGTGAAACAATTCAGGCCCTACATATTAAATAATTGAACCAAGGTGATCGTCCCATACCCAGCTATGAGATCCCTTTTCATACAAAAGGAGTTAGAAGAAAGAAGGGGTAATTGGGTAACAGCTCTCCAAGATTATGACCTCGAGTTCAAGCCAGCCTCTATAGTTAAAGGGCAAGGGCTGTGCAAACTAATGAATGAAAATGGAAACGACGAAGAACACGCTTGGGAAGACAAGGCTGAATTACATTTAATGGATGTATGTCCTCTTTTCACAACCCCTGAATCTTGGTATAGAGACCTTGTGCATTACCTTCAAACAGGATTGTTTCCAGAACATTGGAATTCTAAGCAAAGAAGAGCGCTGCGTCTTAAATTAGCCTCCTATCAAATTATTGAGGGAATATTATTCAGAAAAAACTACGACGGAGTTTTTCTTAGATGCTTAGAGAAAGAAGATGCGACAAAAGTAATGACAGATTTGCATGACGGGCCTGCTAAGGGACATTTTTCAGGAGATACTACAACTCACAAAATCCTCAGATCCGGTTACTATTGGCCCACGCTTTTCAAATATGCGCACGCCCATGTCAGAAAGTGTGACAGATGTCAAAGGTGTAGTGGAAGACAATCTAAAGCAGCCACACCACTGAAGCCTGTGATGATCACGGAGCCATTCGAGCAATGGGGGCTGGATATTATTGGGGAGATAAATCCGAACTCTTCCCTACAACACAAATACATTCTGACCACAACCGATTACTTCACTCGCTAGGTCGAAGCCATCCTGCTGCGCAAAATAAATGAGGACGCGGTCATCAGCTTCCTGCAGGACCATATTATGACCACGTTTGGAGTTCCAGTTTCTTTAGTCTTTGATAATGCTACTTACTTTTCATCGATTAAATTAACTTCTTTCGCTCATGAGAAAGGAATAAAGCTTCATTATTTGGCTAATTACTATCCACAAGGAAATGGCCTGGTTGAATCTACTAACAAAAATCTGATTAGAATTTTAAAGAAGACTGTGATAGAAAACCAGAGGAGTTGGCACTCAGCGCTACCAAACGCCCTTTGGGCTGATAAAGTCACCCCCAAGTCTTCGATAGGAGTGTCCCCGTATACCCTTGTGTATGGTAAAGAAGCCATTCTTCCCCGCAATGTCATGCTACCTTCTTCTATAATAGCTCAAGAGTCTAGAGGGTCGGAGAATGAAGTCTTGCAAATGAGGATATATAATCTCCTGAAAGCAGAAGAGGCTCGATCTAAGGCCAGAGCCAGAGAGCGCTTTAAGCAACAACAAGAGGTAATAAAGAGATGGTTCGACAAACATAAGGTGGGAACAAAATATTTTGAAGTGGGAGATTTGGTTCTCAAGTGAGACCACCCCCATGATGAGAAAGGAAAACACACGAAGTTCCAGCAGCTATGGGTAGGTCCTTTCCTAATTGCCGCAAAACTTGGCCCTTCAACTTAGAGGTTGCAAGATTTACAAGGGTGGGAAGAGAACTTACCAGTAAATGGCTTAGTTCTCAAGCCCTATTTTTCTTGAGTTTTGTTTGTATTCTTCTATCTTGTATATAAATAATCCGTCTTTTGAGTCATAATTTTCAGTCTTGTTTTAGTTTAATTTTTATCAATTTCAATAAAGGAAGCAAGCCCGCGGTTGTGTGGGGAATATCAGAATCTTTGGAATGATTAACATTCTTGGGTACAAGACTGTGTATTACTGTTTATCCAAAAGGACTTCTTCCATTTTAGCAGTTTTCTCGAATAGCTATGTGTGCGTGGAAGTCCTGCTTAACCCTTGTAAAATAAACCAGAATCAAAAGGTCTAGAATACTATTTTGAGGCTCTCTCCATGTCACATTTAAAATGTCCTAGGGGGTGACTGCAAAGGGCCCATGGAAAGGAGCAAGGTAAAAAATATATTAGATTCAAATGATCCCATGCCAAAGGCAGATAAGAGTCAAAAACTCCTATGAAAGCATTATATATCAAAACAAATGCTGAACCTATAAGTACCAAATCGCCGAAAGTTCCTCTCCGTCCGTGAGCTGAAACATGAATACGCCTCTCACAAAAAAGGACACTTGGGATAGAGGAGCATAAATTAAAATTCAGAAAGAAAGGCATGCAGGAGGACTCATATGAAAAGGACAAAAGTCCTAAAGCACGAAAAGTGATAGAATGGCATGGGAATGAGGAACAAAGGAATATTTCTGTTTACCATATGCTACAATCCTGTGGTGTCCAAGCTGGAAACTACTTGAAGACAGAGGTAACAATGAAATTCATCTTTAGGCCTCAAAAGAGTTATTTTGACTTGAAAAATCCTGGTTTCCACTCTCCCGAATCAGACTATCATCAATGACCAAAGGTACATACATTTGCTATTTGAGAAATCCAGATAGCTGGAAGAATTCACTAGGTTCGTTTGTTGTTAAACAGTCTGTCACTCAAGGAATGATCATCCAGAGATCTAGGTTCACTAGGTAATCACCAATTGTTGCAGCTGCAACTATTTTCCCCAAATTTTTCAAATTTTGTTCCCCCTCATGATTTAATGTTGCTTTGGAAAGTTTGGATCCATGAATTTTTGGGTCATGTCTTAATCTTGGATGACTTTTTGAAGGTTACCTTTCGTCCTGGTTTTCAGAAATTGCTCGTGTTTGTAATTGTTGTGGGTCATAGATTTTAGAGTTTGGTTTTGCTAAGTTTAAAAAGAATTGGACCATGTGTTCTTTGCAAAACCACCATTTCAGAGGAGAAACAATTTTAACCGTTGCTAATTTTCTTAAGTTTTCAAACACTTAGCAATTTTATTTGATCGGAGGGTGTTGTTTATTCATCTTTCGCCGTTGCGGCTCCCAAAGCAGCTAGCTACCCGAAATGAAAAAGCACTCCACCCACCGATGCATGTCGCATGTCTGTAGCCTTTTCTCTTCCGCCGTTGCGGCTGTGCAAAGCACTTGGCTTCCGATGTCGATGTCGTTTCCGATTTCCGATTGGAAGTTTTCCCGCCCATGGCGTAGGTCGTAACTCTTCCGAATCTGATACGCCTAAGGGTCTTCGCAGTGCTAGTCGCCTGTTAAGACCCGCTTATGTGGCTGTGAATAGGTTTACCCTGCCGTGTTAGTGTTCTAAGCTGCCGATGAGTGTTTTGTTTTCCGTCGTTGGTAATTTCTTTCGAACCCGTAGGTAGACAAGATAGTGGTGTAGGCGCTTGTTAAGTTTTCATAATAGTAATGCACCACATGTACTTTCTTGTTGCCTAGCTGTTGTGGTTGATATAATTTAACGTAGTTGATTTTCTTGAAAATATAGTCGCAATGAATGATTGTTGTCGTTTAATTGCAGGAGCGTTCAAGAGACTGTTCAGACTATCGCGGCGCAAAGGTATAGAAGGGAGCTGGGCAGTTTTGGCGAATTTCGAACCGAAATCAACAGGATCGCAACAAGGGTAATCGAAGCAGAGGGCAGAATCAATAGCGACGAAGGCGCAAACCTGAAGGTCTGTCAGTTACTTAGCAGATCATTAGTGCACGCAGAAAGGATAAAAAAAAAGAAAATAAACTAGGGATATGAAACGTTTGAGGAACGAAAAGGTGACACATTGGGGGGCATCCCAAGCGGTCTATTGTTTTAGTTTAAATATTTCAAAGTTAGAATTGACAAGGGATTTTTCCCCTCGGAAAAACTTGTAAGCTATTGCTTGTAAGAGGAACTATTTCGTTTTACAACCAGAAATTGCAAATTTTGGCCTATTGGAGAAAGTGCTATGTGGAATGTATCAATGCAATTAAATGAGTGATGTTGAATGGGAATTATTTTGTTTTCAACCATGTTTCACTAGCTGTGAGAGCGTTCTAACTACCTGAACCTATGTTCTTGTCTGAATGTTCTTTAGTTTACTTAGTGATTTTTTCCACTATGAGTAATGGGATTTTCAATCGTTGATGAGCTATCTTATCATGTATACTTTTATTCATGTTTATAGGTTTGGTTATAATAACAGCTATCTGTGATTTGCCATAACACATGGACAGTAATGCATTACTCATGAATTAATATCCAAATCTCTAGAGATAGCTTAGTTAGTATTTATTTTCTTGCAATATATGTGATTTAGATGCTTGGGAGTTCTAAGACGAGAGGTAAGAACCTGCGCATCACATTGTGACTACTCCTTGCATCCTTTATCACCCTGCATTGTTAATTAGGCACCTGCATATTATACGTTAAGTAAAATAAAAATAAAAAAGATATACGGTGGACCGGGACGCAACTGGTAAACCTTTGTTTTGTTACTTGACCTACCGTAGCCGGACCGCAAACCAGACGGATTCCCTACACCAAACAGTCACGAGCTAATTGGGAACATTGACTGGGGAGAATCCATTGCTGTTGTTGCCTGCGAATTTCTAGGCCTCAACAGTTTCTGGCACTAGAAGGAGGGCCGCCAGTTTATGGCTGGTCGAGGAAACCCATTTTGCCGAGAATATTCCACTAGTAACAGTTTAGAAAGCAGTGTGTTTCATGATCCAATTTCAGAAGGAAAGGGTAGCGAAAATTTGTATTCTGTCAACAACGAAGTTGTTAATAATCTGAGAAGACACACTAGGGCATATGTGAAGAAGATTAGAGGTTTGCCGATCATCCCTGAATTTCCTAGAAGAGAATATAAAAGGAAAGATCGTCCTATATTGGAAGACTCAGTGTTGGTTGGGGATTGGGATGAGCTTGTAGAAACAACCTTACAGGAAGTTGTACTCCTGTTAAATCAAGAAGGTCTTGATACTCCTCGCTCCCCTATTCATACTCCTATTTTCTCATCTCCTTTCTCTCCACCCAGACTCATGGCAGGCGTAAACGCAAATCAACCATCCAACCCACCGAATCCACCACCTGCCTGGAGAGCTAGATCACCTTTAAACCTAACACCTCCACTACATGATTTACCTCAATCCTTTGAAAAGATGTTACCCAAATTCGACCCAAGTGAGAATATACTAGTAGATGACCACCTGCAAAGTTTTTATTTGGTAATAGAAGGGTTAAGGGCTGGGGAGTATGAGGATGTAGTTTGCAGACTATTCCCGCACACCCTCATAGGAGCTACCGCATCATGGTATTTTGGTTTGCCTGCAAATTCTATCCCTAATTGGGATACATTCGAGAGGATTTTTAGAAGTAAGTATGCAACCCAGAAGACTCATGCAGCTCTCATGAAAGGACTATGCACCTTGAAGAAAGAGAGAAAGGAAAAGGTGCACAGTTTCACCCAAAGATTTGCAGCGTATCTCAAGAATTTTTCTGAAACTGACAGACCTTCGGACAAAGTCCTAATTGAATATTACACCTCAGCTTTACGACCCGAGTTGGCCATGTTTGCCAAAATATAGGCCAAGCCTACTCTAGCGGAGACCTATGAGGAGGCGGAAATAGTAGAGGCTGAAAGAGAAAGTATCGAAGATTACCCCGAACGATTAGGTGAGAAAATTGTGGGAAGGAAAGCCTTGTTGTTTAATAAGCCTAAGGAAGAGCAATCACTAGATTTTGAAAGTATGGTAAAAATGATGCAGAAGCTTTCTAACAAAATCATAGACTTGGAAAAGGAAAAGGAAACCCAAAAGTTCTACAAGCCCTATTACAAAAAAAGGGAGGATAACAATCAATCCCAACCTCCTCCGCACAATTTAGCATCTATGAATTTAACAAAGGTAGGAATGGACAATTTTTGCACTTTCCACCAACAACCCCACTCTGAAAAGAATTGTCCTCAATGGATAAACTCAATGACGTTGGTTATGAATCAGCTGTTGGATTCTAAATTAACAGAAGACGGAGATGAAGAAAGAAAAGACAGTAACATGTCAACAAAAGAACAAGAAGAAGAGACCATGGTTCTGTGGAACTCTGTTTCGTTATTCGATGCCGAGGAAGAAATGAATTGGGAATACAAGGACGTCATGGAAACCAATGTAACAACAAGGAGCCAAGGGTCGGCTAAAGAGAACAGTCTCATGCTCCCAAAGATTAAAAGGCTTCAGAAAAATGTTAAGAAATTTCAAAATAATTCCTCAGCTGATAAAATCCCTGAATTCACCATTACCATCCAAGATCCTAGGCAGAATGATACGTTTGCCAAGCCCAATGAAGAAAAAATGAATGTTGATAAGCCGCATCCCACTGAACCGCCGATGGATTATGACATCGTGGAAGATATAAAGAAGGTAAAGGCGAATATTTGACTATTTGAAATGTGTAAAGTGCCGCAGCAGAAAGAAAGACTATTGAAAGTGCTTGAAGCATCGGATGAGAGGCTGCCCACTGACAATCGACCCAAACAAGAAGAAGAGATCGGGGAAACTAGCATTGGAGGTAAGTCTAAGAACAAGAATCCACCTTTCCTCCTCACTTTTGAAATTTTTAATTACAACGTACATAATTGCCTCATAGACTCAGGGACGTCGGTTAACGTCATGCCAATATCAGTCTGTAAAAGGATAAATGGGAAGCCTAAGCCATCCACTTGGAGAGTTGTTCATTTGGATAGGACAAATGTGAAAGTAATCGAGGAAATGGAGGATGTCCTAGTCCACCTGTCTTCCAGTGATAAAGTGTGCCAAGTCATTGATATTGTGGTGGCTGACATACCAGATGCCTATGGGCTTGTTCTGAGCAGAGACTGGTCGGCAAAACTAAACGGTATTTTGCCTCAGATTGTTCGCATCTGTGGCTACCGTATAAAGGAAGCCCGAATCAAATTGAAATTTTGAGGGAGCCTCACATGAAATACAACGTTACTCAACTTGAGGAAAAGAACGAACCAGTGGATTCTGTGTTGGGAAATTACTTTATTGAGTTAGAACCAGCAAATTACCAAGCAGAAGAAGCCAGCAACACGTCAGACGCTCAGCTTGATCTCCTTCGATTTTCACAGGCTGATGAAATCGACTATAAAATAGTAAACTTAGCCATAGAAGTAGATTCTCATGCATTAGTTAGCAATTTCTGGACATTGTTTTTTGATGGCTCTAAGATGTTAGAAGGGTCAGGGGCCGGCTGTGTCTTAATCGACCCCAAGAAAAATAAACATTTTCTTTCATGTAGATTAGAGTTTGAATGTACGAATAATACAACTGAGTATGAAGCGTTGGTGCAAGGTTTGAGGAAAGCAATCGAATTAAAGGTAAGTAATCTGAAAGTTTTTGGAGATTCTGAAATAATTGTGAAACAGATTCGGAATCAGATACACTGTATTTCCCCTCACTTAAAAGCTTATCAAAAGGAGGTATGGGACCTACTCAAATGTTTTAACGCATTTAATATTATATCAATTCGAAGACTTAAAAATGCAGCAGTTGACTTGTTGGCCACATCAGCTGCTAGGCTTGTGCCTACTAATAATCGATGCTCCGTTGAATTGCTTTTCAGGCCCTTGGTCCCTGATATGATTACCAAACTACGAGTGTTCGACGACGATCAACAGATTATAGAATGCTTAACAAATGATGAGGTATTTAAAGGGGTGATCATAGATGATGAAGAACATCAGGCCGAGATGAAATATGATAATTTCATCCCGAAAGGAGTCAGAACCTTAGAAATAATGTTCGATTTAAATGAAAAATTTAGAAGGCCAGCAAACGTGAAGACTCACAACTCATCTCTACAGTTTGAATTGATAAATTTAGGGACTAAGACAAATCCTAAATATGTAAATCTTGGCAAATGTTGTTCGCCAGTAGAAAGAGGTAAGGTTATCAATCTGTTTAATCAATATAAAGATGTTTTCACCTGGACATACAAAGATTTGAAGACATATGACACCAACATCATCCAGCATGTTATCCCCATCAAATATGGCGTCAAACCTTATCAGCAACCTTTAAGGAAAATGCACCCAAACTTAGAGCCTCTGATTCAGAGTGAGGTTAAGAAGTTATTGGATGCTAGAATTATTTTTAAGGTTAGACACTCTGAATGGGTCTCAAATCTAGTACCAATGAGGAAAAAATTTGGAGAAATCAGGCTATGCATGGATTTTAGGAATTTAAATCGCGCTTCAGACAAAGATAACTATCCTATTCCACCCATGGAGCAACTACTACAAATGGTCTCAGGTTTTGAACTATTTTCTTTGTTAGATGGATTCTCAGGCTACAATCAAGTATTAGTAGCCGAAGAAGACAGATTGAAGACAACATTCAGGACCAGATGTGGAACTTTCGCTTACCGAAGAATTCCATTTGTGCTTGTAAACACTGGAGCTACGTTCCAAAGAGCTATGGACATAGCCTTCCACGGTTTGATTGGTCGTAGCACTGTAGTGTATCTCGATGATATTACAATATTCTCAAATAAGAGAGGAGAAGATGCGTTTCATCTAAGGCATATTTTTGAACGCTATCGGAAATATGGTATCTCACTCAATCCCAAGAATTCTGTGTTCGCTGTTATGGAGGGCGAATTGCTAGGTCACATAGTTTCAAAGAAGGGAATCTCTATAGATCTGGAAAGGATCAAGTCCATTGAACAGATTCCCCTACCCCATAATAAAAATGGGATGCAATCATTTATGGGAACAATAAATTTCGTACGAAGATTCGTGCTAGATTTCGCTCAGATTGTCAAACCACTGCAGAAAATGGTGAAGCAAAGTGCACAATTCAAATGGACTGAGATTGAGAAGAACGCATTCAGCAAGATTAAAACTGCTGTTGCACGTGCACCCTCCCTAAAAATCCCATATTTCGATAAAGATTTTATCCTATATACTTTTGCATCTGATGATTCGCTAACAGCTGTGCTTACTCAAAAGGAAGATGGGGGGGATGAGTTCCCCATATCTTTCATGAGAACTGGTCTGCAAGGGGTTGAGTTAAATTATCCAGCTATTGATAAACAAGCTTATGCGGTATTCAAAGCAGTGAAACAATTCAGGCCCTACATATTAAAGAATCGAACCAAGGTGATCGTCCCATACCCAGCTATGAGATCCCTTTTCATACAGAAGGAGTTAGGAGAAAGAAGGGGTAATTGGGTAACAGCTCTCCAAGAGTATGACCTCGAGTTCAAGCCAGCCTCTATAGTTAAAGGGCAAGGGCTGTGCAAACTACTGACTGAAAATGGAAACGACGAAGAACACGCTTGGGAAGACGAGGTTGAATTACATTTAATGGATGTATGTCCTCTTTTCACAACCCCTGAATCTTGGTATAAAGAACTTGTGCATTACCTTTAGACAGGATTGTTTCCAGAACATTGGAATTCTAAGCAAAGAAGAGCGCTGCGTCTTAAATTAGCCTCCTATCAAATTATTGAGGGAATATTATTCAGAAAAAACTACGACGGAGTTTTTCTTAGATGCTTAGAGAAAGAAGATGGGACGAAAGTAATGACAGATTTGCATGATGGGCCTGTTGGGGGACATTTTTCAAGAGATACTACAGCTCACAAAATCCTCAGAGCCGGTTACTATTGGCCCACGCTTTTCAAAGATGCACACAGCCATGTCAGAAAGTGCGACAGTTGTCAAAGGTGTAGTGGAAGACAATCTAAAGCAGCTGCACCACTGAAGCCTGTGATGATCACGGAGCCATTCGAGCAATGGGGGATGGATATTATTGGGGAGATAAATCTGAACTCTTCCCTACAACACAAATACATTCTGACCGCAACCGGTTACTTCACTCGCTGGGTCGAAGCCATCCTGCTGCGCAAAATAAATGAGGACGCGGTCATCAGCTTCCTGCAGGACCATATTATGACTAGGTTTGGAGTTCCAGTTTCTTTAGTATTTGATAATGCTACTTACTTTTCATCGATTAAATTAACTGCTTTCACTCATGAGAAAGGAATAAAGCTGCATTATTCTGCTAATTACTATCCACAAGGAAATGGCATGGTTGAATCTACTAACAAAAATCTGATTAGAATTTTAAAGAAGACTGTGATAGAAAACCAGAGGAGTTGGCACTCAGCTCTACCAAACGCCCTTTGGGCCGATAGAGTCACCCCCAAGTCTTCGATAGGAGTGTCCCTATATACCCTTGTGTATGGCAAAGAAGCCATTATTCCCCCCAATGTCATGCTACCTTCTTCTATAATAGCTCAAGAGTCTAGAGGGTCGGAGAATGAAGTCTTGCAAATGAGGATATATAATCTCCTGAAAGCAGAAGAGGCTCGATTTAAGGCCAGAGAGTGCTTTAAGCAACAACAAGAGGTAATAAAGAGATGGTTCGACAAACATAAGGTGAGAACAAAATATTTTGAAGTGGGAGATTTGGTTCTCAAGTGGGACCACCCCCATGATGAGAAAGGGAAACACGCGAAGTTCCAGCAGCTGTGGGTAGGTCCTTTCCTAATTGCCGCAAAACTTGGCCCTTCAACTTATAGGTTGCAAGATTTACAAGGGTGGGAAGAGAACTTACCAGTAAATGGCTTAGTTCTCAAGCCCTATTTTTCTTGAGTTTTGTTTGTATTCTTCTATCTTGTATATAAATAATCCGGCTTGTCCGTCTTTTGAGTCATAATTTTCAGTCTTGTTTTAGCTTAATTTTTATCGATTTCAATAAAGGAAGCAAGCCTGTGGTTGCGTAGGGAATATCAGAATCTTTGGAATGATTAACATTCTTGGGTACAAGACTGTGTATTGTTGTTTATCCAAAAGGACTTCTTCCATTTTAGCAGTTTTCTCAAATAGCTATGTGCGCGTGGAAGTCCTGCTTAACCCTTGTGAAATAAACCAGAATCAAAAGGTCTGGAATACTATTTTGAGGCTCCGTCCATGTCACATTTAAAATGTCCTAGGGGTGACTGCAAAGGGCCCATGGAAAGGAACAAGGTAAATAGTATATTAGATACAAATGATCCCATGCCAAAGGCAAATAAGAGTCAAAAACTCCTATGAAAGCATTATATATCAAAACAAATGCTAAACCTATAAGTACCAAATCGCCGAAAGTTCCTCTCCGTCCATGAGCTGAAACGTGAATACGCCTCTCACACAAAAGGACACTTGGGATAGAGGAGCCTGAATTAAAATTTAGAAAGAAAGGCATGCAGGAGGACTCATATAATGAAAAGGACAAAATTCCTAAAGCACGAAAAGTGCTAGTATGGCATGGGAATGAGGAAGAAATGAATATTTCTGTTTACCATATGCTACAATCCTGTGGTGTCCAAGTTGGAAACTACCTGAAGACAAAGGTAACAATGAAACTCATCTTTAGGCCTCAAAAGAGTTATCTTGACTTGAAAAATCCTGGTTTCCACTCTCCCAAATCGGACTATCATCAATGACCAAAGGTACATACGTTTGCTATTTGAGAAATCCAGATAGCTGGAAGAATTCAATAGGTTTGTTTGTTGTTAAACAGTTTGTCACTCAAGGAATGATCATCCAGAGATCTAGGTTCACCAGGTAATTGCCAATTGTTGCAGCTGCAACTGTTTTCCCCAAATTTTTCAAATTTTGGTCCCACTCATGATTTAATGTTGCTTTGGATCGTTTGGATCCATGAATTTTGGGTCATGTCTTTATCTTGGATGACTTTTTGAAGGTTACCTTTCGTCCTGGTTTTCAGAAATTGCTCGTGTTTGTAATTGTTGTGGGTTACAGATTTTAGAGTTTGGTTTTGCTAAGTTGAAAATGAATCGGACCATGTGTTCTTTGCAAAACCGCCGTTTCGGAGGAGAAACAGTTTTAACCGTTGCTAATTTTCTTAAGTTTTCAAACACTTAGCAATTTTATTTGATCAGAGGGTGTTGTCTGTTCGTCTTCCTCCATTGCGGCTCCCAAAGCAGCTAGCTACCCGAAATGAAAAAGCGCTCTACCCACCGATGCGTGTCGCATGTCTGTAACCTTTTCTCTTCCGCCGTTGCGGTTGTGCAAAGCACATGGCTTCCGATGTCGATGTCGTTTCCGATTTCTGGTTGGAAGTTTTCCCGCCCACGGCGTAGGTTGTAACTCTTCCGACTCCGATATGCCTAAGGGTTTTCACAGTGCCCGTCGCCTGTTAAGACCCGCTTATGCGGCTGTGAATAGGTTTACCCTGCCATGTTAGCGTTCTAAGCCGTCGATGAGTTTTTTGTTTTCCGTCGTTGGTAATTTATTTCGAACCCGTAGGTAGACAAGATAGTGGTGTAGGTGCTTGTTAAGTTTTCATAACCGTAATGCAGCGCATGGACTTTCTTGCTGCCTAGCCGTTGTGGTTGATATAATTTAACGTAGTTGACTTTCTTGAAAATACAGTCGCAATGAATGATTGTTGTCGTTTAATTGCAGGAGCGTTCAAGAGACTGTTTAGTCTACCGCGACGCGAAGGTATAGAAGGGAGCTGGGCAGTTTTGGCGAAAGTCGAACCGAAACCGACAGGATCACAAGAAGGGTAATCGAAGCAGAGGGCAAAATCAATAGTGACCAAGGTGCAAACCTGAAGGTTTGTCAGTTACTTAGCAGATCATGAGTGCGCGCAGAAAAGATTAAAAAAAAGAAGAAGAGGGATATGAAACATTTGAGGAACGGAAAGGTCACACATTGGGGGGTAGCCCAAGCGGTCTACTGTTTTAGTTTAAATATTTGAAAGTTAGAATTGACAAGGGCTTTTTCCCCTTGAAAAAACTTGTAAGTTATTGCTTGTAAGAGGAACTATTTCATTTTACAACCAGAAATTGCAAATTTTGGCCTATTGGAGAAAGTGCTATGTGGAATGTATCAATGCGATTAAATGAGCAATGTTGAATGGGAATTATTTCGTTTTCAACCATGTTTCATTAGCTGTGAGAGCGTTCTAACTACCTGAACCTATATTCTTGTTTGAATGTTCTTTAGTTTACTCAGTGATGTTTTCCACTGTGAGTAATGGGATTTTCAATTGTTGATGAGCTATCTTATCATGTATACTTTTATTCATGTTTATAGGTTTGGTTATAATAACAGCTATATGTGATTTGCCATAACACATGGGCAGTAATGCATTACTCATGAATTAATATCCAACTCTCTAGAGATAGCTTAGTTAGTATTTATTTTCTTGCAATATATGTGATTTAGATGCTTGGGAGTTCTAAGACGAGAGGTAAGAACCTGCGCATCACGTTGTGACTACTCCTTGCATCCTTTATCACCCTGCATTGTTAATTAGTCACCTGCATATCATACGTTATGTAAAATTAAAAAAAAAGATATATGGTGGACTGGGCCGCAACCGGTAAACCTTTGTTTTTTACTTGACCTACAGTAGCCGGATCGCAAACTGGACGGATTCCCTACACCAAACAGTCACAGGCTAATCGGGAACGTTGACTGGGGAGAATCCCTTGCTGTTGTTGCCTGTGAATTTCTAGGACTCAACAGTTAGTAAATCCCTGATTTCATGAAATGGTTGACATACACTGATGTACTTAATCCTTTGAATAAATGTTCATGCTCATGGTAGTGGCACACTGGTGGTGATTTTGATGATAATAAATGCAAAGTTGAAATCTTATTAAATTTTTCTAATGCTGCTATGACTTGTCATTAAAGTGTTGTGTTCATAATTCTTACGTGTCTCTCATACTGTGTTGTATTAAACATACTGATGTACTTTCATACTTATGCATGAGCTATTGTTTGGGTACTACTAGCTACGCATTATTGAATAATAATGAGAGTATTGCTGATGCGTTCCTATGACAACAAGTTTCATTAATTATAGCTAGACTAGTTGACTTCATACATAATACTACGCCCCTTCATTTGAGTCCATTAGGCACCGATCAATAACAATACTCGAAATAGATATTGTTGGAAGAGATATAGCTGGTATTTTGGTGTCTTTTTAGGGTATTAGTAGGGCTCTCCCCTAGGAAACTCCCACTTCCAAAGTAGTTGGGGACAAGTGACTAAGGTGATAGTGGTAACTTTTCCCTTTTCCCTTATTTGTAAGTCTATAAATACATAAGAAAGTCATTTTCTTGTTTTAAGTATAAGTACTATTCATATTACTTGGGCTTTGTTTAAATTAATAGCTAATAATTATTTCAACTATGAGTTATCATATGTAAATTAACATAACTATGACCATAAGTAAATTTGGACACTACACTTATCTTATCTTCCTATAATCTAAAAATACAATCCTTCCTTATTTACCTAATTTATAAAATATAAACACTTATCGATTTAAAAATAAAACCACTAATTTAAATATTAATATTAATATTTATTGTTTATAGTTTATAGTTTCGCCATCTAGCCAAAATTTCTTTCATTCGATGGCCCTATTCCCCACATGACTTGATTGGGTGAAAGACCATGGCGTGCAATACTCGTTATGCTATGCAGCATTTAATGCGACGGGGGCGGCACTGTCCGCCGTCGGATCGCTCTTTGGAACAGATCCGACGGCGGACAGTGCGACCGCCGTCGCATTAAATGCTGCATAGCATAAGGAGTATTGTTCGCCGAAAGACCATAGTCCTCATTATTCGATTCGGTACCGCACATGCAACGTCTCCACGATACCATCGACTGACAGAATCGAACTGAACCGTGGACCTGTTATTTATTATTTATGTCATCCAGAATCAAACATTGAGAAAAAAATAACATTATAAATTTTGGAAATATGCGGCTCTGAGGTGAGATATTGTTGCAATAAATTGAAGGCATATCCATGTGCACTAACTTTACACATCCGTCCACCAGAGGACCGCTTCTTTAAACAGTGTCACTGCTTTAAATAAATTTACCAAATCTTAGATTAGTTGTCCGCTGCTTTAAATAAATTTACCAAATCTCAGATTAGTTCGGTTGATGGACAGCTATTTTTTTTTTTTTTTGATACAAGTTGTAAAATGTTTTAGGCTGGTTAAAATAACAGTAGTGTCGAGGGATTATAAACTTTGGATATTTCAAATTAGTTTATGAGATGATGGGTTTGTTGTCTACGATTTAATTATTATTGTATCAAGAAATACTTACTGATTGTTTTATATAGTAAGTTAAAGTTTAGACGACTGAACATTTTACATATCACAAAATACTGAAATACTGACAGATGGTCTTATAGTCACATATCAAGAAATACTGACAGATGGTTTTATAGTAAGTTAAAAAGTTTAGAGGATTGACACAAATTGCAATTTCAACAATAAATAGTTTTATTTAACAACAAAAAAAATGCAAATAAACTAAACTTTAGTTCAGTCCACAAGAATAATAAAATCCATATTTTAAATTATTAAATGGTTTATACTTTTTTTTTCATTTAAAAAGAAGTTTCTTTTTTTTTTAATTTAAAAAGGAGGTTTCGAACTTGATTTTCTTTTTTTAACCATGGGAACAACAACCTCCCAAGAGTATATCCAACAGTCTGCAAGCCAGATATACCAATAACTTGTGACTTAGTAGAGGCTGAGAAATGAACCTCTATCCCAGGGTCCCCTATCCTTAGATCCTTGTCACAACAGGCCAGTAAAAAACTTCCACTCAAGATTCATCATTGAAGTAAAAAAAGCATTAATGACATTAAAAAATAGTGCCCTTAGTATATTTGGAAATTACACCTTCTTATATTATATTTAAAAGCATTTTTTTTTTAAATTTGAGTGTGACTGAATCAAAGTAAGAAACACAACACGTTAGTTTTACAACTATGAGAATATGAAATGCAATGGGTATCGAAAAATATGGATACAGCCATGATCATGCTCGACAAAATGTACCCCACTTGCTCCTTGAAAAGTTAAACACATGGTCAATTTGTTTGAAAGAAAAAGTTGAAAACAACACGTTTTCACATTGCAACAAATTCTTCGCTTCTCGAACTTAGTATTAAATATTAACAATCTTTATTTCTTGGAACATAAATTCTAACGATCATTATTTCTTCTTCTTTAAATGATTTTAATCTTTTCTTATGCCATTCTTTTAAATACACGTAAAAAGGCCCAGTTATTTTAAATATTGATTTGATGTAAATAAATTAATTCACTCAAAACAAAACAAATCATGTAATTTGTTGTTGGTTAAATAGATTCTGTGTTTGAATTTTAGAGATTGAGTTCAATTTAATAATAAAAAATAATATAATAGTTTTCTTCAGCAAAATACACATAAAAATGTATAATTATCTTAATATTGATTTGTTGATAAATTATGTAATTTGGTTTTAGATAAATAAATTCTTTTTAATTATATTGAAAAATAATTGATTTTATATAGTTACATTTTAAAGATTAAAATTATTTTAATAACAAAAACTAAAAATCTGTATAGCTAACTATTAAATTTACTTCAAAAATAAAATTAAAAATACAGAAATTTCTAATGTTCATTTTATTTGTCACTATGTTATAATACTTTGAGATCCAAATATATAATGCTCATAATATGTGTTATAGAGTGGAAAAATAATAGATTTTATGTAGTTATATTTTAAAGATTAAAATTATTTTAATAATAAAAAAGTAAAAATCTATATAGCTAATTATTGAATTTACTTTAAAAATAAAAATAAAAATAAAAATACAAAAAATAATAATGTTTATTTTATTGGTCATTATGTTATAATACCTTAAGCTTTGAGATCCAAATATATAATCCTCATAATATGTAGATCGGGTGGTTGGGAGGAATATCTCTTAGTGTGACACTTCTCCTAGGGAGTAGCTTTGACTATGTAAAGATTGTCATTATGTCCATACATTGATTCTCCTAAATAGAAGGTGTTGACATTTAATTTATTAATTAAAACATAAATGTGAAGAAATGATGAAGAAAAGTATTCAAGATGATATTTTTCCAAGGTGTATAAACATAAAATGTTCTCATCACAAAAAAGTGTATTTTGATTTACTTGAGCCTTAGGGAAAAATCAAAAGAAAGAAATAAAAATGAACTGAGTTGAGTTAGTGAAGTTTCAATGCAACAGATATTGCTACGATTACCTGGAGAATAAACAACTACACTTGTAGTCCTACAATCATCGTACATACATGTTTGAGCATAATGGATTTCGCCATCATCATTCTGCATATACTTTGTTGTATTGATAGAGTCTTCACACCTTTGACCATATTCAAATTTAATTGCTTTATCAAATTCAGTCTCAACATCCTCAAGTTATATTAATGTTGTTGATATATGTGGTACAACAACCTCATCAAATTCAATTTGAATTTCTTGATTATAAGGCAAGGCATAATTTTTTTTTATCAGGACAATATTCAATATGTTTTACATCTACTACTGCAAATTCTTCCTTGAATTCATTTGTTAATACTTTATCATCTTCTAACAAATATATCATGAGTTGTTGCTCATCTTCAATATGAAAGAAATTATTATTATTCACTAGTGTATCAACATAGTGGAATTCATCAACAATTTGACTATCTTCTGCTATTTTAACAGGCTTGGACTCAACCATATATCCCCCCCTTACATCAAACACTCTCTTCAAACTTTCCCAACCTTCTTTAGTTGTATTTACTTAAGAAATTACATAAAAAATATCATCATCCAGAGCTTGTTGGATGAAGCAAAGAGTTGTTGCATCCTTTCCAACATTATAGGATTCATCATTTCTACTTTCTATCAAATTTTCCAAACCATTTTGATTAAGAAACAACTTCATTTTAGCATACCATACTTTGTAATATTTACCAATAAAATGAGGTGGAAATACCAAAACATCAACACGTGGATCATTTTTTATTTGTTGTACATTGGCTTACTGATTTACAAGATCCCCAGCTTCTATTGAAATCTCAGAAAAATATTTTTCCTCTTCCTTTTGATTCGTTCTTTTAATACGCTTCATTCTTCTTTGATGACCCATAATTACTTGTTAATTTGGGAACGTTTGGTCTGTATATTTGAAATACAAATTCAGGGTAACAAGAAACTCAAGATCATACAAGCAGGGACCTTCTACCCTTTACAAATATATCACTTCAAAGACTAGAATCCATCCTTTTTTTTTTAATACAGACTTAACAAATAAACTGCATCCTTTTTAATTCATTGGATTCAGCTTTACCTATAATTGAGAGAGTATAAACACATAAATGATTCCACGATCTATGCCCCATAAATTCACCTGTCTTCAAAACACATCTGTAAAGACTCTCACACACTGCAATCTATAACAAGGATGTATCAACTCCCTCAACAAGGCACTCAAACTTCAACCAATACCCAAAGAATGTGGAGAAAGTTCCAAGTTCTCAACACACACTCAATCATCTCAGGAGCACTCACTCAACTATTGGTCAATATCTTTGTTTCAACAAAGATGGATGCATAATATTGGGCATAGATCTTCATCTCTTCTGGTTTTAATTTCTTTTAACAACTAAACATTGGAACACAAATATTCTAGATAATATTAGGTGGTTGAGATCATTAAACAAAAATATAAGACTTTCTTCAACACCGACAAGGGGTTTCAATGAAATGCATCCAATAGAGACATGAAAAATGACTTCAGCAATAACACACAACAAACATACTCAGACAAGAAACTTCAACAACATACAATGTCAAGGACTGAAGCAAATGAACATTCAAGAAAATATGTTTTGTTTCACATAAATCTACAACTCACATCAACAATTCCAAAGTTCGTCTTCAAATAAGTACTTGTTCAAACTTTTCAATGGAAGTGGCCTCTTTTTCAAGACACAAAGATGAGGGGAATCAAAACTAATCTCTCTCTTGTTGATAGATGAAAGAACAGAGCTCAATCGTTCTTAACACTCAACAAAACTGACTTCACAACAAACCATGTACTCAATACTTCAATTCTCAGAGTTCCTGACACACCTTCTTCAATTTCATAAAAGAATAGCACGAGAGCTCTTACTTAACAATAATAAGCTTAACTGGAAATGAATTCAATAAAAAAAACTAAGTTCCCAGTAATGGAAGATAATTTATTCAGCACAATGACACCTGTGCTAATGCAAACTTCCTTCACAACAAAAATTTCCATAGACTTGGCTCAACAAACAACATTCACACCTCTCCTAGATGAATGTTAGGGATTCTATCTCTGTCCACAATAATGGCTCATAGGATCTATAAGATCTAGTACCAATTGAGAGATTTAGGCACAACATAAACACATTATCAAGAAAAGACCCATAATACAGGTTGAAAATTTAATAAAAAATTGCAAAAAACCTGTTATTGTTTTAATGCCCAACGTTTCGGACTTGTCATGTTATTCCATCATCAGGGGATCTCACTATGTTTTTGAGATGTTTCTAATTAAAACCCAAACAACGAGTATAAATATCGATAGATATGTGAATGTTGGCTTAGTGCTCATGTAGCTTCCTTTTTATTTTATTGATTATTGGTTTCCAAGTGCCACTCAATTTTAACCCATCATCCCTATTAAGTGTGTTATCTCATTTGTCAATTTCCATAGCCTCTTTTATATGCATACGTGGTGGGAAGAGTTGTGCGAGTGTTTTGCAAGGGCTGATTTATTGGATCTATCTCTGGCAATATCTAGTGCATGTTCCTAGAGACGGATGTTTATATATCTTTCAGCCTCACCAATGTACACTTTCCCACGTGAACAAGGTATTATGTACACACCTTGTTTGTTTCTTGGATCCAGATAGTCTTTATCTTAGTCCACCATGTTCCCAATAGTGTTTGGGGGAGTGAAGGTGGCAGGTATGTTGTCTTAATATTTTTGGAATCCTGTTAGTAGTGCCCTTAATATATGGTAGAGAGATCTTAGGGATGTCCACTGTGTGTGTTGATTGTTCTCTATTCCAAGCTTGGTGTATTTCTTTGTCAACAATATTCCTATGATATCCATTCTTTATAAATACCTCTTGTAGGTGGGCTAGTTCCTCATCTAGGTGCTCCGAATCTGCCGTTATCCATGCTCGAGTCATGAGAGTCTTGATAATGCCGATCTTTTGAGCGGCAGTTGGAAACCCATAATCAATAAAATAAAAAGGCAACTACATGAACATTGAGCCGACATTCACATCTCTATCTATATTTATACTAGATATTTGGGATTTAATTAGAAACATCTCAAAAAGATAGTGATATCCTATGATGATATACTAACATGAGAAGTCCAAAACATTGGGCATTAAAACAATAATAGGTTTTTTCCAATTTTTAATAAAACACATTATCATAGATGTCATATGCTCTAATGACACTGAAGGAAGGAAGGGGAGTGTTTATTTTAATCCCATCAACACTTACAAATCATTAAAACACCAAATCAACACCCACAAGATTATTTCGGCATGCTACAGGATTATTTCAGCAAGCCATAGGATTGTTTCAACAAACTAACTTGATTAAATTTTTATATCCCTATGTTCAAAACTTAAACCAATACTCTTTTTCAACACTTCAACTAATTCTACACATGTACAATCAAAATATCACTTTGAAATATAAACATGCTACAAAAAAAATCTGATAAAAGAAAACATGAGTTTACAAACTCAAAATATACCATTTCTTGACACATGTCTTTTGACAAGGGTTCAATTCATGCAGATGTCGACAACTACCAACACAAACTCCCTAAACATCAACTAGGAAAGGTTTTACCCTTTCCAGAAACACCTACAGAGCATATGCATTCTCACCCGAGATGTTTGAGGGAGGGCTACAGGAGCCAAGTTTCCGCAGTGGGCTTCGAACTATCTTTTATGCAATCACAACATTAGCTAGAAATCCAGGCTCATAACCACATTATTAATCATATCTATTTATTCTCATTATTAACAATCACATTAACCCATATTTAGATCGACAAACACATTAACATACGTTAAATCAATAAGTATGGTGCTACTTCACATCATTCACAGGTAAAGGGGAAACATAGAGATAGCATATTCATTCAACACAAATTTATCTAAGAGAGTCTCACATTCAACACATCTCACAACATATTATGCAGAGACAATATATTACACCCAAGAGATCAAATAGCCAATCCAATTTACTTCATAATACAAAATATTCATAACGTCAATACCCAAAATAAACCACAAAAGACAAAAACATTTCTTCGTCTATTGATTCTTTGCCAAAGACACATAGATCGGTTAATTCATCCTTGGTTACATTCAAGATTTACAATCCTAATTCTATTTATAGGCTCACTAGGCCATTACAAAATGGTCCACTTAACTGATATCTAACTAACTTAATCAAAATATCGTCATAACATTCTACCAAAATATCTTCTATAATGTATCCTCTTTAACAAAAAGTGAAAATATTCCTGGAATCTTTTGTATTTTGGGAATAGTGTTTCGCTCGTAACTCAAAATTGGGAGGAATTTGGACCACTGGAAATCTCTTGAAATTCTCTACAATTTTTTTGTTTTGAGGTTTATCTAATTCCTTACCGTTTGTTTGGGGTGGGTGTTTTAGTAAAAACACATATTTTAAAAGATGTTTTTTTACTAAAACGTCTGCCCCAAAAAAATGGTAAGGAATTAGAAAAAACTCAAACTGCAAAGTTGTAGATAATTTCAAGAGCTTTCCAATGGTCCAAATTCCTCCCAATTCCTAGTTACGAGTGAACAGTTATTCTCAAAATACGAAAGATTCTAGGAATATTTTCACTTTTTGTTAAATAGGATACATTTTGGGCAAGATAAAACCTTATGCTAGTTTTTTGGTTCCTTCTTCTACCACAGTTTACTTTTAACTTCATTGAAATCCTTTTTGTCAGTGTTGGTACCTTACTTTTCATGCTACAAACCCCTTTCCAACATGCCACCAACACAAATGTGTGCCTCTTCCTCGAGACACTTCATCTAGAAGCCATCGACGCATTTATTTTTTCCTTGAAGTCGTCATATTCTAGTCTAACGTGTTCGACAACTTCCTCGACCTTTTCTTGAGTGATGCACACTCCCACTTTTTTCTCTGTCGGATTCTCTTCACTTATTTGCTGCACTTTGGTCATCTTTTCCTTGAGCGCCAACTGTTATATTGTTCTCTACAATTCCTCCAAGTGTGTTGTCCTCTGCTGGTGTCTTATGCAAACCTTGTTAATGTGATGTTGCAACTCCTTTATCTCGGCTGCCTTGGTCACTGCGAAAGTGGTCCATTGTTTTAAGTGACCCCCTCAATGTTGTTAGTTGCACTTCTGCCTATGTGAGTTGCACGTCTAGTTGGTGCAACTACTCGTCTTGTACTAAGTTGCCCCAAAATTTTGTTATTTCCTCTGCTATCATCTGTACTACCTTTTCTAACTCCATAATTTCTATTTCGGTGTCTTCTATTATGCTCCTCATTCCTGCTAGTTGTTTTGGCAGTGTGCTAGGCACCGCTCTAGCTTGGAACTCCTAGTTTTCCTTCCGCAGTCCCGTGACAAATTTTTCCTCTGCAACCATCTTAAGACTTACTTTGCGTACCTCTTTGCAGGCCATAGATACTTCCCTCTCTAGTCTCTTCCTGTCCTCAAATGCCTTGGTTTTCGCATTTATGATTGCCTCCTTTTCAATTTTTAGTCATTGCAGTTCCTCTGTAGCTCTTTCGGCTTGCTTCTTGGTCCGGACTAACTAGTCGTGGAAAGCTTCTTTGCAGTCTCTGATCTCTTGGCTTGATGCGATTTGAATTCTTGTCAAAGTAGACATCGGAAGCAAGTTTAGGTCGAGGCTAATTGAATGGTGTCCTCATAGCGTAGCATTGACATGTTCATCTCCCGTAGTGATCGCATGTGGTGGGATCTGTACTACTCATACTCTTGTGCCAATGTCAACCTCAAACTCCATTTGCAATGATGCTTCTTGTGGTATCCTCGTCTCGAGTATTGCATTGGTAAGTGTCTACTGTAGTTGTGTAACTTGGTGGAAGTATCCTGTCGAATGTTGCATTACTTTTTTTGGACTCTCATTGTTCATTGTTGTGATTGCATCCAGTACCCTATTCATCAGGTCATCAGAGATCCTTGCGGTGTTTCTCCCCTCTCCTTTCTCGAAGCGGTGCTTCGTTTTCTCTTCTTCATGTTGTTTCTCTAAATCCGTCTCGATCGAAATTACTGAGGAAGCTTCATTTTGCGATTTTTCTTCTTTCTATGAGTCCTTCAGGTTGTTCTATTCTTGTGGGACATCTATTGGTGGTCCATTTCCTTGGTCCGACATCTCTTCGTGATTCACCAAAACTTTCCATTCCAACGACCATTCTTCGATGATGGCACCCAACTCTTCATCTGTTAACTTGTAATGTGTCGTAAGACATTGTTTCTCCATATCTTCTCGCAATTGAATATGTATGGAGTGGGGTCCCATCTCCAACCATGAAATCATCCGGTAATTGTTTGCGACTTGGTCTGTGAGATGAAGTACCTTAACTGCTTTCTCTCGTAGTGCGTTTAAGTATAGATAAAATTTTATATTGTTGTACATTTTATGCTCCTTATATTTGAGTGCTTACATATTCTTACATCTTGTGCCTCGACGATGTTGATAGCATCAAATTCTATCCCTTGATAATGCTTCGTCTCCATCCAAATGACCAACGTGATTAGTATTAGCAACCAAGAATAAGTGAATGGCTTACCAATCTCTTATGCCAAGACAATGTCTTCTATCAACTTGTTCATTAAGAATAGGGACTAATTCATCTGTATGCTAGCTATGCACTACTCCACGGATGTGATAACCCTTTATGTGCACTGATTTGGGAAATTCTTCCACACTATCTTGAACATCAACCACTTTGTTTCCACTCACACTTCATGATCATTGATGGTATCAATGGCGTACACCCTTTTATCCTCCAGCACGTCGTATTTCTTCCGCATCTTCGCTACCAACTTCTTATCATTATCCTTCCCTCTAAAGTACTGTGAGGGTTCGACCCTCACCTTGGATAAGCTAGTGATTTGAGATATCAAATTGACTGTAATTAGGACCTTTTTCCTTAGCCACATATAGACATAGTGGAAACATCCCAACAACTGTTTGACACACACATTAACTTCTGTTGATCGACCAAAATGTGGCATGTGGATGATCAACATAAATCCAAACTATTGTAATCCTAATTCCCATTTCACAAGTATTCTGGTGATCAGAGCTCAACGACCTTGCGCTCTTTCCTCATAGGTGTCTTGTGTGCATTCCAAGAATGCCAAGATGTCATGGTAGTTGTATTGAAACTTTTGCATCAACGACACAATATTTGTCGTCACATGGACACCTTTAGGAATTGTAGACATCCTAATGGAATACTTGTTGGATTTTCCAATCCTTACAACTAGTGCCCCTTCTATTATTTTTCGTACATACCTGAGGATGTCTTCTAGCATTGATCTTGATGGTTTTCCTCTCATCGTTGTCTCTTCTTCTGTCGTTGTTGATGGCCTTGGTTCCCCCTCTGCTATGGTCCTCCTCTGGGCTCTCCTGCCCGGAGTAATCATATGATTAGCGCTCCTCTTCTTCCTAACCAGTCGCCTTGCTGTAGACACAGTTTCTTGTATTTATTCTATGATTGTATCTCGTGAAATCAGAGTTTCTTGTGTGCTTGTACTTTAAATGATATGTGTTATGGATTCTCTAATGCCTTTCTTCATTCTACACTGCTATTAGTTCTAACTCTTCCTTTCTTAGCTCTAATTCGTTCGCTCTTAGGTCTAATTCTTCCTTCTAACTCGCACAATGGGTCGAACTATTCCCCTTTGTATGATTTTATATCCTCTGAGCTCTTTGTGGAAGGGATTTACACCATCATCAATAAATCCTCATTGATTGACCTAATCCTCCATTGATTCTGCAAATCCAATGCGCACCTTGGTCATTAATTGAAAATATTTCCAACTTGTGCCAACACCCACATGGTGTAATTGCTTCATTTGTTGCATTATTAAACCATTTCATGCCTTAGTATCGACAAGTTTCAACCCTTTTCGTAGTTTAAATTTTCTCATCTCTCTTCCTTCTGTCAATAGCTTTTCCTTCAGAATTTTTCATTCATCATCATTTTTTTAATTCGACTCATTAGCATTGATGATGTGATTGGCTATCCTAATAGGGATTTAGCCAAATCCTGTTTACTAGCTTCGGTAGCATCACTCCATATAACTACTGCAGTTGTACCGCACCTCTGGCGGTAATGAAATGTATGATGTAGGGACCTAACCAATGCATTTGGAGCTTACATGGGTGCTTCTAAAACTTGTTGTCGTAGAGGAGAACCATATATCCGCACTGAAAGTGCTTCATCTTGACATGGAGATCGTGCCATGATTTATGTTGATCATTTTCCACTTATTTGTGAAAGTCTGCGATGAAACATTCATGTCCAAGGTGTACTAACTGTGTCAGTATCTCCTCAATTTCTCTTTCATCGCTAATTCCTATTATGGTTGTTATGCATAGGATGGGGACGATATATTCCATCGACATTACTTCTTGTTTTCCATAAACCAATTTGAATGGTGTCTTCCCTTTTAGTCTTTTACATGTCGTTTTGCAGGCCCATAATATTTCGGGGATTTTTAGATCCCAATCATCGCGATTCATATCACATAACTTAGTAAGTGAATTCTACAATATCTTGTTAAATGCCTATACTACACCATTTGATTTTCGGTGATATGGATTACTCTTCTTGTGATGTATTTGGAATTCTTCAGTCATCGCTTCGATTGTTTAGTTGATGAAGTGAGCTCGTTGATCTCTCATAAATATCTTAGGATATCCAAATTGGGTAACCACATTGTTGAAAATGAACCTTGTTGTAATTACAGTTGTGTAGTCCTTTACTGGAACTGCCTCAACCCATCTATTTAGATAATCAGTCGTGGTGATGATGTATCATGTGCCTGTTCTTTTTCGTGGTGGATTGATGGGTCCCACAAAATCGACTACCCAATTGTCGAAAGGTTATAGTGTTACCTAAGGTATTAACATCATCTCATCCCTTTGTGATGGTTTTCTTGTTCATTGACATGCATCACAAATTTTAACATAATCTACGGTGTTAGCGTACATTGTTGGACACCATAATCCATCTTTAAGGATCTTCCTAGCGGTCGCACATTCTCCATAATGTCCTCCTACAGTTCCACCATGTTGCTCTAGAAAACACCTTTTTTTCTCATGTGAAAGAACATATCTACATAGGATCTTGTCGGTCCCCATATTGTATAGTTGTCCTGTAATCAATTGGATGTAAACAACTCTAAGAACTACTTTATTCTTTTGAGTAGTGGTGAACTCTTTAGGGGATTCTCCTATTGACAAAAATTGAATGATTTGTGCATAATGTCCATCGACCATTCTGACTCTAAATAGTTGTGCATAAGGTAAACCATCCTCAATGTTGTTT
Source organism: Pseudotsuga menziesii (assembly GCA_001517045.1). Classification (NCBI taxonomy): domain Eukaryota; kingdom Viridiplantae; phylum Streptophyta; class Pinopsida; order Pinales; family Pinaceae; genus Pseudotsuga; species Pseudotsuga menziesii. The sequence goes on from LPNX010367449.1 coordinate 210,087, forward strand.
GGTTCTTCACCTGACTCTATCCTTGATAGATGATGAGGTCTTGCATTCAGTCGTTTAGGATTCACAATGATATCAAAATCGAATTCTTGAAATAGGAGTAATCATCGACAGATCTCCCGCCCCAACATAGGATTATTGACCAAGTACTTCAATGCCAAGTGTTGGGCCTAGGGAAAGGAAAGAAGAATCCACTTATAATTCTTCCTAAGTATGAAAAAGAGATAGAGAATAAGAGAATGGAACTACAATAGAGGAAATAACAAGAAGGAAGAGTCGCGATAGAAGATGAAGCCACAACTGGAGGAAGGAATGCAACAAGGAAAGGTGAGACGGAATAACAGTAGCAGAAGGCGTGCAAGTGGTATAATGACTAGAAAATGACAGCAGGGAATAAATGTTGGAAAAAATATTTCAGGAAGATCCTCAGGGTGAGGTTGGCCAGAGACGGTGGAATACACAAGCATGAAATCATGTTTGTAAGTGAGGTCATTAGTTCCTACTGTCGAGTGTTGCTAGAATAGGAAAATCCAACATGTTGGCTAAATGTATAAAGTCGGCTGAGAAAGCGACAGGTAAAGAGTCTATAACAAGTCTGTAAAAGAGTCTATAAAAGGAGTGACCCAAGATGTATATGGTTTAGCTTCTTTGTTGTTAGCGTCTCCATTTCTAGAGTCTTATCGTCTCTACTATTAGTTCAAGTTGTTGTCCTGAGTATTGTTGTATGTTAGTCGTGCTGAGTGCACAGAGTTGAAGAATCTATGGCTGAGGGCACAAAAGTGTAGGAGAAGTTGAGTTGATATAGGATGTGTGCAGATCATTAGTAGAGCCAAGTAGAGACGGAGTAGAAGAGGATATCAGAGAGAATGATAGGAAGAAAGAGTCTGCATAGATAAAGAATAAGATAAAGAACAAAGTCTGCAGCTTAGTGCACAGACAAAAGGTGCATACATTTCTCATGCCAGATGAAGAGAAACTTTGTGGTTTTTCCTGGATGGGTTTCCATGTTAGATTTCATGTATATATGTGAATGTTGAATGTGCTTGAATCACCTATATAACTGCTTCTTTGAATTAATTATTATATGTTTTATTATGAATGAATAGATGCATACCAGTCGTGTTGTTATAAACTTTGAATGTGTTTATGCTATACTGGGACTGATATTATATTATTGCAAGGGAAGAGTTGTGTTGCAGTCTAACTGTTCATAGTAAGCATAGGTAATCCACGAATCAGGATTGGTCGAGCACCTTAATGAATGACCGAGCGACTGGAAATCCCCCACCCAACTACGGAAACCTGCTTCTGGCAGTTACCCATAGAAATATACCTTGGGTGAGACTACAAATGCATTGTAGGTGTTGCCAACTGGGATTTGCTCTGTCAGGTCGATATCTTGGGCCTTGTTGCACTAAGAAGAAGGAACTGAACCTTGATTGGGTCGATAGTTTATAGAGATAAAAAACATGATTAATGATATAATATAATTCCTTATACTCATCCCCATACTCTATCTTGAAATTTTGGAGGGTCGTACTGCATTTGGAGAGAAATATTGTCATCTAGCCTTAGGGGTTTTAACATCATTTTTGCTATTTTTTGTGTCCTTATTTACCTATGGAAAAAATCAAGCTGTAGAAGAAATTGGTAAGGGTATTGACATTCATATTATTAATTATTATGTAATAATACCCCTCAATCTATTCCATATAGAATTTGAAGTCATTTGGGTGCATTTGGGTCAACCTGGGTTTCACTAGTATAAAGCTAGAAATTGGCCAAAATTGTGCAAACTTGAGTAAGATGTAAAAATGAATTTATTATTTAGTAATTGAGTGTTTAATTTATTTTAGTGTTTTTTAAATCCCATAGGATCCCTCCATAATAATTTTGGAAAGGCTTGGTGGTGTTTGGAACCAAACCAAGAAGAACTATTTGACCACATTTTTCCTAGTAATATTCCATTGTTTCTCCTAAACCCCAAACAAGGTTATAGAGTTATAATTTCATATACAAAGTTTCCATAAACCACCTTGGTATTTTTTAAGACTCTCCATACCATTTCCTTTTAAATTCAGGACCATTTGGTGAAAGCTGGAACCCTCTAGAGTCATGACTAGTTAAGCTTGAATTTGCTCAAATTGTAATTTTCTCCAAAACTCCAAGAACGGACATTACTGGGGAATCCCTATTATTACACTGGTACAAAATTAAAAAATTGTCACAAAAACAAAAACAATTATCATGTGTTTAATAATCTAAATACTACCAAATTTGATAAATTTCAAGTGATTGTGGCTTCAAATGACAAACAAAAACTACTAATATAGTAAGGGACAAAAATATACAACTAGATAATGATTATGTGAATATAAATTAGTAGTATTTATTTTCTTATAAATAATTTTACTCTAATTATCAACAACGTATTAATACACAACATGAATATATGCTAGAAAAAAGGAGCACCAAAATGACACGCGAGAGTTTATAGTTATAATTAGGATTGGTAGGAAATAACAATCCAAAGGGATGAAAGTAGTCATATGGATATCATGTAGGATATATATATGAGGGTCACACCTAATTTATATGAGGAATGTGAAAGCTTGTGAGAGAGATCCACTAACCTATTTTTTGTGTCTATTGATAAGAGTTTTCAATGAACATTATGCAAATGATGATGTAATTTTACATGATTATGATGCTTATACAAACCTCTCATAGGCCACTTTGCATATTCATATCTTAACTAGTACATTAATATTGTTTGAACCTATAGTCTTGATGGCTCATCACACCTTTGGATATTTTGGATACAATCAGTCATTCGATGACATAATACTGATGAAGCAGACGATTGGAATTGGAAGAGCGACTGAATTGTCAGTTGGACAGAATACTGAATGGTCAACATGATCGTGGTCGATGGGACTACAACAACCAACTAAACTTTGGGACACTGTGGATTCTATGGAAATAGTTTGGACCAAACACCCCTACTAATTGTGGACTAGATCTTTCTTGCTTTAAAAAAGTTGGTTATATCTGGAAACTTTAAATAGGAGATCCTATGGGTTTCCTAACATATCGCTTTGAGATGTTTTATCATGCTCATTATGCATTGTGATGTCATGATTCATTGTGATTAAGTGCTTCAATGATGTCTTTAGACACCACCTTTCTTCTTGGAATATTGTTCCCTTCTTTTCTTTTCATTCTATTTTATAGATCAGGCTAAGAGGTTTCCCCAACATGGTATTGGAGTGACAGTTTTGACATCTACAAATTGTGTTGAGTCACATCTAGGGTTGATCAACTCTGGGCGAAAGATTTATTGACCTATACCTCTATCTGAACTTTGATGAGATCTGTTAGATCAAAGGATGGCTTCCAAGATAGAACTTGTTGTTATCAATGGACATAGTTATGCTATCTGGCCAAAAAATAGGGAGACCTTGTTGAAGAGAAAAGGGTTGTGGAAGTTTACGAAGACTTTTATTGTTGATTCACTACAAAAATTTACCCCAAAATCTGACACCTTGCACGTCTGAAATTCGACACTTATCTGTCGCCTTTTCAACACATACACCTTTTTTTTGCCGTCCATGGCGTGAACATTAGAAAGACACATTTAACTAATTAAGACAATTATTGAAATTCAGGGTTAGGTGAGGATTTGATATAAGATAATTAAAATTTTATACTTTAATGCATAACACAAAACTAAAAAAGAGCTAGATATAGAACAATACTATTGTAATAAATTCAAAACATAATTTTTGTCTCTTTCAACTTTGACACTCCAATGGTCATTATGTTAAAGTTGGTCCTTGAGATACAATTTTTCAATTGCAATGTACATAAACTAAACAATAAGAATAGAAATAGTATCATGTGAAACAAACTAACAACTAAAGAACAACAATAATGAACTATAACAATGTTGGTTTAGATCTAGTTTGGATCTTCCTTATACTCAGATACTTTTAGGGTAACATATTGTCATTGAAAGGACAAGTCACCAAAGGATTAGATGGCATACCTTGTGAGAGAGATAAAAGATAGATTGTAGTAGGTTAAAGGTTAGGCTGCAATAAATGGCAGGCCTTTAGGATAGTCCTAAATCAAGCAAGATAGATTCTCCTTCAAATGAACAAAGGCATCCGGCATCCTTAATCCATACACAGAGAGACACTCTTTAATGGACTCAAATTGTTGCAATAGGAAAGACAAAGGTAAGGTAGACTTAGCAGTTTAAATAAGGTTGCAATCCCCTTCCATACAGTCCACAGAAGGTCACGAAAAATAGTCCAACAAGATCACAATTTATTTTAGTGGTCCATAAGGAGATCACACCCATCCTTAGAAACCCAAAAATAAGTCACTCCCATTCTTTATAACGGCATTAGGTTCATGACTAAATTCAGTGAACAACAATAAGGTGAAAGCCTACTCCAATGAGAATCAACAGAGTCACGGACTACTCTAATGAGTAGCGGCAAGGTCAAGGGTCAAAATTGGGAAGCCAACAAGGTCATGACTAGCAGTAAGAAGGTACTGTTCAACCCTTAGTTTCCACAAGGAGGTTATGACTTTCTCAAAAACAACAATAGGAAGGTTGACCCAAATCAAGAGGTCGCGGGACAATGGAAACCCAACTAAGTGTCACCAAGATAGTCACGGCCCAACCCTAAGGGAATCAAAGAGTTAAAAACCTAGCAGGATAAGAGCTGCACACTCACAACTTAGAAGGAGAAGGGTTACAAAGTCGAGGCCCAACCCTAAGGGCATCAAATAGCTCATGGCCCAATAAGAGAAGAGTTACACAGTCACATCCCAATAGGATAAACTACTTCAACAAGGGGGTCTCATAAATTTATTTGGAATTTGGTAATCCAAAATGGATCTGAATTAATCCCTCTTCCAAACTTTGTAACGAAAAAAATCCTTGGAAAAGTTTGAAGTCAACAATCAACTTAAAGGCTAAAGGCCAACAAGAAGGTGAAATGAATCACTATGGTTGGCATATGGTTGGAATTTCAATGTAACATTATCATAAACAATGCTTTCTTGATGCAAAGACAACCAAAGGGATATGGACAAAAATAATGCTGGGGAAGAAGATTGGCAGTAGCAGAGGAATGAGGACTAGGAGTGAAGCAATCTACTCAAAGATTGAAGGATGAAGAGGATTCCTAACATGTCCACATGGAACAAAGATCATCTCTGAACCAAAGCAATCTGTAAATTGCTGCCAGTGAGTAAGAATACATGAAATTTTGATGAAAGTGTATAGCTCATCCCTTTTAACAATTCCTAAGCATAATTAGAACCTTCCATTGCTGGTTTTTCATTTGGGTTTCCAGAATAATCTAGTGTCGAATGTGTTTAAATGCTTTGTGACTGAGATCAATTTGGTTGATCGCTGATTTAATTAATGGATCAGCCACAACACTTTTTCTTTGCTGGCTAGCATCTACAGCCCAATTTTTATTTGTTCTATTTGCTTGGTTAATGTATTAGCTGGTGCACTGTGCAATAACATGCTATGTAGCCAAACATCTTCAATCCCTGGTGTGGTATGCTTTACATACAGCAAAGGCCCAATATATATATATATATAATTAACAGACTAATACTAACGAATGGTTGGTTTACTTGCTGCTCTGTTTAAATTATGTGTGCTTAACTAGTTAGCCACAACCATCATATGGCATAGGGGAATAGTTATTACTTAAGTGTTGAGTTTGCACATTCATTATACAGTTGCTAACAGAAGTGACTCCTTAAAGCAATTCGTCTCAAGCTTTGCATGGAATTATCTACCTACAACTAGCATTATATACATAACTACTTGCGTGATCAAGTCTTTTGCAATTAGCTCCAACCATATATAATGCTTGTGTAATGTTTAACTGTTAGCCTATTTCTGAATTGCAGAATGCCATGCATCTTATTAGCCACTAGTTTTCTGAATGGGCAGAGTTATAACTATTATAATGCAATAAACAGAGTTGGAACTCAGTTGAGAAACAATCTTGGGCTACTCATTTTGAATTGGTGTAAAAAGTTTTGTTTATTTGAGAAGCATTACAAGGATATAAGACCATTCCTTGGTTGAGCATCCATCTAGTGGAAGGCATTGCAAATCCATCTAGCCAAGTTTGAAATCAATTAGAGCGGAGCCATTCATTCATCCCTTTTGGTGAATAGGAAGTATAGAATAGGAAGCTTTGAACCCAACATTTATAGGATAATGGCAAAGAGTAAAAATTTATTTTGTTCATGACACTAACATGCCATAGGCCTACTGTTTGTTTTGGTTCATCTTGCTAGGCTGTGACTTTAAATTACTCTCGTCATAATAATCTTATCTCTATTCCAAGAATCTAAGACTAATCGATTATGCCAAATAAAGAGAAAAATAAAAGTGAAAAATACAAAACCTTCAAATGAAACCTTAGTTCTATGCAAAACAACTATAATCCAATTTGATGGAAATTAGCCATGAACTGAACGTAAAAAAAAAACCAAAGTAAGCTAACAAAGAGTGAATGCACATAGAACAAGGAAATAAATGATATCACTAGATGTCAAAACAGGTGTTAATAGCCTCCAACAAGTAAAAAGGTTATCCACATGCAAAAGTTTATTAAGAATTATGAGTATCTATCCATCGACTATGAGAATAGATCTCCAAGTGGCTAGGTCAATATTTGCATCATGCACCCAAAGGGAAATAAGTAGACTTGTCCATTTTTTTTGTCTTACGTTGTATGTATATATGGTAACACCACTGGATAAAAAAGTGCATAAGTTTAGGTGCATCTAGTAGACCTACCATTGCCTCTATTTATTGTGACACAGGCTTCAATATGCACAGCTTCGAAATATGGATTAGAAGTGAGAAAAATAAACAACTCAAGTTATTGATAACTTTTGGGATCATGGTTATTTGTTGATAGTATTCTATTACCCTACCATTACGTTACAAAAGAATCCATCTATGAGTTTACTCTGAAGCATATGTATGATTTAGTGGGATAAAGTAGGCAATGCACCCTATATAACATTATTATTGGATGAAATTGTGCTCAAGTCTAGGTATGTACACAAGTGATGAGACTATAAGTAAGGAAAATCATCTAGTCAGGTTATTGATATTTTTTAGATTATGGTCATTTATTGGTAGTATTTTCTTACCCTACTATCATGTTGCAAAGGAAGCCATCGATTGAGCCTGTCTAGATTTAGTACTAAGACCATTCTTATATATTGGATGAAATCTTCCACCATTCACAATGTTCGATTATAACTATGAAAGAACTAAGGTTTTCATACGCTGATACATGAAAGTTAGGAGGCATGGAGAGTATACCTCTATTCTCTTCATTTCAGCTTCTACTTTTATTTTTTGATTACTTTCTTAGGCTTACAAGAGGATCACATGGCCATGTATTTAGCCTACTCTGCCTCCTCCCATGCTGCAACCTGAGCCTCTAGGAAATTCAATTTAGCATGTTCCATATCATTAGTCTTGAGTGATTTAGAAGCATCTTGCTCTTAAAATTATTTACTAGCCCATCCCATGATATTTGAATTTCCCAAATTGTGCACCTAGAGCCATAATTTCCCTTCTAGTGCTCTCATGCACTTGCTTCTTTGATAATTTGCGATGGTTTTTCAGGCCCAGTTAAGAATTTTTTACTGCCTCCACTGGTGCTACACATATTCCTAGAGTAGATGGTCATGAATTAATAGGGCTCCTAGTTGAAGGTGTTGTAGCTCTGAGAGGGGTTCATGTTCTTGAAGGCTCTTGGCTTGCAATAGGGGTCATTTATGTCCCCATATCCCTCGTGGAATCTGATCTCACATTTGAAGTTGGCGGGGTGTAGGATAGGTGTTCAGTGGCCGGGTTTGCGATGGGATTATCCTCCTTTTTTCTCTTTTTATTCTTTATATGATTCACATTTAACCCTATTTCATATTCTGCATTTCCCCATTTCTCCCAAACATTACTACCATGATATCTCACTCTAAGACATTTTGTAGGACAATAGTGTTGGAGATAGCAATCCACACCTTTATATGCAACCAACATGGATTCCCATCACAAATAGAGAAATAACCTTAGTGGTAAAGCAATTTATCAACCAATGGTGGATCATAGCTTTGATTCCTAGCATGTCCAATTTTCAACAAGGTAACACAAGAAAGTGGTTGGTGATGGAAAGGAGACCTGGGCTAGGGTGTTATTTGAAGGTGAATTGTTAAGATAGAAATCCACACCTTGTAAACAAACCATTATGGATTCCTAGTATTTAAAGGGGTGAAGCTTAATGGTACAACAACCCATTGGCCAAAGGTAGCTCCTGTGTTCAATTCCTATTCTATCTTGTTTTCAACAAGTGATATTTGTTGTAGTCAAAGACACATCCAATTAGGATATGTGGAATTTGAGAGCTAAAATGACACTATCGAGGGACACACTAAATGTATTTAGTTCAATTATTTTAGATGCATTTAATATCTCTCAGTCACCAAGTGTGAAGACCCTTTTCATTTAGGGCTTAATACAACCACAACTCAGCTTAATATGGGATGCAAACAAGTCACTTCCAGAGAGGTAAGTTCAAATCATCCCTGACCTACTTATAAGAGGTTACCACAATTCATATTAAGGTTGAGGGAGAACATCATAGTCCATATCCTAGCTAGGAGAGATCAAGACAGTCACAACCCACTAGGATATCATAGCTCGCTAGGATACATAGTTACAAGCCACTGGGATAGTTCTTACACGGTCACATATCACTAGGATAGGTCTTACACAATCACATACCACTAGGATACACATTCACATCCCACTAGGATAGTTCTTACATAGTCTCAAGCCATTAGGATAGGTCTTACATAGTCACAACCCACAAGGATACACAGTCACAACCCACTAGGATAGTTCTTACACAATCACAACTAAGGTTTAGTAGCCTCAAAGGGATGAAGTCCAAGCTAATAGTCCAAGAGCATTCCATGACTACATTGCATACATTTCATATAAAGTGTGTGTATTAAAATATTTAAGGCTCAATTTTATCAATTTTTTGAAAAAAAAGACTTAAATAAACTAGCGAGGTATATACCAAACAAATCTTATATAATGGTTTCCTTTTATGCTTATGAAAAATCATCATTTGTATTAAAAAACAAACATCTATGTGGCAAAAATACCTTCAATTACAAGGCAGTCTTTGAGTTGCACATGTCGCATAGTTGTACTGTTGCACATGTCGCTTAGAGACTGTTGAAATAATATTTCTACAAGTTCCAATTTGATCATGAGCTTCCCATTCTTCATAAATGTGTGAAGGATCCAGGGGAACAATAGATGATGGGTATGGTCTTGTTGGAAAAGATTGATTTAAAAGTTAATGAGTGGATCTCACCTGTACAGGAAGTGATTCATGGAAAAAATGTTAGGACTTTGCTTATCAAAATGGATCAAACATGACAAAATTCAACATAGGAAAATAAGGAAATGTAGGACTATGTGGATTAGATTAGAGTCCATAATCCAACAAACCATGGCAATTTAACAACACAAAATGAATAAGCATTTGATGAATGCATGGTTAGGTTCCTGAAGAGGAATCTAATCCTCGGGATTTATGAAAAGATTTTAGATTTGTGACTGTCATGGAGAAGATTATGGATACTAAATATAAGGTTTCTCTCATATACCTAAAGTTCTTTTGTTTAGAATCCGAAAATGCCTAAATCTACCAACATACTTAGTATTGAGCTGACAAAAAGAGATTCCTTTGACATTTTTTACTCATGCCAATATTTTTAATTTTTGTGCTCATATTTAAATAAATGGATGCATATGCAACTAAATTCTTGTGACAAGAATTGTTTATTGTTTTGATTTTCTGAGTCTTAATCCTAGAGTTCAAGTTTTCCATCCCAAGGCCATTATTTAGTCCATCACTTCTCTAAGTCATGTCTACTTCTCAATGTCAATATGTAATGACAAAAAAATAGTATGAATGAATTTAGGTTCCCGCGTTAAAATTTTAGGGGTCAACTCACTTGAGATCCATCGGTAACAGTATCATATGAAAATATAGAAAAATGAAGACAAGTCACTTGGTAGAAAAGATATTGAGGAAGAAAAATGTTACACTTTTCAGTTGCACGGATTTGTTGGAGGATTTTGAGGTTCTCATGCATCCCACAAGAGGTGTTATCCCAATGTGATACCACCATTATCCCATAACCTAAAATGTAATGGATTTTTTTTAAGGTTATTCAAAGTAAATTTTTGGGGAATCCAACATTCCACCTCAAAACATAGGAGCAAAGAAATCATGGAGTGTAGTTTCTAAGTTAAGTTGGTTCAAGAAGTAGAGTTTAAATGAAATTTTTTGTTAGTTTGTGAGAGTGGGTATTATTGGGATTGAACCTAACACCCAAGAATGTACACAGGTCTAAAATGAAAAATATTTCACGTCGATGCATCAGATCAATATCCAAAACAATGTTGCAAATATCTCCAATTTCTCCCAATATTTCCAAAACTTTATTGAGCTTTAAAGTTTTCTATTGTTCCTGATGTTTTTGGTATTTTCTATGTTTTTCAGTTCCAAAATTATGCTTGCTGATATTTTCTGAGTTTTTCAGGTCCAAGTTTATGCCTACTAATATTTTCCTCGACATTTTCCCTCATATTTCCAATATGTGTATATATTGGCCATTAGTGATATATCCCAAGATGAAAATTGCTTTAAAGTTTTCTATTGTTCCTGATGTTTTTGGCATTTTCTGTGTTTTTCAATTCCAAAATTATGCTTGCTGATATTTTCTGAGTTTTTCAGGTCCAATTTTATGCCTACTAATATTTTCCCCGACATTTTCCCTAATATTTCCAATATATGTATATCTAGGCCGTCAGTGATATATCCCAAGATGAAAAATATTTGTAGCTAGGGATGCAATTTGGTAAGGGTGGTTGAAAATTGAAAAATGGGTTTGAATCCATTTTGGAAAGCATTTATCTTTCAAGAGAAACTAGAGAAAACAATCCAAATATGTGGAGAGGTGCACAATGTGAAATACTAAAGCCCTATGACCTTCTTTCTCACCAGGAATGTGATTCGAGTGCCTCTATGAACTTCATAAACACTTGTCAGGTTGTTTCAACAGATAGATTTTTCAAAGCAGAATTTTCTTGTTTTGGAACAACTCCAAACTTTTTGGTTTAATGATGAACCTAACTATGTAGAAATGTCAAGGATGTCAAAATACCCTTGCCTAACTTGTAGAACGTTTACATAGTCTATATTCTTGCCTCTAGTGATTGTTTTTCGCCTCTATGTATGGTAATCATCATCATCAACTAAATGTATGTGTGTGCACATGCATAAATACCCAATACACAGCTCAATCAAACAAAAGAAAACATATTTATACCTTGATTTCTGGATCTTCACACTGTCTTCTTATGCTTTACCTTTCAAAACATCATTCAACATACTTCATTTTTTGTCCTGTTGCAATAGTTTCATGTTAGGAGACCCATCAAATATATTTATGTTTGTTTGTGAAAATAACAAAAACAATCTAAATAAATACAATTCTATTACAATGTAAATTACAATACTATTCAACTATTCAAGTAAATTAATTGTTAAGAATATATCACCTGATAAAACATGGATAACCAAAAATACTATGTATATAAGGCCATCGATCTAATCAAAACTCCATTTCTTGCCTCTTAACTATGGAAATGTTTCTCAATGCTATCTGTAACAAGTTCCAATGGAGGATTCAAATAACAATATGTTGGGGCTCGGACCTTGAAGGTCCTTAATTTTGGCAACTCCGCGGTTTTGGTGCGAAGCTTGTAAGCAGAGTTGCGCTCCAAAATAGTCTTAGGGATTTCGGGGTTGGGTCGAAGCCCCTCTTTTTGTAAATAACCCAGGGTTTAAGCCCATGGTTTAAGCCCATGGTATTGTAATAGTGCACTTGTATAAATAGGAACTTATGTAAAGGAGAAGAAATCTTTTTCGAAGGCTCTTTGTGCTATGATATGATGTGATGCGAAGCTAAGGTCTATTTTTAGGTTTAAGGTTAAGCCCCAGCTGAGTGCGTGGACGACCTCTGCAGCTGAGTGCGCAGAGGGTTTTGGAAGAAAGGTTAAGTCCCAACTGAGTGCATGGATGACCTCTGCAGCTAAGTGTGCAGAGGGTTTTGGAAGAAAGGTTCTGCAGCTAAGTGCGTAGTTTTGGGGGATTGAGAAGATCTGCAGCTGAGTGCGCAGATCAGAACTGTTGTTTTGTAAAAAGTTGAATATAAACTCATTTATGTGGACATAGCCCCTACACTGGGGGTGAACCATGTATATCTTGTGTTGTGGTGGTTCTTTTTATTTCTGTTCCCGTTATGTTTTTATGCATTTGATAAGTAGATGAATGGTAAAGCAAGATATATTGCTAAGTACTAACTTCGCTGTGAATTCTCAGTTAAGGGTTAAGCAAGAAACGGTCTTTTTATCTAAATTGCGAAGCTATTTAAGTGAATGTCGAAGCTCTGTATTGCATAATTATTATTTGTTAAGACTAAAGGTACAGTAATATCCCTCTTCCGCCTGCAGAAACCTAATTCTGCGGCACCCCATAGCTGTTTCGGGTGAGACTGCAACCTGTTCGCAGGTTGTTGCCGAAAGGGCCAACACTATGGGTCTCTTTGTTGGTGCGAAGATAAAAGTATAAGAACCCGGGTATGCCCTAAGCTCCAACACAATAGTGAAAATTACACAGTAAAAATATAGAAATAGATGTTTTTTAATGTATTCTTCCTTACCATTCATTGAGCTCCTCTCTGTTTAGAGAATACTTTAATATTCTCTACTAAATAGGACCAACCACGTGAAGGTGGAAGCTCTTATGGCCCCTCCCCCCCTCACATCACTCTCAACTCCCCAAATCCAATGCGTATACTTGCAAATAACAATTTATTTCACTATTTCACAAAGCAAATAACAATTCATCTACAATGCAAATTATTTCACTCAATAGTTGAAAAATGCTTTCATTAAATCATTCAATCATTCAACAGCTGAAAAAACCATTCATTAACTCATTCATTAAAACATTAATTTATTCAATGGCAGAAAACAAATCGGTAAACAATTCAGTAAAGCATCCATTCATAAAAGACTGATTTTGTGCTATGCTTTCAAAAATATATTTCAAATTTACAAAAAGTTTTAGAGTGATGGATTTATAAAAGGCCTGTGTGGATATTCTGTGGCCTTGGAGTCCTGTGTTTCCAAAATTTTCCATTCACCCCATTGCAATGTCAGACCCTTCTTTGAGAGCATGTCTGCCTCCTTATTTCACTCCCTGTAAACATGAGTGAAAGAGATTGATTCAAAGAATGAGAGAGAATGGGTTGTCTATTCAAATAATGCATCCAGAGAAGCAGTTCTACATTTCTGTATCTTATTCATCCAGTTTATAACCACCATTGAGTCACCATATACTTGTAACTGTCTACAATTTCTTTCATTGGCAAAATAGAGAAGTAATTTCAATGTCATGAGTTCTGCATCGCTGTTGGTTCCAGCTCCCAGGCCCAAAGAAATTTGAAAAAAATGAATTTGATTTAGATATAAGCATGCACCTCTTGAGTTTGTGCACCAAATGCTTGTGTTCTTCCATCCAATTGCTAGACCTCTAGAGTGGCTGATGGCACTTTGCGCTGTGAAAGAGTATTGCGGAAGAAGTGATGTTAAACTAGTTTCAACTTCCAGCTCTGGACCCATTTTTTCTTGTGGAAGGATGACTTCTGGTGATAGAACCTCCATCATCCTTTTTAGGGAAAGCTTTTTTCAGGTACTTGCCAGACCCCTGCAGTTCAGGGACAAAAATTTCATTTGGGCACCCCATCTGGGGTTTGCACTGCTCTAAGCGCACCGAAAATGGTTGTTTGTTTGCCAATTGCCTAATCCCTGAGCGCCATGCTCTGGGCCATAGAGAGGTGAGATGGTCTTCCTCTCCCTTTCCCTTTGGATGTGATCCTGGCATTTACCCCTAGTCCTTTTGTAGGGATTTTTGGTTTTTGAGAGATTGGAACGTCCCTTGAATGAAGGTGGAAACAGATAGAGGAGGATTGAGTGGGTGAGTCATTTTTTATGGTGGAAGGGGAGGCTTCCTGGTTTGAATTGGAGGTACTTTTGAATGCGGGGGAGGAGGTGTCATTTTTTGGGGGAGGGGGACTGTTTGTGATAGTAGTAGGCAAAGATTTTTCCTCATTTAATTGATTGCTAAGGGAAGAAGTGTTCATACCTGGTGGGGGAGACGCGATCGGACGTTGTTCCATCTGTTGAGGAGGCCCTTCTGCTGCAATTGCTCTCGCTCTTTCTGGTTGATCCAATGGTTGTTCTATGCCCTCTGACCTGAGAGGATTTTCATCTGAAGCTGTGTTCGGATCAGTTTCTTTGGAGCTTGGGGCCTCTGTTCGCCTAACCCACTTCCTTCTTCCAGTTGTTGAGGGAACAAAGTTTGGGCAGTTTCTTGCCAAATGTCTTGTTTCATGACATTTGTGGCATCGAAACGGGAGCCCTTCATAGTCCAATAGTTGTCTTTTTTGCTTGTTTTTCCATACAAAATTAAAGGCTTCAAAAAGACTGGTTCTGATGTTCAAAGAGACTGGGATCCTGGCTACCTTTTTGATTTCCGTCTGCTGAAACGAGAGGGTCCGCTTCAATGAAAGTCCCCAGCTCATTCCTGATTTCACTAAGCTAGGCCAGGTTCCATTACTCGAGAGCATGCATGTAACGATCCGCATGGATCGACTGAGAGGGAAGAGTATGTTGTAAGAGCGACAACATAAAGGTAGAGAAGAAAGATCTAAGAGAGAATATCTTGAGCTGCATATGAGGCACAGCAGAACTGTGTTTGCCTTCCCTTAAGCTATAATAGAGAAGCACAGTTCTGTGGACGTAACTCCCATCCTGGGGGCGAACCATGTAAAATCCTATGTTCTGTGATTGATTTGCGTGTTGTGTTTATTTGCTGCATTCATCAGTCATGTTATACCATTTGTTTACAGTTAATGCATGAATGAGTTATTCAGTTACAGCACTAAAGGAAGATAAATATAAGTTGAATCCTTGGCACATCACATAAGGACTTATTTATGCTTGCCTTAGATAGTTAATTAATCACAGTAAGACAGTCTTGGTATCGAGTCTTGCACGTCGACACGAACAACGCTAAGTGCACTAAGTCGCGGGAGGAGGGTATCGCAAGAAGGCGATACCGCGCCGGCAGAGGAGTTGCGGTGCGCGATACCGTAGGTTGAGGACTTAGCGTTGAGCAGGAGTTGCGTGTCGCACGGGGTGCGGCGATGCGGTAAGATTGGGAATGTTGTGAGGGGGAAGAAGTCATGCGACGGGAGAAGAACCCGCACGACGCGCACAAGGGTAGAGACACCGCGGCTAGAAGGGCCACCAGTGGGGAAGAGATCACGCATCGCAAGTGAAGGATCGCGGGGCGTGCAGGAAAAAGATCTCGCAGCTAGGAAAGCTATGAGCCACCAGTAGGATTGCCATGGAACCTGGTCCAAGAAGCTTGAGTCCTTGGCCAACCCATTAGAATCACTTCGGGTGAGACTTCAGGCCACTGTGCGGTCTGTTGCCGAAAGGGCCAGTGAGCTAGGGGTGTTGTTGGTTGATTATAGTTAACCCGGGTCTACCCATGCAATCAACACTTCCAGCTGTCAAATTTTCCAACGTGTTCTGCACTGTGTCCAGGGATGGTATACCGGTAATTTCCGTTGAGGAGAAGATGTTGAGCTCTTGCTATCACGGGTCAACAGAGTTGTCTGCCATGTCTACCATACCTACTCCCAAATTCACAAAAACCTCCAAATTGAACTGACTGTCCAAAACGAAAATGAGTCATTTCTTATTATATAGTATTATATATTACATATTTTTATTTTATAAACAGTCTGCCGGATCTCCGATGCATCAGTGTCGGATATCTGCCAGTTTTGCTTTTGCAGACGTTGACAAACCACCCTGGAAGTGTCAGTTCCCCGTCGGATAACCGCCAGTGTTTCTATCGCAAACGTCGAAGATCCGACCCTGGTAGTGTCAGTTCCCCGACACTACCAATGTCGGAAATCCGACTCACGAGTGTCGGATAAATGACGGATCTATAAATATTCTGTTATCAACATTCTGATGATTGATTGTTGTCCGACACATCCATGCGAAATGTCGGATGACGTCGGATTCTAACGTTGAAATTCGGGTTCAAATCCCGTTGTGATTCAATGGATGAATATGCTATGTTTTCCATCAACATTAAGAAGGACAAAGCTATGGGTCTTATCGCAATGTACATTTCATTTGAGATTTATTTTCATACAAGCAATATTGACTATCCTTATGATATCTAGACCAATCTGAAGACTTTGTTCAACAAGATAAATGAAGGTGAATTAATGTACATAGATAAAGAGTTGATCTCTTTAGAACCTCTTTCCTTTCATCGAATTGAGGACTATTTAGCTCATATTAAGGAGCTACAACTAAAATTGGGTGAATGTGGCAAGGCTTTTCCGATGGATTGACAACTCATTGAGATGATTCTAATTAATTTGAAGACAACATATGATCTCTTTTGTTCCTCCTTTCAAGATAATTGGATGTCATTTAAGCAAGATCGTAAGATTTTTACCTTTGATACTTTTTGTGATTTGATTATCAAGGACCAACATAAGTTTCTTAAAGAAGGGAATATTGTTCGAAGAAAACAGGCTCACTTGGTAAAAAGCAAGGTCAAGACAAGTCTTAAAGAGAGTAGGAGATAGGATAAATGACCAGAAATTATCGACCAACCTACAAAAGGAAAAAATAAAGAGATGTCGTCAATGAAGAAGGGTCAGAAGAAGAAGACCCCGCGATATTTCTCAAAGGAGGGACATGTTGAGAAGAATTATTGGAATATGATGAAGGAGTTAGAAGGAAAGGTAAAGCACCTAAATCATAGTTCCTTTACTGGAAAATCGACCAATCAACCTCTTGAAAGTTAAACCTTCTTTTTCAACACTTCCCACGAATTACATGTCCGTACCAATTAGAATGAAGGGATAGTGCAATTAGAATGAAGGGATATTGGACTCTAAATGTACTCATCATATGGATAAGGATGCTTCTTTGTTATCTTCCTTAAGTGGTTCTCCTTAAGAGAAGATATATTTCACTGACGATTACACTGTCACTATCACTAGAAATGGAGATGTCAAATGTAAACGAAGTCATATATCTTACACCTATCATGTATTGAGCTTGAGTGCAAATCTTTTGTCGGTTTCTCAAATGAGAGCGATCATTACTAGTTCAGTTTTATCAATCTTGTCTTCAATTGCTTCTAGTTGTTGTTTGAATTCAGAGACCCTTGTGAAGTATTCAAGGATGGATTCACCCTTGCTCATCCTTGTACTTTTGAGTTGGGCACTCAAGTTCATCGTTTGGTTGATGTTTCTTCCTTCATACATTCCTAATAGGGCATAAATCATCTCCTTAGGTGTATCCTTAGAGGATAATTGAGGAATCAAGTGGTTCTTGATTGAATCAGCTATGATCCTCTTGGCTCTAATCATGTCTTTCTTGTACTTTTCTTTTATAAATTACTCCTTGTCATATTTAGAAATTAAAATGGAAGGGTCTCTCAATGGTTCGGTTTATTGAATATTTTTTCCATGGAAAACAAACTTGCTAACATGCCGACCCATGTGTTGCAAGCTTTTGTACATGATATTGTGTGATTCCTTCTCATGTATTACGGGTTTCCCCTACCAAAAAAAACCGTTTATGAACAATACAACTATTTATGCACATTCTCTTCTATGCCTTGTTTAATGGTTACCCAAGTTATAGTAACGTTTTCAATTTTGCCTAAAGTTTTGAGAAATTTTCTTTCACCTAATGTTTTTAAACTAGTTTTTAGCCAAAATTTCTTAAGAACAATTTTGTTAAATTTTTCTTCATTCTAAACACAAATCATTCTTGTAACAAAAAATGATAAAATTTGTACAAATACATAACATTATTCCATTTAAATTTACTGAATATGATTCAATAAAAATAATATGTAAAAGAAAAATTTAGTAATAATGATCTCATAAATATTGAAAACGCTATATATATGCTTATTTGTTTAAGATCTTGATGAGTTAGCTCAAGTGGTTGAGATCCATGACAGTGTAAGCAAAAGGTATTGAGTTCAAATCCATGAGTGGCTATGCATAGATATATAAGGGTCTCTCTTGATGTCCCCACCAGGTTAGGCTCCATAATCAGAGCTGACGGGGTGAACCCCTAGGAATTATTCCCATGAACGTAGCAACCCCTCTCTGGGGTTGTGAACCACATCGAAAAAAAATGCTTACTTGTTTAAGAATTTAAAATAACATTGAAAATTATATCAAATTTAAAACATAACCTAAGGTGCAAAAGGTTTATTAAAATTTAAGATATATAGATTTTAAAATCTAACATATAGTATAATAATTTTATTAAATTTTAAATATATATAGATTCATGGCCTCAATGTTATTTATTTTTCCAATATTGATTAAACATTCAAGTGTTTTTGCTATTTATTTTGTATTACCTTCTTTGTATATTTATGCATTTGAGTTTGAGTTTATATATAGTTATTTATATGAGAAACTATGTATGTTTATGATTCATTATAATGGTAAACTTATAAATAGTATAAAAGTTTAGGTATCATTGAATATATTGTTACTTTAGTTTCATTCTAATAACTTCTTTTTAAGTTTACAACCTAATTAGACATCAATGTAGTGTATAAGTCTTCGTTTGCACAAGGCAAAAAATTAATTATTTAGTTATATTCCATTACAGTACCTTTATATTAAATATATAAACTTTCAAATTTTATCCAAATATTTATACAATATTTATCAAATTTCAATTTAAGACACTAAATATTTTAGTTACATTTACGTCAATGATTGGTCAAATTTAATGCAAACATCAATATATAATATTTATCAAATTTCATATAAATTTCTATATACAAAATGCCAATACCACCTCATCTTGTTATTACAATATATATACATTCATTTATATATAATGGTAATATACTCATCTTTTCTTTAAAATTATTTTATGATAATCAATGTTTCAAAATTTTATCATCAAAGAGTTTGTAGGTTTAGTGTTACATTGCACTTGTACCTAGCGCAGCTTCGGGTGTACCTCAGGGAGAGAGGGTCATTTTTTTTACCAGGAGGGGTGTTATCGAGCAATGGTGGCCATGACTGGGCCCTTTGGACATCCTCTAGGAGTATTATGGCTTAATGGAACTACTAAATTCCATTTATTGGGGATTTTAACCTTGGGGTTGGTGTCTAGGGACCCTAAGGGTTGATCATTGGGTCGCATGGATCCATATCCTGTATATGTGCTCTGGTGGCCTTTGATTCAACTATGAGACATTTTTCTTCCTTCAAAGCCACTCAGGACACCCTCATGGCCCTTAAGTCAATGGGTTCCTTCTCTCACTAGCCTTATCTCCTTAGAAGAAGACATCCTCCATGCTAGTTTGTTTTCATGCTTTGAGGAGGGCATTAAGGTTTTTTACAGCATTCTAGGAGTTATATGGGATATAACACCCTCTCTGCATCTCCCTCCAACTTTTTGTTCGAAGTGATTTTCTTATTTGAGCGTGTTTTGGCACCTCGGGATGAAAATACCCTAGGTAACCTACCTTGAGCATACCTTAGGCTATATTTTATTATTATTTTCTTTTGATTTCAATTTGACATTTTATAATTTTAAGTTGACTTATTTTAAATCATGTAGGCATGGATATTTTGTAAAAGGTGAGTGTCACATCATATAAATAGATCTGCTCACTTTCATTTTAAACAGAACTTATGAGATAATACACTATGCACTTGTTTTACCCCTGTTAGGGTTTCTTTGGATGGATGCGCTTCTATTGAGGAAATTTTCTAGTTAATGCAAGCTATTTTATTGTTTGGTGAATCTCTGCTTTTGTTGATGCTTTGATTTGTTGGATGAACACTAGTAGGAAGAGGTCGATCTTCTTACCTTTTTGTTTGGATGTTGGTGGATATGCATGTTTAAGTCTTAATGGTAGCCCTAGAGCTGCACTTTTCCCTAGGATAGACCATTATATGCCTTCTTGTCACCTTAGCAAGTTGAGGCACGTCTCCTTGTGTGGGTGCCCTAGGGTTTCTCCTTAGTTTTTCTTGTCAAGTTGCTTGACCTAGGAATCCTTCCTCACTAGGCTAGCTATCCTCCCTAGAATCCCTAGGTTGGGTAAGGATTTTGCTAGGGTAGGGTTTCCCTTGGTTTTCACACATTTTATTTCTAAAGAAAAAACTAGTTCTAGGGTTAGTTTAGGATTAGTTTTAGGATAAATTTAGGTCTGCAATTTTATGTTGAAAAACCTAAAAATTAAAATAAAAAATTGCATTATTTGGTCTCCCTAAAATTTCAGCCTCCTTTGCTAAAAATTCAGCCTAGCCCCTAGAGCCCTAAAAACCCCAAGGCGGAATTAAAGGGAACCCTAAAAATACAAAAATTCTGAAAATATCAAAATTTTCCCTAAAAGGTCCTAAAACAATCCTAATTTTACCCTAAACCTACCCTTCTTCCTTACTCCCTCATACCCTCACTTCTAAATAGGACTAACCCTTACATTATTCTCTCCAACCTTCGCTATTCCATCATCTTCTCCTTTATTCCTAGCTCCTTACCCTCGCTGACCTAAAGGGCATCTTTTAGTTGCTCCCAAACCTCGATTTTTCTAACAACAGGTCTATTAGACCTTTGTTGGCCTAATTTACACCCTCAGTCACCCTCCCCAAAGGCTGTTAGCAACCCTGTCGAACTCCTAGCAGCCTCCTCCATCCCTCTTTCTCCTTCGCTGCCCTCATTCCCTTCCCTCAGCACCCTTGTTACCCTCTACTAGACCTCTTCTCCCTCCACGACTGTACTTACAGTGGAAGCCCTCCTCTTTGTTACCTTCCCTCAATCTACATTGTGCCAAGAAGAAGGTGGTAGAGGATTGTCTACTCTTTTAACCTACAACACACAAACAATTTGCAAAGTTAGTGTTAGTTCATATTACTAATATAAAGGATAATCTATGTGCATTTGACCTAGCATAAAACATCACTCTCTCTTACACTTATTAATATACATAAAACGCCAAATTGTTAAGCTACAACCATTTATCTTAGTCGGCTCATGCACTGTCAATTTTATGTGCTCTATTTGATGATTGTGGTTACATAAATGTGCACTGATACTTATGCTACATAGACTTATTTAATGAATTTATGATGATGCTATGAGTGTTGTTAAGAGTGATGTATTTTGTTAAGAGTGATGTATTTGGGTGAACATAATTGGTTACTAAATACCTGATTTCATGAAATGGTTGACATACACTGATGTACTTAAGGCTTTGAATAATTGTTCATGCTCATGGTAGTGGCACATTGGTGGTGATTTTGATGATAATAAATGCAAAGTTGAAATCTTATTAAATTTTTCTAATGCTGCTATGACTTGTCATTAAAGTGTCGTGTTAATAATTCTTACGTTTCTCTCATACTATTGTATTACATACTGATGTACTTCCATACTTATTCTTGAGCTATTGTTTGGATACTACTAGCTACACATTATTGAATAATAATGAGTGTATTGTTGCTATGTTCCTATGACAACTAGTCTCATTCATGATAGCTAGAGTAGTTGGCTTCATACATAACACTACACCCCTTGATTTGAATCCATTAGGCATTGATCAATAACAATACTCGAAATAGATATCGTTGGTGTTTTGGTGTCTTTTTAGGGTATTAATAGGGCTCTCCCCTAGGAGGCTCTGACTTCCAAAGTAGTTGGAGACAAGTGACTAAGGTGACAGTGGTCACTTTTTCCTTATATGCCTACTGATGGCTTAGAGTGCCATTTCAACAGATAACAGTTCAATCCTCTTCATGTTTTTCTTTTAACTTATATATAACTTTGAAGGAAGAAGATCGAGGTATGCAACTTGTATCTAAGCATGTTCTAATAACACATGTAATTTACTTGAGACTTTTTTGAATTTATCTATAAGGTTTTTATTTGTAAGTCTATATATGCATAAGAGAGTTATTTTCTTGTTTTCAGTATAAGTACGATTCATATTATTGGGGCTTTGTTTAAATTAATAGGTATTAATTATTTCAACTATGTAAATTAATATAACGACGACCATAAGTCAATTTGGACATTACACTTTCTTATCTTCCTACAATCTAAAAAGATGATCCTTCCTTATTCACCTAATTGACCTCATTTATAAAATATAAACACTTATCAATATTAAAATAAAACCACTAATTTGTTGTTTATATTTTTTCCTTCGAACCAAATTTTCTTCCAAATGGCGTAGCATTCGAATTAGATGGCCCTATTCAGAGTTGGATATTGACGGCATGTGCAACGTTTTTTCCCCTTTTAAACGTATTTGACAAATATTTATAAAATTGGAACGTCACGGTTGATGGGCATGAAAAAAACGAGACTGTAGATTTGACGTTTACTAGTTTACATCTATTTCTATTTTGATGGTTGGCGATGGTTTGAAAATTGTAATACAAGCCAGCATGTAATGCCAATCTGCCTTCTATTTCCCGTTGGTTAATTGAAAAAGAAAAGGTGGCATGCATATGCAAGAAACCTATTGGATATATCCAGATGGGAAATTAAGTAATCAAAAGTAGTGTTTGAAGATGATAGAGAGTACGAACATAGCCTATCCAGATGAGCCCTTTGATCATGATCTCAATCCCTTCAGCAGTTTACTATGGTTAGCTGGTTCATTCCCCCATTACGGGCCTTGTCAAAGTGGAAAATAAGAGTGAAAGGGTAGCATATGGGGCCCCTTCAGGAAACAAATATGGGCAACAAATGGGCCTTACATATTTCCAGAGCAAATGAACCTGTCGAGCAATAAATAGATAGACAATTTGGAATTGAGACGAACGGGAAGCTGGGGCGCTTCGCTCTGGAATGAGGCTTGCACCTGCCAAATCTTATATCAATGACAGGTACCCACTACCCATCATTCCATTTCATTATTGTTTCTCTTCCTTGTGGCCAAGTGGTTGTGTAAGAATAAAGTTTTTGCTGCAGTCTTCCCAAAGATAACAAGTTCCAAGTTGTGAGAAAAGAAGTTGCAAAACAGGTGCACATAGACTTGGAGCCTAGAGGTTGGAGTCTAGTGGAAGGAAGAAAGAGGTAAGTATAAAATTATTAAATCATTTACACATGGGATTTTTTAAGATTATGCAATCTTGATATCTATCATTTGTAATTTAATAAAATCAACAAATACTGGTTTAAAGGGCTTATCAATTTTTCCGTTTTTTTTCTCTTTTAAGTATTTGGCAGTCATTTTTTAAATCATTTTAAGAGTTGTTCTTTTGGTTTTTGACATTTAAGAGATTTTTCTGTATAGATATATGATTTTCTTAGTTGGACCGTCCATCTCTCCCACACCAAACCACCAAACCTGTTGGAGAATTAATTAGGAGTTCTTTTCACTATATATTATCTACAAGATGACTCCTAAGGCGACTCTCTTTGTCTTTGATTGTCAGAAAGAAAAAAAGCTTCAATGTATGATTTTTCCCAGGAATCTTGTTGTGGTTCCTCTCTCTGAGACAATGGGTAAGCCCCTTTAATAACTTGCTGGATACTTGCTCAATTTAAAATACCAAAGTCCACAAATAATCTAGTTGACAATCATGAATTTTAAGGGCTTGAAAATTCCAAAACAGTTATTAAATTTCCATTTGACATGCATAATAGATTTGAGTTTGCAGGCGTGGCCCTATTCCCCACATGACTTGATTGGGTGAAAGACCATAGCCCTTATTATTCGATTTGGTACCGCACATGCAACGTTTCCACGATACCATGTCGACCGACAGAATCGAATTGAACCGTGGACCTGTTTTTTATCTTTTATAATTTTAGGAAATATGCGGCTCTGAGATGAGATATTGCTGCAATAAATTGAAGGCATATCCATGTGCACTAACTTTACACATCCGTCCACCAGAGAAAGCGACAGGGAGCTGTCTAACTACGGAACTTTTTGACTTTTTGGTTGTTTTTTTTTGTCGAAATTCAAAATTTGTAATTTTTGTTGTTTGTTGGGTGATTTTAAGTTCAGAAATGAAATCAGATGACAGGTATAAGATCTAGCAATATTTTTATAACGTTTTGAAAGTTATGTGAAAATTCATAACAAAAAACTGATAGAGACCAGCCGAAATCAGAAATCAGAAATTAAAAAGTCCCTTGTTTAGACAACTCGAAGCAACAGCATTACGCTGTCTTGCATGGCGAACTTCGTATATGGGGGACCGCTTCTCTAAACAGTGTCCTATATGGGAAACACTGCTTTAAATATATTTACCAAATCTCAGATTAGTTGTCCGTTGCTTTAAATAAATTTATATGGGGAACACTGCTTTAAATAAATTGACCAAATCTCAGATTAGTTGTCCGTTGCTTTAAATAAATTTACCAAATCTCAGATTAGTTCCGTTGATGAACCGCTAATTTCTTTTGTTTTTGTTTTTTGTTTTGTCAATTTGTTTGAAAGAAAAAGTTGAAAACAACACGTTTCATTGCAACAGATTCTTCAGTATTAAATATTAATAATCCTTATTTCTTGGAACATAAATTCCAAGGATCATTATTTCTTCTTCTTTAAATGATTTTAATTTTTTTTATTTTCTTTAAAATACACATAAAAACGCACAGTTATTATACTTGCCTGCGGCTAGTATATTGTAATCGTTCGATTTCAAAGCTCGTTGACTTTGGCTATTAGCTGGTGCATATCAGTGCATGTTTAAAGGATTAAAATCTCTATTCCAAAGTTTGACTTTGTAACATGAAAAATATCAATTTTTAAATTTATTAAAATCGTATTTATTTGTGTGGCTATTGGTTAAGCAGGGATGATGTCATCCTCGAAGTTTGCTATCTGGATTTGGGTTGACATGTGTCCACTTGACGTCATAATATTAAAATTAAAAAAATGAAAATTATATCCATTGCCAAGTGGCACCATCGGAGCCAGCTGTTCTGGGTTCGCGTTTGCAGACTGGTTGGCCATCAAATGCGTGGTTCTGCTGGGAATCCCCGACATCATCGCCCGCGAAGGTCCCCGCGCGACTGTTTCTCTCCATGAAATCGCAGCCAGGCTGTCCACTGATTCGCTCCCCAATTTGTAACGTATATGACACGAAGCCTGACAATGCTAACTGAACTGCGAATTCTTTTCTGAATAGCCAGAGAAGATCGCAGCTTGGAAGTATTTTATACATGTATTGAGTAAATATTCTATCACTGACATATTCTAAATTTATAATGTTATCGTATATCTCCCGTCTTAATTTTGCAACATCTTCAGGTGAGCGCCGATCAACAGTAGCTGGATTCAACTTCTCTTTGAAATAGGACATTTGCTCATAAGAATCACGACCATGTCTAGCACAATCGAATTCATATACTTCCCCCAAAGTACTACAATCGAATTCATATACTTCCCCCAAAGTACTATACATCAGATCATCCTCCACCATGAAAACCTGAATATGAAAACAATCTAAACAATTCAGCGTAAAATGACAGGTCCAAAAGTTAAACAACAAAACATGTAGATAAATAGTTGCAGGTGATAATGTTCATAATGTGAAGACAGTCTAAACAAATCAGCATAAAATGATAGGTCCAGATGTTAAACAATAAAACATGCAGATAAACTCTTGCACGTGATAATGTCCATAATAAGAACATGCATATTTAAAACCCTGGTACTTTACGCCATTTGTTTCAACCCGTTGTTCTTACTTAACCCTTATTCGCTTCTCCATTCCCCCATATCGCAGCTAGAGGACTATATTAGACTCCAAACATATGATGCAAATTTAATAAGAACGTAACAACCTTTGCAAGTGTATGATGATGAACTATATTTTTCTACATGCATACCATAATTTTTCCTTATGCGTTTTTATGACAGCAAAAATAGCATTGATATTTTTATGAAAACTCAAATTTCCAGAACATAACACCATGCACAAGTTCATTAAACATACCTGTGGCGAAATTGGTATAGAGATTGGAGTGTGTAACGCAAGATGCCTGCGTCTGGATTCCTTGTGTTTGTCAAACATGCTGTTTAAGACACGAAACAGTTGTCCCGCTCGTTCTTCACTAGGAAATAGTGGACGTATAAGAAAATGATTTCGTGAACCATCAGAACCAACTAATGTCCATCTACGGCCGCTGCGACCATGTCTTCGCACTGTAGCCAAATCAACCTCAATTCTATCCAATTTAACTGTATGGTCAGGGGCATTCTCCTGTAAGATACCAGTGAATTTTCATCAAAGTAATATAATTATAAGCCTCTTGAAACTGGAGGGAAGCAAGGCAAATCAAACTTGTAGAACCTTCCATAAAACTGTACAAGAAAATTCAAAACATGCATTCTTGTATTATAGTTTGATGAAACTGAGAATAGAATGGCTTCAAAGTTTCTTCCCGACTCTTACGCGAAAACTATTTGTCAGCGGGAATATCAGCTTTTTAGGTTCGGGACCACTTTTTGTTTATCATGTTGAATTGCTGGAGGCTTGCTTTTATTACCCATAGCCGGGAAGGTAGCCGACTAAAGAAACAACCATTCTAGGAGGGGAAGCAATGGGATTTTAATTAAATGCTCTCATTTATACACTTCCCTAATTACAAATGCACGAAAGATGCCGCGGTGCAGGATTCATCCTCGACCCAGGTTAACCATCCGTTTTAGAGCTCTTCAATGGCTTTTCAGACGCTTTTGCCCCTTCACTTCGTATCCAAACCTTGCCCCTACAATATGACCTAACTTTCCTTATTTCCTAGGCTCCCTTACTCAGAGCTTCTTCCTTCCTCCTTTCCTATCTTACCCTAATATAGGGATGATAACGACAGAGGCATCTATCAGGCCGGCTTTGCCACTTTTGGGAGTTCTTTTATGCTTGGACATCTTCTATTTTAATGTTGAGTTCGTACTTTATGGCTGAGTTTGCATGGTGGCACACAGGCCAGCATCTCGTCCTGTTGCGGGTTTTGGTACAATAAGAGATAGTCTATCTAGGTGTTCATACTTGGGTACATATATAGCAGGCCTTCCTTGGATATGCAATCAACCCTCTCGTTCAGTTCCTCATAAACATGAGATAAGCTTATGAATTCGAAATGACAGGAGATATCTTTGAGCTGCAACGCTAGAGCCACCAGATAGATATTGTTCACTTGTGACAGCCTACATGTCCAATTCATGACAAGCATCGAATAACTCTATTGCTTAAATGTGGAGTTTGCCAAATAGGGCTTAGTATTTCAGTACCTGTAAAGTAACATCATTTCTACAATTAATTCTTGAAATGCCATAATTCCTTTGGACCGACAAAATATGTATTTGAACAGGGTGGGTGGAGCTGAAAGGAGCTCAGTAACATACAGTCAATAAAATGCATATGCAACATTTGTTGCAGGCTCTAAGACAGTTTTGGAACTCTTTACCATTTTGATTTTGGAAAGCTTGGTGTCATTTTTCTCTTATTATATCACAAAAATTTAGTAGAATCCATACTGCTAATTTAATATCACAAAAATTTAAAGATGAGTTTTTCTTTCAATTTCGTAAGTAATATCACAAAAATTTAAAAATTTAAAGATATGAATTTTTCTTTCAATTTCTTAAGAAATAAATTTGAGTAATCGTTTATTGTGATAATTGAAAGAAGTAAAGTGCATTATATCATGAAATCTGAAAAAAAAATCCAAAAAATCTAAAAAATCTAAATAGTTCCCTGACGGGATTTGGGTTTGCAGTAATCTTTTTCTCAGCGGGTCTGCAACAATCAACTTTTTCTCTTTGGTAACAATAGCTGTCCACACCTTCTTTGCAGGCAATTCAATCCTTAATCTCAAAGGGATTTGACATTTTTTGGAATGTTAAGAACTTGTTTGTTCTAATTTACCTTGATGTGAGAAAATATGAATGAAAAAAAGGGACTTACCCATACAGAATAACCAATCTCTGTATATAGATAAGCCAGGCTGAGACGATCAGGGATGCAGAAGCATCTTTCATTTAACATAGTGATCCACCCATTTAACTTGCAAAAGCTTTCGAACTCCTCTGGAACTTACAAAAGATTTCAATGTTCCATGTTCCTGGGCGGGATTCGGTTCATACCCTGGATTGTTCACAATCATGTGTGTTGCATTAAACTCTAAGATGCATCATCGTCATTCTAATTGTAAGCCAGGTTGGTTCGAAAAAAGTAACATGGTTGGTTTGGGCAGGAGGAGAAAGCCACAAGAGCCACGCGATAATTGTAAGCCTTGCATGATGAGCATGTGTCGTTTGATGCCAATAGTTGCTAAAAGCAATATCATGAAAATTCTACTTTTTGTTTATGCTAAAGTTTAAATGGTGAATGGATGGTTTTTTCGGCATAAAATAATACAAATGGGTGCCCTGTATTCATATTAATTGCCTATTTTAATTATATGATGATTAATAAGTTAGTTAAAACTTGGAGTATATTACTAAGTAGTTATGAAAAGCAATATTTTAAATATTTTAAATAACCATTCACCATCGTAACCATTCAATAAATAAATTAAATAACTTGCTTTACTCTGACCCGATCAGTATTAGACTAGTAACTGCAAAATGAGATGTGGTCACAATGCCATCGATAATTGATGCGAGGACCGTTGTGTGCCAACCCCTATCTAAATCCAGAAAAGACAATGTTTTGTACGCTGTTAATTTGGTGAGAAAAGACAATGTTTTGTACGTTGTTAATTTGGTGAGATTTATTCACGCATCAGATGATAATATAGGCTACACTCCACCTATAAAAGAAGATTTGGATAGTAGTTTGTATTTGGTGATGTAAATGATGTTTAAATGATAAATGGATTCAATAAATAAATAAAATAGAAGTAAAATATTTTTTTACATCAAATTTAAATAATATTGGATGTTATGATTAATTTGTTAAAGATTTTAATTATGAAAATTTTGATAGTATTGAGTTTATTTTTTACAAAAGAAATAAATAGAAATAAATAGAATAAAAAATATAATATAATTAAAAATAATTATTTTTAAAATTATAAAATTAAAATTTAAAAAACAAATTTTGATAAATCAAAAAGTTTGGCTATCCTATTGATTACTCTATACACTACTATAAATACTAGACTTAAATCAAACTCCAAAAAATAACATACTATTATAACTATAAATGACCACTAGGTTACTTTACTTAGCCCTATCTGCCACTTTTGGTTTTACATCCCCAAAAAAGTATTCAGCTTATGTGGGTATTATTATACATGCTTATTGAAATCCTATTTTATTTCTATGCCTTTGATTTACCTTTTATATTCTCTATGTTATTTTAATGAAGAGTTTATTGATCCCTCGTGGGAGAAAGGTCATTTCAATCCTCTACTATATATTCATATAGTAATAACGCATATAATCCCTATATTACGAGTATCCAGGAATATTTAGCTTTACGTACTCTTACTTCAAGTGTCCACCATTGTACTCAGTGTTAGAAGTATGGTAGTTTAATTAATGCTCCATATAGTTAGTTAGTTCCTATAAAGTTGCATTAGTCCTTTTCTATTTAAGATTTTGATCTCATCTAAGCAATAAATTTCCCATGATTCATCTAATGACCATCAAGATTTGATAGTGACCATAAACTTAATTCTTAAATTGGTAGTGATGGAGATTTTCCCATGATTCATCTAATGACCATAAACTTAATTCTTAAATTGGTAGTGACGGAGATTTTCCTATCCACAAATGCAACTGACAAGAAAGCCTAGATGAGGAGGTAAGAAAGTAGTTGTGTACATTTTATCATTATCTACTTGTCATTTCTTTTACAACTATTTTTTTACAAAACTTTTCTTAAGAGGTGGGTATCGTCCAGCTTTGTTACTAACTTGACATAGAAATATAAGCAACAAGTAATAAATAACACATCAACATCAAAGCAACAAGTAATTTCACATAGAAAAATAAGCAACATAGCAACTAATAACGTCACATCAAAAAATAAGCAACATAACAACAAGTAATATATTGTTGCAAGTTTTTAATGTTTCATAATTACTTCAACTTTCAATTTATATATATTATCGCATTAAAATATTTCTAAACGGCAGGTATAAGCAGCCTTGCTGCTATTTCACTTGTTTTAAATATTGATTTGATGCAAATAAATCAATTCAATCAAAACAAAACAAATCATGGCACAATTATTTTAAATATTGATTTGGTGTAAATAAATTAATTCACTCAAAACAAAACAAATCATGGCACACGTGTTTTAAATATTTGTTTTGATGTAAATAAAATTAATTCACTCAAAACGATACAAATCAAATCATGCTGATTTGGTGTTAGTTAAATAGATTCTGTGTTTGAATTTTTAGAGATTGAGTTCAATATAATAATAAAAAATAACATAATAGTATTTTTAAGGCAATTATTTTAAATATTGATTTCATGATAAATTATGTAATTTGGTTTTAGATAAATAAATTCTATTTAGTTATATTGAAAAATAATAAATTTGATGTAGTTATATTTTAAAGGTTAAAATTAATTTAAAAATAAAAAAATAAAAGTTTATATAGCTAACGATTGAATTTACTTTAAAAACAAAAAATATAAAAATTCATAATGTTCATTTTATTGGCCACTATGTTATAATACCATGAGATTTGAGATCCAAATATATAATGCTCATCATATGTGTTATAGAGTGTAGATTGGGTGGTTGGGAGGAATATTGTTATCCTTCCCCATCGAGGTTCAAATCTCCCACTTGCTCCTTGGTAGTAGTTTTCACTATGTAATGATTGTCATTATGGTCAACCTCAAATGTGAAGAAGTGGTGAGCTAGTGAAGTTTCATTACATTGCATATACTTTGTTGTATTGATAGAGTCTTCACACCTATGACCATCTTCATATTTAATTGCTTTATCAAATTCAGTCTCAACATCCTCAAGTTCTATTAATATCGCTACTATATGTGGTACAACAACCTCATCAAATTCAATTTGAATTTCTTGATCACAAGACAAGGCATCAATTTCAGGACAATATTCAATATGTTTTACATCTACTATTGCAAATTCTTCATTGAATTCATTTGTTAACTTTATCATCTTCTCACAAATATATCATGACTTGCTACACATCTTCAACATGAAATAAATTGTTATTATTCACCAGTGTATCAACATAGTGCCATTCATCAACAATTTGACTATCTCCTGCTACTTTAACAAGCTAGGACTCGGCCATATATCTCCCCCTTACATCAAACACTCTCTTCAAACTTTCCCAAGATTCTTTAGCCGTATTTTCTTAATCAATTACATAAAAAATATCATCATCCATAGCTTGTTCGATGAAACAAAGAGTTGTTGCATCCTTTGCAACATTATAGGATTCATCATTTCTATTTTCTATCCAATTTTCCAAACCATTTTGATGAAGAAACAACTTCATTTTAGCATACCATACATTGTAATATTTCCCAACAAAATGAGGTGGAAATACCAAAACATCAACACCTGAATCATTTTTATTTGTTGTACATTGACTTGTTGATTTACAAGATCCCCATCTTCTACTGAAATCTCTGCAAGATACTCTGCCTCTTCCTTTCGATTCATTCTTTTAATACACTTCAATCTTCTTTGATGACCCATAATTACTTCTTAAACTGGGGAATTTTGGTCTGTATATTTGAAATACAAATTCAAGATAACAACAAACTCAGGCTCATACAAGTAGGGACCTTCTACCCTTTACGAATCTATCACTACAAAGACTAGACTCTATCATTGTTTTTAATACAGACATAACAAATAAACCACGTCCTTTTTAATTTATTGGAGTCAGCTTTACCTGTAATTGAGAGAGTATCAACACATAAATGATTCCACGAGTTATGGCCCTTAAATTCACCTTTCTTCAAAGCACATCTTTAAAGACTCTCACACACTGCAATCTATAACAATGATGTATCAAGTCCTTCAATAAGACACACAACCTTCAACCAGTCCCCAAAGAATGTGGAGAAACATCCAAGTTCTCAACACACACTCAATCATCTCAAGAACAGGCACTCAACCATTGGTCAATATTTTTGTTTCAACAAAGATGGATGCACAATATTGCACATAGATCTTCAACTCTTCTAGTTTCAATTTATTTTAACAACTCAACATTAGAATTCATAAACAACACAAATATTCTAGACATTATGAGGTGGTTGATATCATTAAACAAAAATATAAGAATTTCTTCAACACCCACAAAGGGTTACAATGAAATGCATCCAACATAGACATGAAAAATGACTTCAACAATAGCACACAACAAACATCCTCAAAAAATCAACTTCAACAATGTACGATGTGAAGGACTGAAGCAAACAACATTCAAGAAAATATATTTTGTTTCACATAAAGATACAACTCACATCAACAATTCCAAACTCTGTCTTCAAATAAGTACTTGTACAAACGTTTAAATGGCAGTGGTCTCTTTTTCAAGACACAAAGATGAGGGGACTCAAACCTAATCTCTCTCTTGCTGATAGATGAAAGAACAGATCTCAATGGCTCTTAACACTCAACAAAAGTGAATTCACAGCAAACCATGTACTCAATACTTCAATTCTCAAAGTTCCTCACATCCCTTCTTCACTTTCATAAAAGAATAGAAAAAGAGCTCTTACTTAGGAATAATAATCTCAACTAGCAACGAATTCAATAAAAAAAGCTAAATTCCCAGTAATCGAAACTAATTTATTCAGCACAATTGCACCTTTGATAATGCAAACTTTCTTCACAACAACACTATCCATAGACTTGGTTCAACGCACAGCATTCACACCCCTCCTAGATGACTACTAGGGAGTCTATCTTTGTCCACAATAATGGCTCATAAGATCTATAAGCTCTAATACCAATTGAGATATTTAGGCACAATATAAAACACATTATCAGAGATGTTATGTGTTATGACACCACTGAAGGAAGATAGGGGAGTGCTGATTTTAATCCCATCAACACTTACAAATCATTAAAACACCAAATCAACATCTACAAGATTGTTTTGGCATGCTACAGGACTATTTCAGCATCATGCTACAGGACCGTTTCAACAAACTAACTTGATTAAATTTTTATCTCCCCTGTGCTCAAAAATTAAACCAGTACTATGTTTCAACACTTCAACTAATTGTACACATCTACAATCAAAATATCACTTTGAAATATAGACATGCTATAACAAAATCTCATCAAAACAGACCATTACAAAACTAGAGAACAATAATTTCTTTTTTCTATTCAACTCAACATCTTTGATCTGATGCTCTATATCAAAATCAGATTTTACATGGGTATATCTACACTAAGAAACAATATGTCATTAAATCTAACTTGATCCTTCGCTACTTCAAAAAACAAATTAATTCTTTAGATCATAACTACTTTGTTTCTCTCACATTTGATAGACTGGTAAAATCAAGACCACATTGCCCCTTTCAACATTCAATGAGATATGACAAGTCGGTGGCTTCCTCTTCAAAATTTGGTTCTTTAGAATTTCATTTTGGCGCTTTACTACTTCCTGATAAAATATTATATGAAC
Source organism: Pseudotsuga menziesii (assembly GCA_001517045.1). Classification (NCBI taxonomy): domain Eukaryota; kingdom Viridiplantae; phylum Streptophyta; class Pinopsida; order Pinales; family Pinaceae; genus Pseudotsuga; species Pseudotsuga menziesii. The sequence continues at coordinate 244,015 of LPNX010367449.1, forward strand.
ACTGTGCCTTCAAAAATCAATGAGATGTGTTGCCCCTTTTACATTTGATAAGATGAAACAAAGGGTGATGGATGCTTCTCCAAACCTTCAATTCTCAAGTTGGTGTGGCAGTAAAAAGTGGTTAAACAACTCGTCAAAATTTTAGTGGTCAATTAGTAGGGCGATGGAATAATTAATTCCATCACAAAAGAGTGTCCTTTCACCTCTATAGCATTTTGATGTGTTGGGAAAGTTTTTGTGCCTAGTACTTGGTAGCCTCTCTCTCCCAGTCCTTCTACGTCATTGATTTTTTTTTTATAGAAAGAATTTTTATTGAGGCATTTTTATCAAGGGTTATTTTATAAGCATATCTATCCATTTTCATAGAGGCATTTTCATGGGTAACTTTCACTCAAGCATACTTCTACAACCCTAATTGTTGTTCAGGATTAAACACCCTTGTAACCTAGGGTTTGGGGTTACCAACTTTCTTCTAACCTTGCAGACAATTAGCTTTAATAAAGTACAGAAAGGAAATGGGAAGAAATACTTGACTCACCCGATTATCGATGGTTGATCCAAGCTTGATCTTCTTCTGCTCTGCTTCTCTCTAAAGCTTCTAGGAATGCGCCTCCTTCACCTGCAAAGAGCAAATTATCCAAGTACAATCTTATACATGTATATATGACAGGTTAGATAAACAATATATATAGTGCTTAATTGAATATATTCATCAACCATAATACATGAAAGAGACTCAACACAATGTTGGAAGAATAATTCTCTTTATTAACAATCAGTGAATGAGATAAGAGTACAACCTAACGCCCGAGACAAGGACTCTGAGTTCTACTGTTCCAAGACTTCTGAAGATATACCACCAACATACCTTTGCTCTCCAAAATTGATTGATTAATGCCCTCCCCAAGGCCTCTATTTATACTTTGGGAAATAGAGTGGTTTCGAAGGTTGAGGAGGTTGATATAGTTGGGGTGGTTAATGATTAAGGCCCAACTAATCTCCATTAATCATGATTTATATTTTTTAATGTCGAATCAAGGTGTACGTGACTATTAATATAGGAAACCCGTGTATGACATGCGAGTTGCTTAAAGGAAACCCGCGTATGCTAAAGTATGGGGGTTGCAATGGAGATAGTCGTGTATAGTATGCGAGTTGTCAATGGGAATAGTCATGTATGTATGTGAGTTTCAACGAAGATAGTCGCGTACGCCATTCAACACTTAGAAAAATAATATGGAAAGCTGGTTGAAAGGTAAATGCATCTCATGTCATGCCCATCTATAGTGTTTTGGAAAACTTCAATCCTAAGATGTCCTTTTGTGTACCAACATAAGGAATGTTGGCACTCAGATGGAGAAGTGCCATTTGGGTTGATAACAGATGCCCCCTAATGTGTGAGGTCAGAGGGAAACGATGGCCGAGATACATTATAATCTTTAATCTTGGAGAAATCAGAATTCCAATGGAGCAGAGGTAGTACCTGAAACAAATACATAATAATGTCATATACAAAGTCATATCCGAGGATGCTATGTTCAATATACTGGAACACTAGCCCCTTTACAATATTTGAGTACATCATATAGTATGGGTACAAGACCATGTATATTACAAAGGTGGATCGAAGCCACAATATACAATAATGACGAGTCTTCAAAGATCCGGAAGCTGTGTAAGTGACCAAAACATAATCTTGCATAACTTAGTCCATAGATGTGAAACTAAGGTCTTTGTAAAAAATCCCAAAGAACCAGTACAATCCAAGCCAAGTGAATAGATGTTATTGAAGTCGAACATGGATAGGATTCAACATATTGTCAACCAATAGGTGATAATTGACAACTTAAGCAAAGGAATTCACAAAAATGAAAGTGAATCCTAAGGTATGATCGTCAAAACTCTAGGTCTTCGTTGTCTGGAAATGCTGATGCAGAACCATACTGTGATAGGGAAGGCAATAGATCCTCCAATAGATCACAAGAGTGACTAGGAACTGGGTAAAGGAAGGGAGACACAAGTAGTAATAGATACGACAATGATGGAATCGGGATATAGATCAGACATAGGGTTAAGTCCTTGAATAGTGAGCACAACACAGAGATGACCCAAGGCAGCTTTTAACTTTACAAATAGTACAACTAGACTTATCTATCATGTAGGAGACATGATCAGATTCCCTAGGTAGAACTAACAAGAGGAGGAGTAAGAAACTCGAAGTAATAGCTGAACTGAAAGTGAACAATGAGACATGAGTATCGGAAAAGACAGAGAGTGCTATGTTCAAGGAGGACATGCTGCCACTAACTGAGAACCAAAAGAAGACTTCTTCCTTACCTTCCCTGTTAAATTTTAACGATTCCAGGAAAGTAAACTCAAATCTCTCTTCATTTTTTGACAAGCTTGAAGAGAAAAGAGAATAATGCTTGATAGTGTCACTGATTCATGGATTTTATGAACCCGAACTAGTACATGCTCACTTGGTGTTTTCACATTTAGAGAGTCTGAAAAATCCAAAGAAGACTCCAGGGGGTCCTTTTTCGTCCAATTTAGTCTCCTGAGGCCGGAAAAGTATAAAAAATACCATAGAAGAACTCTCTTAACTTTCGTAGAAGAAAAGGTGAACTTTTCCATACTTAGTCAGGGAGGTCCAAAAAAGGTTAAATTACCACCTACCCAATGCTCCTTCGAGAGAAGCATATAGCTTGAGTTTTACGAGTGTGAAGGAAAGCAAGATCACTCAAAAAATCCATTTGAGTACGAGAAATGGGGCTTACAACAACAAACTCGATGCTTTTTTCTTGGTTTTTAACGAGCATGACAAAGACATAAAGTACACTCAGAATCTTTTTCATGTTTAGGTCCAGAGCATGAAGAAGAGAAAACTAAGCTCATACCGAGAATTCCTTTTTCATAAGTTTAGTCCCTCTGGTCTGAAAAAGTGATAAACCTATACCTGAGAATACTCTTCTTAATTCTGTAGAAAAGAGAGTGATATTTTCTCATATTATTCCACATGGTCCGAGAAAGAGATAACCTACCACAAATACGAATTCCCATTCACCTATTCTTAACGAGCTTGAATGGACAAGTTTACTCGGTAGTCAAGTCTGTTTTGAGGAGACTTGGGCCTAAAGAAACTCCATAAGGGCGGGGAGTCCTATAAAGGGATAACTTGTAAAAAGAGACCAAAATGAGGCTCAATTTGGCATGAAAAATAGCTAAAAAGATTCCCTTGAACCTATGACAGTTGCAGCATAAGTATCAAAAGACAATAAGTAGGTTCTAAATGAGGATACTCATGGGAGGAAAGTCCGATCCATGAAAGAAAAATGGTAAAAACAAGGAACTAATGGTTAAAGATACCATAGTCTGTGGTCGAAGTGTTAATGCTAGGATCAAGATGGATTAGGTATAAATGCAGAATGCATGTGAAATGACCAAAAAACCATCCTATATGAGCGAAAAACAACTAAAAAATGACCATAAACCTGTCACATGGAAGAAAAGATATGGCATTAGTTTAAAAATTATGAACTATAGGGAAAAAACCCACTTTGAAAATAAATTTTCTATAAATAGTTCAAAATATGAATAAAAACTCACCATTTGATTTTTAACCATAAAAAGACAAGTTTTACCTCTAGCTTTGATTGCTCGGTGTGGATGATTTGGTGGACCATTCCCAAAATCGCAAGTGTCGGGTAAAACTACACTCCATGCTCTTTCATTTGATCTAAGCAATTGTCAAGTTTGAGCCCTAATTCAGGTTTTTAAGCGCCCTCAAAGCATGGATGCTATGTACGTGGGTATGGTATGTTAATAGCCATGTACATGCATTCTGTACGTGGGTTTCCCGAAAGGAAGTCTCGTACAGTACATGACTTTCCTAAAAGACATTCGTGTACGTTGCGTGAGGTAGAAAAACAATGTATAGGGTGAAAAATTTCAAATTTTATATGAATCTAATATTTTGCAATTGCTTGTTTATTAGATTGAAAGATGGTGCTTGAGTGGAGGGAGTGTGAACATGAAGACATGGACCAAGAAGCTCTTCAATATGGCCCCACAGTGAATGTTTTACTTCAAAGTGGGTTATTAAAGTTTTTCTGTGCCTCACCTATGCGGGCAAATGTCTGCCTCTTAGAGCTTTGTAAATTATTGGGATCATGATTTGGGCATGTTTGACCTTCAAGGTGAGGTTCTAGAGATTGCATCGGAGGATGTCTATTTCATTTTCGGTTTATCACGACGGGGAGCTCTGGTGAACTTGGAAGGTACCAGCAGAGTCGGTGACCCTCGAAGTGTACATAACTATATTGACATATACTGCGAGCCATGCACTCAAAATAGGGGTAGCTACATCCCTATTGTTCACATTCGTAACTTTCCTTTACAAGTATTGACGAGCACGATAGTGAGGGTTGTAGGGTCATCATCACTTCACCTTACAACTCAAAACCAAATGAGACTAGCAGTAGACTGTATGCAGGGAGCCTTATATGACTGGTGCTCGGAAGTGATCCCGATAATGAGAAAATAGCTCTCTGACAGCAAAAGAGGCAGGAGGAAGAATTTTGGTTATTCCAACATATTAGTAGTCTTTTTCTTTGAGAGAGTGCCGGGTTTGAGTCCTGCAGTACCATTGTCGGTTCGTTCTCCCCGTCAGCCTAGGGTGAGTAGGTGGGGAGATATCTTCCTTTGCCAAGGAGGTGGTGGATCGGTCTAGAGTGTCTATGATGATAACTTCTACTTTTGGTGGGAGAGCCAGTTGCCAGCCTTGGAGCAGTTTCCATATGCTGGATTAGATTTCCGAGGTGATACCGACCTCGTCCTCCCTATAGGAGGAGCATGGGGAGAGTTAGGTAATTTTTATTTTCAAAATTTCAAAATTTTTATGAATTTTAATTATAGAGATAGATACATATGTATAAGAGTTCTAATCCTTTTAAAAATGTCAAAATGCAGATATTGGACCAGTCCACCCTGCTGGGCATCCATGCATGTATGTGCATCCAATTTTGGGAGAGGACCAGGGTTTGATTAGGGTTCTTGAGGGGAAGCTGGCTAGGCTTACCCAAAAAGTACCGACCTTATGGATTGAACACATCCCTACCATCATGCAGGAGTTAGTGGTTGGTGTACCACCAATCTGGATACGTCTTCTGAGGCAAGTAGCCAGAGCAGTGCTTGTGTACATAGATGATGTTGAGGCTGCTAAAGCCGAGGAGACTGAAGAATCCCGAGTATAGGGTGATAGGGGGGACCAGGGTGGTCCAAGTGACCAAGGCGGTCAATCTTAGACCTAGGAGCATTTGATGGACTTTGATCCATATTTTGTATATTTTTTGTATATTATACAGTTATGACTGGATCTGAGGATCAGAGACTCAACCTATCTATATGGACAGATATTCACACACACACACACACACACACACACACACACATATTTTGTTGGTTTATTTACAAATGTTTTTTTTAATGTGTCTGCTGTATATTTTTATGTAAAATGTGTTAAATGCCAATCCAAGATATAATTAGCATATGCATCAGTTGATGAATTTTGATTTCTTGGAATGTGATTGAATGTAATGAACTTAAAATTTCTTTCCAATAACCTAACTTGCATAAAATAACGTAATAGAATAGGGTTCCGCACCTGATAAGCCCAATTGAGTTGGGAAACCACCAGTTGAGAGTCCAGTCAGACTTCTAGCTAAGTGATATCATGTGACAAAGCATCCCATAAAAGCTCAATGAAGTCCCTATATTTAGTGACATTATTGGTAGCAGGACCTAAGCAAGCGCCTCCTGAGGCAACTAACTGTCCTGAGGGTGAATAAATGACCCATACAACTGAATCCAAATTATAAGTGTGGCGATTGGCGCCATTAGCAAAACCTACGAACCGCTCGGAAGACATCTGTAACAACTAACAGATGGTGTAAAAAACACAAATTGACGACCTATTGTGCATAAAAATACATACAATAAAATACAGGAAAAAGTGCTAAGCCTAAGCATAGTACTTTTTCAGGTAGAGCCCATTTCTAGGCTTAGCCAGCTTATTCCCATCGAAATCAATCAATTCATATGCACCCTTCTTTAACACCTTTGACACGACATAAGGCCCCAACCATAAGGAAAAACCCAATACCATTTTGAATACTATCGACCAATGATATGAAGCGTACAAAGAATGTGTAAAAAGAGATATGTATGTGATCATCCGAATTGAGTATCATATAGCAGTTGGTTCCAGTAGTATATGTGTGATAGAATACAAGTCCGTCAAAGTAGCATCAGTGATAAGAGAAGAAACATTGCCAACAAAAGTTCTTGCTGCCATCAATGCAAATTGGAAGAAAAGTTGAAAAGGAAGAGAAGTTGATGACATGGGGACGATGCCTTGAGGGGGAACAGTATGATCAAAGGATGTTCCCTTTTTCATTGATGCCAAAGGGGGAGAGAAGTTGTGAATAAGGGGGAGCTTGTCCTTAAGATTATTTATGGTGTTTTCATCAATGCCAAAGGGGGAGATTGTTTATTAAGTTGTCATTGATTCCAATGATATCTGGTCATGGATTCCAACTATTGAGTCCTTGATGCCCCTTGTGGAGACCCTTAGGTTAAATCTTTAGTTTGTGGTTCTGTGTGTCAAAGGATCCATTCTGACCTTGTCCAAGCCCAAGCTTGAATGCCATGGAAGCCTGAAACAATGGAGAAATCCTGGTTACCCATTGACTTGGTCAAACTCCCCTAAGTTGTATCATGGTCCCATTTGATTTCATTGTTGAGTTCCTTGCTCCTGGTTGATATTTGGTTATTGGTATTTGTGATGCTTTTTATGCTTGTACTTGTTTTGGTCTCTTGATTGGTTATTGGATGGATGATGTGGCTCATGTGTGTAAGTCCCTTGATGTGTTGATGTTGGAGCCCATTTCTTGCATTGGATGGTCTTGAGGTTGTTGAGTTCTTGTGGGGTCCTTGAGGCCACAAGATTAGATCTTGATCCTCTTGCATGTGTATACGTGGGTCTTGAAACCCACACATGTGGTAGTTTGATGGCCCTTGGATGCTATATGGCCATTGGCATGTTGTATCCTTGTGATCATGCATAACAAGCCCATAAGGTGTTGCAAACTAGTGGTGAGGTCTTTGTACCCCTCTTTTGGGTTGTTGGTACTATTATGGTGTGAAGATATATAGTGGAACCATTGGATATCTTTTTAATGATATGGAGACCTTAAATATGATGATGATATTCTTGAAGATTTTCTTTGTTCCCACTTGATTGGTGGTGTTGGAGTCCTTGATACCCTTGATATGATGAGTATATGGTGGAGCCCTCATCCTTGCTTATGTGAAGTTTGTGGATGTAAATACCATCGAAGCCCTCATGCCTTTGATGAAGTCCATTGAATCCTTTGGCCTTGGAACTTATGCATAAGGTAACATGGTCTTTGGCACCTTTATGTGTGGAATCTTTGAATTCCTGAACAAATTGAAGAATGTAAGGGTATTATACCAAGAATTTGAAGTGGACTAAAACTCTAAAACACACATGAATTCCGGAAATTAACCACAATAAAATTGAATATTGATTGATGATTTAATTACAATGATGAGAAAACCTTTTATAGGTAAAAAAAATACACCGTTTCACTAAAAGTGTGTGACCCTATGTTTTGATTAATACTACATTAATATTAAAACAATTGCTCATAATATTAGATACATAACATTGCCGTTGTCTTTTAGAATGCTTTGTCCTCAAAGCAAGGATAATGACGGGTATTGTTGACGAAACTGTGCTGTCTCCCATGATGCCTCTTCATCTGGAAAATTTCTTCCACTTAATGAGATATTCCTTGAGTGTTCTAGAACGGAGTTTTCTTTCTCGGATTGCAATGATTGCCTCAGGTTCCTAAATGACCCTTCCTTCTTCATCTAACATAGGAATTATTTTTTGTACTATTTGATGTTTACCCAACATTTTTTTGAGACATGATACATGGAAGACATTGTGGATATGAATTTTATCAGGTAACTGTAATTTATATGCCACTTCACTAATCTTCTGGATAATCTGGTACGGTCCATAGAACTTTGGGTCCAACTTGTGTTTCCCTCCACTTTTAAGGGATACTTGTTTATAGGGTTGGAGTCTTACGAATACCCAATCTCCTACCTCAAATTCTCTTTCGGTTCTACGTTGATTTGCTTGTTGCCTCATGCGATTCTGTGCCATGATTAAGTTATCCTTTAGTAATTCAATTGTTTTTTGGGATTTCTCTAGTTGGTTCCTTACTTCTGGAACATTACTATCGTTCAAACTAAATCCTTCCAATTTGGAGGTTCATACCCATATAACGCTTAGAAAGGGGTCATTTTTGCAAATGTGTGGTATGTTGAATTGTACCACCATTCTGCTAAGTGTAACCATTGAGACCAATGGTTTTGTTTATCTGTTATGAAACAATGTAGATATGCTTCTAAGCATTTATTTATGACTTCAGTCTGACCATCTGTTTGGGGGTGGTAAGTTGAGCTCATATTGAGTGATGTACCCATGTGTTTAAAGAATTCCCTCCAAAATTTTCCATTAAATTTTGCATCTCTGTCGCTGACGATGACTTTTGGGAAGCCATGCAATTTGTAGAGATTTTTGCAAAATACTTCTGCAATTTGTTTTGTTGTGTCTGTTTTTTTAATTGCCATGAAGTGAGCAAATTTAGTTAATCGATCGACCACTACAAGGATCTTGTCCTTTCCTTCTGACAAAGGTAACCCATCGATGAAATCCATTGATATCTCTTCCCATTTCTGGTTTGGAATGTGTAGGGGTTGGAGTAACCCTGGGGTTAAAACATTTTCACTTTTGTTTCTCTGGGAATTGTCGCATTCTGCCACATATTGCTGGATATCTTTCTGCATTCCCTTCCAAAAAAATGACCTTCTTGCATTATAATAAGATTTGAAGAATCCTACATGTCTGGAGGCTGGTGAATCATGGGATTCTTTTATTGCTTTAACCTTGAATTTAGAGTTTGAGTTCAAATAAATCCTCCCCTTATACCAAAGAATATCATTTTTCCATTCAAACTTGGGGTTACGGTTGGAGTTGTTAATTATAGTGCTTGTTTCTGGGTCCTTGGCATATTCACTTCGTCTTTCCTTCAACCATTCTGGAATTGCAACCGAGATGGAGTAAGAGGTAATATCCTCATCTTTTCTAGAGAGTGCATCTGTGACTACATTTTCCTTCCCTTTTTTGTGTATTATTTCCATGTCGAAAGCAGCAATTTTTTCTATCCACTTTTGTTGTTCTGTGGACAACGTTTTCTGTTGAAGTAGGTATTGAAGACTATTATGGTCTGTGCGGATCATGAATTTTCTCCCCAAGAGGTATTGTCGCCACTTTACCAATGCCTGCATAATTGCCAGCATTTCTTTATCATATGTAGACTTCAATTGTTCTCGCTTCTTTAATTTCCTGCTCTCAAAAGCTATCGGGTGTTCATCTTGCATTAGTACTGCTCCCAACCCATAACCTGAAGCATCACATTCTATCATGAATGGTTTTGAGAAGTCTGTGGTAGCTAATATAGGTGTGGAGGACATAATTCCTTTTAAGGCTTCAAAACATTTTTCCGCTTCTTCATTCCAATGGAATGCATTCTTTTATAGAAGGTTGGATAAGGGTGCGGTTCTGTGTGCATAATTCCTAATGAATCTTCTATAGTATCCCGTTAGCCCAAGGAATCCTCTTAACTTGGAGATGTTAGTAGGGTTGGGCCATTCTGTGATGGATTTGATTTTTTCTGGATCAACCTTGACTCCTTTAGATATTACGTGTCCAAGATAGCTCACTTCTTCTTTACCGAATGTGCATTTGGACATCTTGGCGTAGAATTGATTTTCTTTTAAAATAGAGAGAACCTGTTCTAGGTGTGTGAGATGATCCTTCCATGTCTTACTGTATATAAGGATGTCATCAAAAAACACTAATACAGACTTCCTTAGGAATGAATGGAATAGGTTATTCATGGTTGCTTGAAATGTTGCTGGGGCGTTAGTTAGCCCAAAAGGCATTACCTTAAATTTGTAATGTCCCTCATGGGTTCGGAAAGCTGTCTTCGCCACATCTTCTAGCCTTACTCTGATTTGCTAATATCCTGACCTTAAGTCTAATTTTGAAAAGTACCTTGCGCCATGCAATTCGTCCAACATTTCATCGATAAATGGAATGGGGAATTTGTCTTTAATAGTTATTTTGTTTAGTCCTCTGTAATCGATGCATAGCCTAAATGATCCATCCTTCTTTCATACCAGTACTACTGGTGCAGCATAAGGACTTCGACTTTCTGTAATCACTCCACATTTCAATAAATCACAGATTAATCTTTCAAACTCCGTCTTATGGTGGTGTGGATACCTATAGGGTTTAACATTGACAGGGCTGGATCCTGACTTGATTTCGATGACATGCTCAATCTTCCTTTTTGGTGGTAACTCCATGGGGAGGTCTTCGAATAAATTTTTGTATTTTTGGATTAATCCTTGGATCTCTAGATGATCTTGTTTAACTACATCTGAAGTTAATAATTCCATCTCCTGGCATTGTACAACATATGTTGGTGCTCCTTTTCGAATTAGCTTCTCCATTTTGTGGGATGACACAATTTGCGTGCGAGGGGGTTGGAACCCATATAATTTGTATCTTTCTCCTTACCATTTAAACTTTATAAAGTGTTCTTGGTGGTTTGCTGAGTAGGTACCTAGTGTTTGCAACCACTGAATTCCTAAAACTGCATCAACTCCTCCTAAGGGCACTACATAAAATTCTGACTCAAGGTTATAGTCTTGTATTTGTAGCTTAACTTTGTGGCATTTCCCTACTTTTTCGATCTTCTTTCCATCTGCTACCATTAATTTCATGTTGGGTACTGGATATATGAAAAGGTTAAGCCTCTTTGCAACACTTACGTCAATGAAATTATGGGTGCTTCCTGTGTTGAATAGGACTACAACATTGTTATTTTTTATATGCCCTTTTAATTTTAATGTTTGTGGTTGGTGTATTCCTGTTATGGCTGCAATTGATATTTTGGGAGTTTCTTCATCTTCTGAATTTGACAAGGGATTTTCAATGTCACGAGTTTCTTCTATGTCGGATTCATCGCTATCTGACTTGTCTTCTTCTTCTGCTTCACATTGATATAAGTTCTTGGTGGTCTCTTTTTTTAAACATCTGTGTCTTGGGTCCCACTTCTCTCCGCAATACTTACACTTTCCTTCTTTCATCTGCTGGGCTTATAAGGTGGTTTTGTTGTCATTCCTCAGATGTGGTGGCTGGTATTTGGTGTCAGTTTTCATATTTGGAATAGACCTTCTATCTTTGTCATGGTTTTTGTTCCACACTTTTTTTAATTTTTCTTCAATGATTTTTGCCTTGCGTCTCGCCTTGTCCAAGGTTGATACATTTAGTAGCTCTAGTTCATCTCTTATATAGAGTTTTAGTCCGTACACATAATTCTGGAGGCATTGACTATCTGTGAGTTCTGGCACACGTGTCGCCAGGGCTTCCCATTCGTCGGTGTATTCATCGACATCGCCTTTTTGCTGCAGTCTGGTAAGTTTTGCGAAGAAGTCTTTTTCTTTTAAGTCTTCAAACCTATTAAAGAAATCGTTTTTGAATGTTCTCCACTTGTGCTTAGTTTCCTGTGTTGTAACCTTCCACCACATGTACAAGTTGTAAGCCCGCTCTTCTAGTTGCATAGAGGCATTTTTTATCATTTCCTCATCAGTTGTGATATTGTGTATGGAAAAAAATTCTTCTGCCTTGTTGATCCATGACACGCTCCATTTTTTGTCTCCATTGAATTTTGACAATTCTAACTTGGGTTTCATTTGATATCCATTCATTTTTGGAGGAGAAAGTGACTACTCATGATTTGGAGAGAGATCGTGATCGAACTCTTCTTGTGGACTTCCTCTTTTGGGAGGAATTGTCTTATGGTGCCTTGAATTTGAGGATGGTTGGTCTTCCTTTGACATATTGCACACTAGTGTGGTAATTGTGTTTTCAAAATGATGCTCGAGTTTGCTTAACCCGGATTCGAACAATACTGTGCTGTTTCTTTTTACACCTTCCATCTCGCAAGATACTGCTTCATTGACTTCTTTTTTGACAGTCTCTGATAATTCGTTTTTGGTTTTGTGTAGTTCTCCTTCGATTTGGTTGAGTCTTGAGTGTAAACCCTCAATATTTTTAGAACCTTGGTCTTGGTTAAGCTCTAATTTTCCATTCTTTCTTTAATTTCATTCATTTCTGCCATTTTTCTTGTGCAGGGAGGAATTTTGTTTTATTAAGAATGGTGAGATTTAAGGAATAATAATTAATAATTATATAATTAAATCTTTATTTTCCCTTAAGTTTTGTAAAATGTGAGTAGATTGGGTGGTTGGGAGGGATGAGTGTTACATTCCCCACCTAAGTTCAAATCTCACTTTCTCTTTACAAGTAATTATTTTGTACTTTATTTTCAAACCCAACCCCACTTATTCAGAAACCATGTGTGGTTTCACTTTTACCCTTTTTTTGTTTTACTTATTTTTTGGGGGGTTACTTTTACCTTTTATTTTTTTAAGGACAAGGTCCTATTTTTTAGGGAAACCCTAGAAGCTTGAATAGTAACCTCGCTCTGATACCACTTGAAGCGGACTAAAACTCTAAAACCCACATGAATTCCAGAAATTAACCACAGTAAAATTGAATATTGATTGATGATTTAATTACAATGATGAGAAAACCTTTTATAGGAAAAAAATACACCGTTTCACTGAAAGGGTGTGATCCTATGTTTTAATTAATACTACATTAATATTAAAATAATTGCTCGTAATATTAGATACATAACAGAATTTGCAAATAAGCCCATCATAGGGAGATATTCCTCGTCAATCCATTTTTGTTGATATGTATATCATGTTCTAACTCTTTACGGTTGAAGAGATATGAATTTTTGAAGTTTGTGTAGCCCACATTTTTGGGTCAGCCAACCAAACAAAACAGAATTTAATTATTTGTAATTTTGAATTGCATGTCAGCCTAGTTGCAGGTACTAACTTTCCTCCATGAAATATATAAATAGAATGTCAAACATTTCATTTGTTCATCAATCAATTCTCTCTTTGGTATTTTGCAACTCTTGGAGAATAGTGCGAAACATTGTGGAGGAGAAATTTTTGGGCATCTTCACTAAAATTGGCATAACTTTCTCCTACGGAATCATAATTACAAAATTATTGGCTTGTTGAAAAGCTTGTTATGATGGCTATGTGATGACATGATCTAGAGTTTCTTTTGGTTTATCTATTATTTCTTCATATTGCGATCTTCAAAAATGTATGGTTCATGATTATGGGTTTCTCTTGTGATGGCACATGTCTCTCATGGATAGAGTTCATTTTTTATCTTATTATGTGAGCTTATATATTGTTATATATATTTGAAGTCATTGAATATGTTATGGAGGATATGGTGATGGTTATCTTGGAATATATCTTGATGTGATCTTGATATAGATCTTGATGATTATCTTGGATATTGTTGGCATACATTTTGGTGTTTATCTTGACTGTTGTATAGTGTAGTATTGAATGAGAAGTTGGAATGTAAGTACTAGATCTTGTTAGTGGTTTATTTGATCAACCTAAGTGTTTTCTTTGAAAACTAGTTTGACAAGTGTTTATCATTGTGTCTTTGACCTAAGTGGGCCTGTACTGTTAAAGACTCTTAATGACAACCTTTGACAGTATTGTAAGTGACTATTTGATTGACATTTGCTTGATATGTTGACTTGATTTGAGTGGAGTGAAAATCCTTTTGTGTCTAAGAGTTTATGATATTGGCTAAGTTTGACATAGTTGGTTAAGTCTTATTTTCTTTATTGAGGTCAGTTTGTTGAGTTTTATCATGTATAACTGTCAAGCAATCCTTAATTGGGATTGAGGTTGGTTTTGGTGTCATTGAGTTGAGTGTGATTGGACAAAGTTTGGTTGATCATATGTGAAGTCTCTTGGTTTCTCAAATGTGTCTTTTGATGAACTAGGCCAAGTAAGAAGGGTTGGTTGAATGTCATATCACTTGATTAGATTAACACAAGTATATGGTTGATTTGACATGGGTACACAAGCAACTTAGTAGAGGTTGTTTCAATTGAGAAAGATTGGTACAAGTTTCCTTATGTGTAGTTGGTTTGACTCAGATTGGTTGAGTTGTATGAGTAGTTGGTTTGACGTAGGTGGACTGAGTTTGGTGTACAAACTCAGATTGACTGATTTTTTTGATGTGAGAAACATATTGATTGGTATAGCTTGAATGGACATGTTTATTGTACAGGTTGATGAGAAGTGTGGTACATTTTTGGTGCAGTGAATAGTGGTCAGTTGATGAGTAGTGATCAGATGATGAGGAGTGGTTAGTAATGACAGTCGTTGTGTAATGTGGTGCATATTGTACAGTGTAGTACAAGTGTTGATTAGCAGGTCCATAGGATTAGTGCGGTCATGATTCAACAGTTTCTATCTTCATATCAAGGTGGCAGGATGGGGCAAGAAAAGGGGGTTGTAGCCTCCTTCTAGTTATAGCCGAAGAAGTGGGGAGTTGGAGCTTCCTTCAGGTTGTATCCTCTATATCCTCCTTCCCGTTGTAGCTGGAGAAATGAAGTCATTATAATAAGGGGGTTGTTGCCTCCTTTCGGTTGTTGCTGGATAATTATTATTTTAAAGGATTTCATGGTTTTTTCCCAGGAATTCAGTTTCCACGTAAAATCAGGTGTACTCTGTATCATGATATTCTTCTTATGTGATGTTGATATGATGACGAAATAATGATAATGTGATAATACATGATATTGAATAAGTTGATTGTTAAAAGTGAAAAAGTAATAAAATTTGCACACAGTGATTCACCACCCCTCTTAGTATACATGCTGTGTCCAACAGAATATGGCATGTACCTTTTTGGTACCATCTTTTTAGTTCTCAAAATTTTCCATGTGTCCTATCGTAGAATCAGTAAAGTTAATTCAGGTGAAACATGAATAAATCTATCCCACTATCACCACAATTAACTTTATCCCTCTTTGGGCTAGATATTGGGTCACAAGTCATAAGGAAAATTGAGTGCTAACAAGACCTTTAAGTATGATGTCACTTACAAAAATATTTTTGTTCCATTTACCATCACATAAAAAGTGGTATTGGACATTGCCAGTAGGTAAATTCCACATAATACTTGTTATTTCAACCCACTGGATAATCAATTTCATGATCAAGAAAGTTTTTACACCAAACACATTTTGATTTTATTTTGTCCTTTGGATGTATGACTATTTAGTAAGTTAACAATATCACTCCTAAAACTTAGCATGCAAACCGTATGATTTTCCAAGACATCAAAATATGTGCCTGTTGGGGTGTTAAATTATATTCTAAGTCCAAATACCAGGTACATATATAAATCCATATTATAAAATGGCTCATATGTACAGGTTGTAAATGGCCATTTACAACACACTAAACATGTTTAGTATGTCTAAAACCCACACTACAGGTAGAGTTTCCATATTCATAAAAATTCCAAGCATGTATCAAATTGAAAGAGTAGATGAAATAAAAAAATTTATAGGTTTAGCACCTACACCTCACAAAATGAATGGTAAAATGAAGGTGAGATGAAACTTTAGATTCCTAGCATACATCTACACCAACCCATCCAGATTCCTTAACATGCATAAAACCCCAATCAAGGATGCCCCAACTCTTTTATCATATATATTTCACAAGTAAACATTTTGATTGGAAGAAAATCCTTGCATTTGATTTTTGCACGGTCCTTAGAGAAATTTCCAAACCCGTAATGGATTTCACTTCAAACCTAAGTGGAAAATCCGTCCACAATTAAAATTACAACCAACTAGTCTACATAAACAATTATTGAATAGACCTTCATCAGCAATAGAAAATTGCCTTAAATCTTGTCAAGCAAAGTTCAGAAATGCTATTGATAGGGTCCATTTGAGGCAAAATTTATTCAAACAGAAGAGAGGTCTAGACTCTAAATGAAGGATATAGGTTTTTCATATTACTACAAAGACAAACTAGAGAGTTTGACCACAATTTCACTTTGAATTATAAACAATAAGACAAATTACACTGTTATCTGTGGCCATTCTTGGTCAATTACTCATTCTACAAGGGGCAAACCAAAGGATGAATGCATGCAAAAATAACTTCGAACTAAGTTTTGGGGAATGAAGCAAATGGGAGAAGTTGAAAGCGTACCCATGAAATCTCAAGCCATTTTTCAAATCAGCATACACACAGAACAAAGGAATCAAAGTGACTTTTTGTGAGTTGTAGTTACATTGTTTCTAGTGTCCTTTCAAATTGATGTGTGAGTGGAATCCATGATTTATTTCCCTCCAATATTTTCCAGGAAATTTGCTCCAAATCGAACTTCTTTAAGTTATCAAAAAGAAGGAATGAGGGATCACATTAAGTGGTTAAACTTGCCTTGCATAAATCTTTCAAAATTGGCAAGCCAAGCCAAAAGATATATCCATAGTCATCAATTCCCATAATTCATTCTCATGGATTCCAATCCAAAAATAGACTTGGTTGTGAATAGGGGAAAATCAAGCTCAAGACCAATTTTTTCTCCCTCTCCCACAAAACTTGTAGTGTAACAATGGACTATAATGTGAATTAGGCCAAGACAAAAGGGTTTCTTTCCTTTGATATCCATTGTTGGATCACAAGGAAGGCATTGATTTTTTAATTACATTTGATAACCAAAAGCCTTAATTCAATGATTAAGTAAGGTGAATGCTTTCAAATGTATTTCAGTTTTAACATGTGACATTACTCTTTTGTCAAGTGCATAACCATCTGTGATGATGGAGCATTTACAAACATTCTACAAACTCTTTATAATGATGACCAATGTTTATAGCTTGCTTGCATTTTACTTTAGACACAAAAAACATGCTTTGAGGTTTGAGTTATATGTATTGGTTTCTTAACCATATATCACTTTGTTTCAAATGTGACAGATCAACACCATTGAAATTGGAGCATACAAGCCATGAAAAGGTTATGAACATGTTAATATAGTTTGAAAATAAGCTTTCAATTTGTTACATGTTTAGTCAAACTACCTGGGAACACATATTATCATATACCTTCTAAACATTTCATAAGAGTTGATGATGACCCTTTCACTTAGCATTGGCATCCCACATATCACTCTATTATGATAAGTTACCATGAGTCATAAGATCATGTGAAATATGAACATAATCCATTAGCAGCATAAAGAACCTATCCATGAAATGATCACACATTAGCAACATATCAAACAATCATAACTTGTAAACTCTCTTATTCTTCGACTTAGTGCACACTAGGAATACGCCATATAGTTCCTAAGATTAATTTGAGCTATCAATCATTAACTAGGGTGAAATTGGTGTTTATTAGAGGCAAGGGGATATTAAAAATTTGTAGGTGTTGATGAATATGATTGTCATTGATGACAATACATTAATGACAAAGATCAAATCAAAGCATGGAAAGCATGGACAAAGAACTTGACAAACATGGGGCATGGCCAAATGACCCATTCGATGGTCATTTGTGACTTGATGAGGTCATGGACACTTGAAGAAGGACAATGAAAAAGACTTAACATGGCAAGCAAGCACAATGAATGTAGAACAAGATAAATGTGGATGACATGGCTTAGTGATGTGGTATGGAGTTAACACAAGTTAAAACAAGAATCAAAGCCCAAATACATCGAAGTAAACCAAACTTAAACAATGTGAACAAGCCTAAAATATATCTAAGGATTAAAGTCAGCCCCATATAAAATTTAATGAATTACTCTTTGATGAATTTCTACAAGTAGGCCCCAAATATTGTGGAAAATTAGTATAAATAAAGGCCTTATGTTGTCATTTGGTGTGGATATTCATGGAATAGCTTTGTAGCTCTGAATTTTTGTGTATATAACTGAGGCAGCCGCAAAACGATGGTAAAGATGGAGTAAGAAGGTTTTTTCTAAAGTCGGGTGTATATTTTCTATCGAAGATTCGATGCTGGAGAGAAGCTCATTTTCTGGTTTTAAAGAGAACGGTAGAGAGCTAAGAGTGCAACCATTTGAAGTCTAAAAACTCATATGTTGAGACAAAGTGGATGTTCCTTGTTAGTCCATTGGTTGTAAATGTAATTAACCCACAGATGGCTGCGAGTTTAAATCTTCGCATGAAGAGAAAAAGACGTGAGAATAGATTGAACTGAGATCGCTAGGGTTTGATTGGAATAAATCACCGGGAATTTTCCCACACACCAATATTCTGAAAGTATGGAAGAGGAAATTGCAGAACATATCGTTTGATTGAAATCGCTCATTTCCTCCCATCTACTTCAAGCCAAAATTGTAGATCTCGCTCATGATGAGATCGCAAGAAGATCATAGGATCTTGAATTTGTGAGAACTGGTGTTCAAATGAAACGCTTGGCATATACCCATTGAATCGTGATATGGGATTTTGTTCTATGTTGAATATTGCAGGAGAATGATGGATTGAAATGTTGAAGCCCTATTAATTCAAATTGTTGATACACGTTGATCATATATTTTTCATGCTAAAGATGAAGTGTGTGATTAGGTGATGATGTGGATATGACTTTAAGGAAAAGACAGTTTGGGAAAAAATATTACTGAGGCAGCTGTCATAGTATGAAGAAAGTTATTTTCATTCTTTCTCTCTGATCCTTGGGTATATGATAGTCTGAGACATTCATAGCAGAGAAGTCCTCAAGTCTATCTATCTCTGATATTCAGGTGTTTTGTAGTTCCAAGGAAGCATCAGATGAAAAGTTTTTGTAAGTCCATGGACCTATGATTTTGGGGTAGACTGTGGCGACCACACTTGTAAATATTTTTGAAAGCTTTATCTATATTTACTATATGAATATAGCAGTTGTATATATGAATAACAATACAATGGATGGATTGACCCTGTCATGATGTATATCAAGCAATATCGTGGATAGTTTGTGGAACAAGCAACATTAGGGCATGGTGTTCGAGCAGTAGTCAATTGTGTTAATCAAACTAATATGGCAGAGTTGTTGACAGAGGTTGTTGAATGATGACATGACATAGTTGATCAGATGAAATTGACATGTTAATGTGACAAGGAAGTGACAAATTGTTGACAGATATCAGTATGTAATTACATGATGGGTCTTGCAATCATTTTTCTTAGTTGGATCTGAGAAAAAGACCAAGTTGAGTCTTGGAATAGAAGTAGGTGCTTCTGATTCAGTAGGTGTTGAATTACCTCACGGTTGTAGCCGGTTGAACAATTATAAAATATTACCAAACTATATCTTTCGTCTCTTGCATGATGCTGTTGATAATGTGTTTTATTTAATGAATGGCATATGGTAAATTGTTTATTGAAGCATAATCGATTGATGAATATGATATTGAAGTAAATGTGAAGTGATGATATAATATTTAGAGTTTGAAGAAGTTGAAATTAGAATAAGTGTAATCTCACTGATTCACCCCTGCCCTTTTTAGTGAGCCATTGTGTCTAACAATTGGTATGAGAGTGGTCCTTCAACATAAGCCTAACAAGCTTGAAGGGATTTTGGGACACAATATGGAAGGATCAACAAAGCTCATTGACCATGAAGTTCCACTCTTGGAGAAATCAGATTATTTTGGATGGAGAAGTAAAATGAAAAGTTACTTGAAGAAATTTGGTGTTTGGGAAATAGTGGTTAACCCACCTAACTAGCCCAACAAGAAGACAAAGGTAGCAGTTG
This sequence comes from Pseudotsuga menziesii, assembly GCA_001517045.1. Classification (NCBI taxonomy): domain Eukaryota; kingdom Viridiplantae; phylum Streptophyta; class Pinopsida; order Pinales; family Pinaceae; genus Pseudotsuga; species Pseudotsuga menziesii. Next base: position 263,932 of record LPNX010367449.1, read on the forward strand.
AGAAAGACAATAAAGTTGCATTGAAGTTTTCGATGGATGGAATCTCAATCCCTATCAAAGAAAGCATTGGAAAGTACACTTCAACCAAGGATCTATGGTTCAAGCTAGAAGAAGTGCCAAAGGAGGAGTCAAGACATAGAATATGAAACAAAAGTAAAGGATCCAAAGCAAGAATAAAATAATGTAAAAGATTCATATACAAGTGAAGCTAAGCACTCTTCACTAGATGAAAACTCTGAATGTAATGATGATGAAGTTATACTTACAGAATATGAACAAGAAATCTTGTTGAAAGCTAATAATGCATTTACAAGCACATTGTTGTATATTGATCTTAAATTCAATCCAAGACTCAAGAAGAAAATTTTGAGTTCATTTGAAAAGTACAAATAGGAGACAAAAGCTTTGTTTACGAGAATGAAACTTAAGAACAAAGGTTTGGAAGATGAGCTAGAAGACGAAAACAATGAAATTGGAAGATTGAAGTCTAATTTAGCAAGATAACAAAAGAAGATTGATAAAATCCCTACAGAGCTTGAAGAGATAAGAAGACTTAATGTTGGCTTGAAGATTCAACTAGAAGAAGCCAATAGAATAGAAGATGTTTTGAAGCTTCAGTTGGAAGAAAATGAAAAGAAAAATGAGAAGCTCTTGAAATGGAAATCATTGGCCTTAAAAAGAAAATTGAGAAGTCAAAAGATCAAATAATGTTCAATGAAGACTCAGTCATCTTGGATGAAATTCTAAAGTGTCAAAGGTCTCCATTTGACACATCTAGCCTTGGGTACAAAATGGTAGATGATAAAATTAGAGAAGTCAAGTGGTCCCCCAAGACTCTTGAAGTTGGATCCACATCTCTCAAAGAAGAGAGAAAAGCTCCCAATGCACCTGCATAAGACAACGAAACTTTTGAAAGATCAAGTATGCATCAACAAACTATACCCGATCTTCAAAGCAAGCTAAGAAGAGAAGTATCTCCAAGATGGAAACAAAGTCCCGGGTATGAAAATAGATTTAATGGTTGTTGTTATTCTTGCAATGATTTTGGTCATGGGGAAATGGATTGTACATTCCAAGGAAGAAAACATACTGGAAGTCAAAGTGATCAAATGAGATGTTGGGCATGTGGTTGCCAATTGTCACACATTGAGATGCTTCACTTGTGTTGGTGTTGGCGATAAAGCCCAAGTTTTCACCAGTTCAAGAAGACAATTCATGAGAAGCTTCTCATACTCATCAACAAGAAAAGTCAATGATTATTGGAAAAAGAACGACACAAGCAGATCTGAAGACCAAAGAATAAATGATCAATGCCAAGGATAGTTAAGGTATGGTAAAGGAAGAAAATTTTGCTAGATATAAATGAAGTGGATGATAAGTGAAGGTGGTTGCCATATGGCAAGCCATATTTAAAGTCTTCTAACAGACTTTGAGTATACCTTGAGTCCATGGAATTGGAGGATGAAATCAAAGAATGATAATGACCACTTCAAGCAAATCAGGTCCAAGGATCATGGTTTAAGTATAAATCATGATATGCATGTGTAAGGGGGAGAATCATGTGGATGATGTTCTATGTGGTATGAAGACACTACACTAAGATGAAGAAAATGATGATTGGGATGTATGCCTGAACAAAAATTTTAGGAGACCATTCAAACTATGATTTAGAGGTTGTTTTCTAGTATTCTATCAGGATCTAAAAAGAAGATTACCTTGGACCAATATACCAATGAAATTTGTAAGTAGCTAAATAGTTTTGATGAATTGAGGTAGCTACAGCAGCAATTGGAAGTTGTGGTTCTATTTCTTGTTTTAAATTTGGGTATGAAAAAAATGTTGAAACAACCAAAGATGAATCTATAGTTTGTAAGTATCTAGGAGTATGTGCAAGAGTGACACCATAATGCATGTTCAGACCTTAATATTGATGATCTCACATATTGTGATTTGATGAACACATAATATATGATGGTGATGTTGGAATATTATGATAAACAGTAGAATAAGCTCAGGGGGAGTTTGATAAGACTACAAAAGTTTTTTTTTGAAATAATTTTCAGCATGGTACAACAAATTTGGAGAAGATCAGAGTTTGAATCAGCATATCACAAAGGAGGGCCCAATTTTGTAGCAAAAAATTGAGTTAAAGATCTATCAAATTTGAAGAAACCATATTAGGAGAAGAGCAACTAGCAACACATTCTTGATGGAAGATCAATCTCAGCATGAAAGGGGGAGTGTGTTTATGGAAAAGTAGAAGATGAGCAGACTTACATGAGTAGTAGGATGAAAAACTAGTGGCTTAAAATATGATGATGATACATGCTTACCTTTTATGAATCTACTGAACATTAGCATACCAATTAGGGGGATCATGTATGTGAGATCTGAATATGGCAAACTCAAAAAATGATTTCATAATAGCTTTCAAGAAAAAAAAATTGGGAGTATCTATACTTCTCAAAACTTGAAGATGGAAAAAACTCAGCAAAGAAGGTGACAAGTAATGTATTGAAAGGCAAAAAAAAATTGGATTGTGAAGCCTTAAATGGCTACTTGATCCTTTGTCATTAATGTCAAAGGGCGAGAGAAAAGAAACGTTGGTTGCCATCAATGCCAGAGGTGGATATTGATGGAGATGATTGTCATTGATGACAATACATTAATGAAAAATATCAAATTAAGACATGGCAAGCATGGACAAAGAACATGACAAACATGAGGCATGGACAAAAGATCTATTATGTGGTCATTTGTTACTTGATGAAGTCATAGACACTTGAAGAAGGACAATGAAAAATACTTGACATTGAAAGCAAGCACAATGAATGGAGGACAAGATAAATATGGATGACATGAATTAATGATGTGGGATGGAGTTAACACAAGTTAAAACAAGAATCAAAGTGCAAATACATTGAAGTCAAACCAAAATTAAACAATGTGAACCAGCCTAAAATATATCTAAGCATTGAATTCGGCCCCATATAAAAGTGAACGCATTACTATTTGATGAATTTCTACAAGTCGGCTCCAAATGAATTTGACAGGTCGGCCCCAAATATTGTGGAAATTTAGTATAAATAAATGCGTTATGTTATCATTTGGTGTGGATCTTCATAGAGCAGTTTTGTAGTTCTGAATTGTAGTGTATATAGCTGAGGAAGTCGCGGAATGATGGTAAAGATGGAATAAGAAATTATTTTTTTCTGAATGTTTGGTGTATATTTTCTATGGAAGATTCGATGTTAGAGAGAAGCTCATTTTTTGGTTCTAAAGATAACAGTAGTGAGCTAAGAATGCAACCACTTGAACTATAAAAACACAGATGTTGAGGCAAAGTAGATGTTCCTTGCTAGTTCGTTGGTTGTAAATGTAATTAACACATAAATGGCTGCGAGTTTGAATCTTTGCATGATCCTTGGGCATATGATAGTCTAAGACATTCGTAGTAGAGAAGTCCTTCAAGTCTATCTTTCTCTGACATTCGGGTGTTTTTTAGTTCTAAGGTAGCAACAGGTGAAAAGATTTTGTAAGTCCGTGAACCTTTGTTTTTGGTGTAGACAGTGGCAACCACACTTGTAAATATTTTTGAAATCTTTATCTAGCTTTACTATGTGAATATAGCAGTTGAATATCTGAAGAACAATACAATAGATAGATTGAACCTATCATGATGTATATCAAGCAATATCGTGGATAGTACATGGAATGAGCAACATTTCATTGATATGACAATGTGACAAGATCGTGACCTGATATGATTAGTGAACAACACAGCAGATGACAAAGATAGTTGATTGAATTAACGAGTGACAACAGTAGGGCATGTTGTTTGAGGAGAAGTCAATTGAGTTAATCAGATTAATATGGCAGAGTTGTTGATAGAGGTTGCTGAATGATCACATGACATATTTGATCAGATCAGATTGACATGTTCATGTGAGAAGGAAATGACAAGTTGTTGACCTATATTAGTATGTAATTACACGTTGGGTCTTGTAATCAACTTTCTTAGTTGGATCTGAGAAAAAGATCAAGCTGAGTTTTGGAATAGAAGTAGGTGCTTCTGATCAGGCGTTGAATTTCCTATGGGTTGTAGCAGGTTAAACAATTATAAAAGATTACAAAACTATATCTTGTGTCTCTTGCATGATGTTGTTAATAATGTGTTTTATTTGATGAATGGCATATGGTAAATTGTTTATTGAAGCATAACCTATTAATGAATATGATATTGAAGTAAATGTGAAATGATGACATAAGATTTAGAGTTTAAAGAAGTTGAAATTAGAATAAGTGTAAGCTTACTGATACACCCCTCTCAATGAGCCATTGTGTCTAACAAGTGTTCTTGTTGTGACAATCAGAATCATGTGTAGAATATTTTTTAAGGAAAACAAAGATCACCAAAAATTTGAAAGGTATAAAAATACAAAAAAAAAATTATATTGAAAAGTATAAAAAAAAAAATATGTAAACATAAAGATAAAATTTTAAAATACAATAGAAAATTAGCTAGACTGCACTACGTACATGCTAACACAATTCAAGATTCAATTTTTACACCATAAGGCATTTTTTTCTCAGAAGCTGGGTTTGGGAACATTGTAGCATCGTCGGCCTTCGGGTGAGTAGGTATCTTCCACACGTTCTTGACCATGTTTCATGCCGTTTAAACTACCAGGTTTCACATTTTTCTATCTTCTACAGTCTGGTGACCACGTTTCACGCTATTTAAACTGCTAGGTTTCATGTTTTTCTTTCTTCTACAATCCTACGATTTTTGGAGAGCCGTGACTCTTGATTTGGTCAGAACCACAGTTGTCCGGCGATTTCTAGAGTGTTGTGAGGCGATTTCTAGAGAGCATGTCCTGTGATTTATGTAGAAAGAGCCTGTTCGACGATTTTTGGAGAGGGCAGAGCAACAGCTGTAGAAAGAGCCTTGGTTCTGGTTTAATGGTCGATGTTGAGAGATAACTGAACTCAGAAGGTAACGCTAACTCCTTTAGGGTTTTGAACAACTTATTCATGTGTTGCAGCACATTAGTACTGGAGAACACACCACATTATGAAGGCATTTAGGGTTTCTCACTCATAATGGTTTCTGGTTATGGTAATCCTTTTTCCCTTCAATTTACAATCCTCGTTGAGCTTTAAGGAAACGTGAAGTGACTCTAGAGTTGGTCAGATGATCAGAGGATGGCGTCTATTTTTTTCTCAGTTTTATCAGTTTGGCATTTATTCTGAATTTATTAAACCCCATAAATAGCTTGCTATTCATGGAGGAGGTGGTTGAACATCTTGTCATGGCGATCGCCCCTCCCTTCTGCATAAATGGTGTTTACTGGTCACATTTAGCTTGTGGTTTTAAAGGATTTGCACTATTTGGGTTTGCACAAAGAAGTTGCATTGTTTCTAGGAATACCTTTGCAGAAATTCTGATTGAAAGAGCCAAAGAAGAGGAAAAAAGCACAGGTACTTTGTTTTTCCACTCCTCCTGGATTTCATTCTATGCAAATTTGTTGTCTTTAAAGCGTGGAGTATCCATCACTTTTTTTTAATAAATTTATGCAAACTCTCTTGCAGTGTTTTGTGGTTTGGTAAATTATATATGATGTTATGATTTTGAATTCCCAGTGATGCTTGCACAGTAATTTATTAGTTGTGCTGATTTTGAATGCAAAATACTGTTTGGGATTTTTTTTTATCATTTGTTTAGATTTGTTCCACTTATTGCTAAACAACACTAAGAATTCTACTCAAATATTCAACTGTATCGATTTATAATATCTTCAAAATTGTAATACAATTGGAATATGTGATAAATGAACCTGACATAATCAATTTCATTTTTTTTAAATTGTTTTTTTTCTAGAATTTCTGTCAAAATTAGCTGATATTGTCGATCGTTATAACTAGATTAGGTATGACCGAACAGAAATGTAATGTTGTGGACATGATATTAGATGGTTTTAGTAGGTTTTTAACTTTCAATATAGGAATTCTTTTACGCCTGAATGGTAGATTAGCATACATAGGCTCCATTCAATTCAATGCAACTGTAGGTACATATACAAAAAGATCTCTGGACACCCATTTTGTCAACTTCCATCCCACTTATACTTGTAATATGCATACATGTCATGTACTGCAACTCGCTTCTCTGGCGAACGCACAGCTGCTTGACCTACAAATAGGAGGGATCCTTTGGACAAATTGGATCAAAACCCAAACATGTTTTAATTCTTCCTGTATTCACGCATAGATCTCTAGAGTCTAATTAATAGTCCAATAATTTACCCTTGATCTCAGTACTCATTCATATATGTCTGTTAATGTACTAATAGCTAAAGAAACGCAATACCAACCCGGATTCACTACTAGCTTGTAATATTGTGAAAACAGTGCCTTATATTATTGGTAAATCAGTTATAGTTTTGATAAACACAAATAAAAGTCTTCTGAGATTCTCTGCCTGGTATACTCTTTATATGAAAACCCACTATGATAGTGATATGAAGTTAGAAATACAAATAAAAGTCTTTTGCAGTGAGTCATGTGCATTTCTTGTACAAACAAGGTCTTCTCATGTACTACAAATGTCTTATCTGGCTAACGCACAGATACCTAGCCTGTTTGGGATCCTCCGGACAAATTATTTGTACTGGAAGAAGCAAGGATCCTTCAGGCAATTTGTGGAATAGTTTCATAACCTGTGTAATTTTCCATGAGATTGGGGCAATTTGTGAAATAGTTTCATAACCTGTGTAATTTTCAACATGGTATGCGAGCCAACTATTGAGGTTGATTAGCAATAGGTAAAATTCCCATGCCAAAGTGAGGCTTGAAGGGGCTGTTGGAAGTAGCAATCCCTTATTTTCCTTATTTTCTGGATATATGTTGATTCCTAGCTTGCACCCATTTAATGTCTCAAACTTTACTCTACACCCTACTTATTTTTGTTTTACACTTGTTTTCCCATGTTCTTCCTCTACAGTCTACATAGTTTAAGAAGAGGAGGAATCATAAGCAACAAAAACAATCCATTCTCTTCTGCTTCTCTTGCTTCTGCAAGAACCAACTTTCACTGGACATGAATTCCTAAATAGCATAAAATGTAGATGAATGTCTATGTAGATGAATTCAAGATGCTCAGTTTTATTGCAAGCATCTTGAATTCTGCTACTCTTATACCTAAATAACATAAAATGTAGATGAATATCTATGTTCAATGCATGGAATACATCTTTTAGATTTAGTGAACCTTCTATAATGCACATAAATATGTGCACGTAGACACCAGACCAATCGAGTGCCCTTGTATTCTCTGGGTGCATAGCTATTTAAAGGTGCGAGGGAAATTGCATATGTAATAAGCTTTTGAAGATTTTCTTAATAGGAATAAAATAAAATAATAAGCTACAAAATAAAAATGAAAAGGTGAAAGTATTTCATGGAGTTTTTGTAGATTCCTTAAGTCTATTGGCATTTTGACATCCAATGAAAACTTTTTATCTCGAAATGTTTGTAACACAATTTGTGATAAGTCTTTATAGATTGCCTGAGGGAACCAGAATTTTACACAGGAGGACGAAGCCTTTTTTTATTTTGGGACTTTAGAATCCATTCAGTGCAAAGTGCACTCTGCAAGTCATTTTCCCTTTTTAATTAATGGATTCTAAAGTCATTGTAGTCTAGAGACCTTAAAGTTATGTTATCACTTTCATATGAATCAAATCAATGTCCATAGAGTTCTGGCATGTCGAGGATAAATGATAAATGAGTAAGGCAAGTTACCTATCCAAGAGGGTGCAAAAATAAGTTTTAAGTAGAAATTCTGCAAAAATTTGATGTTTGGCATAGTTTTATAAGTTAAAGTTTCAAAGATAGTTTTTCATGTCCTAGAGGTTTTGAGGGTCTCTAAAAATTTCAAAAATCGTAAAACAATCTAAAAGAAAAACTAAAACTGTGTCCCCTTTGGATTTTTCGCTTTACCAAACTCCAGTAAAAATGAAATTTTCTAAACTGTTTTGGATAAAGCATTAAGTCATAAGTAATGAAATGTAACAGGAGAGATGGATGATTTCACAAGCAAAGAAAAGAATAAGTTGAAATATAGACAACTATACTAAAACTTAGAATTGAACATATTTTAGAATTTGCACTTGCATCTTCAATCAAATCAAATCACAGACTTCAATGGAAACAAGAATCATTCTCAATATGCACTCTATAGTTCACTTCAAGTAATGAAGAAAAGTGTTTTTCAACATTTCCAATCCAAATAACAGTATGAACTAGAAAGTACTTTACATAAGACCAGAATGAACTAAAAAGTACTTTACATAAGAGCAACTTGCTTTGGTTCTTGTGAAGGTCCCTCCTATGTTCTAGGATGCTATAGTTGCTTGGTGAGCTTAAGGTATAAAAGATGCTGAAAAAATAGGCCTTTACGTTGAAGTTAAAGTTGGCTTTTAAAATCATTAATAAGCAAACAAGAGGGATGGCTTGCTTTTGTGAGAAAATGGACTTCTAAGATAAGAATACGAAAGATCAAGTGAGACTCAAAGTAGGGTAACAATGGCCCTTTGAATAGAATTAGTTTACAAGTTAATTTTGTCCAAATTGACACTATGCCTCGACACAATCATGTACCAAAAGTTTGGTACCATTAATGGCTAAAAAAAATAGGAAGTGTTAGAGTTTGTATCATTGCCCTGTGTATAAATTGTGATATTGAAGTATGGCACAAACTTACAGTTATATAAAAAAATATGGAGTTCAGATGTCCATGAAAAGAGAATTCTTACCAAAAAAAATTTATGATAATTTTAAAGTTTGTTGGTTGAAACTATGTAATACGTGTACCAGTCCAACGAAATTTGCAGTCATTGTGAAATGGGAATTAATGTAAACAAAATAAAGATAAGGTAAATTATACTCTGAAAAGGATAGCACCATCCAATTTTAATCGTAACAAATTGGAGTTGTCTCATGCTTCATCAAACTATTGCTTCACTCATTTTCTTTTCTAGGCTGATGTTGGATCTGGGATGCCACTTGCTTGGTATTAGAAACTGGCATATTTCTGTTGGTTTCATCTGTCTTCCATATATTATGTGGAGAGATATGCTCAACCTTTGTTTTCTTTATGAAGATTCCTGACTTTTCTCTTTCTCCATATAATTCTTGCCTTGCAGTGACAAACTCACAGTAGACTCAAATTAGGGCTAGATGCATCAGTCGTACCAACAGACCTCAAAGTGAAATCCATAAATTTGATGACTCTGTTCATTGAATAATTATATTGTTTTGAATTCCAGCCTTCAGTGAAAATAACAGCTCGAGCTGGATAGTGTTGATCAGGCCAATGTTGATGGCATCTAAAGAGTGTTCTCAATGAAAGGCATTTAAGTTATCAACATTCCTAACTTTTCTTTTTCTTTATAGAATTTGTGCTTTGCATTGACAATCTTACATTAGGTCCAGATGCATCAATGGTAGTAGCATACCTCTCAGTGCAATCTGAAAATTTGGTAGCTTTGTTCAATGAATAATTACATCGTTCTAATTTTAAGCTTAGGTGAAAAATGGTGCAAGTTGGACAATCCTAATCACGTCAATGTTTATGACCATCTAAAGGGAGTTCTCATTAAAAGGCATTGATAGGTTCTTTCCATTCATGATTATGCTACATGGGCTTGAGTACCGAAAAATATTTATGTTGTTGAACATTGTGGATTTTGGCATTTTCCTTCTGCACATAAACATCTATTGGCATGGCTTTAAAAGGGCAATATTTGACAGATTTGGGTTTCCCTTCTTTAGTAACACCACTCGATTGTCCATATGCTTCAACACCTCTGTTTGCTGCCCTGTCTCTATTTTCAATTTTTATGTTTTCACTAAGTTCTTTAATAATTATGCATCTCCCATGTCTCTTGGATAAGTTTTTGGGTGGATGTTATATTGTGTTATTAGTCGTTGCTTAACTTGAACTAAGACTCTTGGTAATAAATTTGTATCAGTTTGTGATTTTTTTACTATTACTACTTTATTCTTTATTCAAAGCATTCAAATTTATTCACTTTTCCATAGTTCAACTTAGGAATGATATTCATTTTTGCAACGTGTACCCATTTCCTCGTTTGTGATAATATTGTCAAGGATTTCCTATTTATTATGGTTTTGTTGTAGATTTCAATTTATTCTAGCTTTTGAAGTAGCAGAGGCTAGGAATTTAAGGCACAGTTTTCTCTAACAATTTTTTTACAAAAGGAAGCATTTACTTAAAATGAATGCATGCATAACTTGTTCTGACTTTGTGACCGCTACCACTTCTTGTTGGCACTACTTTCATGTAAACTATTTGGAGCTTGGAGCGTTATGTAACAATTAATAATGTTGGTTTTCATGGAAAATTGTTATGTCTGTTATTATTCTTAAAATATAATATATTCAAAGTTTATTTTTAACAATGTTGGATCCTTTGACTTCTATGGACGGTGGTAAATGAAATATGTTGAACCTTTCATTTAATCTTTGTTACCTAGTATGTTGGATCCTTTTATTTATAGTTGGTTTTGGTTATTCATACATACACAGTAAACATTACTAAGTGACCCTACCAACTCCTCTTAACCTCTATTCTATATTCCTAACCTTATCCCATTGCTATCAACTCTGATTTATTCTTCATTCATTGCATCATCGCTTCTCCCTCGTTACCTATCCACTACAATGAATAATAACTCCATTATCCTCTCCCACTCTTTTGAGCACATAAAGGTTGTATATAATGTACATATATTGTGATAGGAATTTGATGTAAACTTACAAGGTCATTTGGCTAAATAATTGAAACATTTTGTATATATTCTTAATCATAGTGCTATTAAACTTTTAGAAGAATATGATCAACTCAAGTGGTCCAAGAATAGTGGAACAAGGGTATACACTATCAAGTTGGGTTATGCTGCAAGCATTGAAGAATGCCTTCTTTCATATAGAGTGTATTTGGGGAGAGCGGTCTAGAAATCAACATTTCCTTTAAAAATAAAGATTATTTTATGGTTATAAATAGCCAAGAAGCTATTAACCTAGGATAATAGACATAAAAGAAACTAGACATGCTAAGAGATGCATACTTTGCAAGCACAATTTAGATATTGTAGATCACTTGTTCATGGCCTTTTATTTCGAGTTATCAGTTTGGAAGGAGGTAGCTCTTGTCTAAGTAGGATGAGATAAGAGTAATTTGGTGAACAGTCTCTTCGCACACAAGGGCTCAAAATTTATGCAAAAAACTTACATATTTGACATAAAACACTTTCTTGTGAATTCTCAAGGTGCTCTTAGAGAGGAATGTAATGAAAAAATGTGGCACTTTTTTTGCAAAGAAGAGCCTTGTCTTCAGTAGACATATTTGAAAGTTTGTTGAAGGGTAGATTTGGTATGAAGTTATGATGCAAATATGAAGTAGTTATTGAGGATTGTTTTGGCACATTTCACAAAGAAAATAACTTTGCTTATGCATGGAATTAAAAAATTATTCCCTTGAAGCAATGAATATATGAAAACCTAAAATGTTTAAGTGTAAAAAGTTATCTTAATTAAACGGCCATGTAGAGACCTTGAAGTTTTTAAGCTTGGATGTGGGAGCAGTACTAATACTAGAGAAGAACTTTTAGCACTCTAGCCATCATTACGGGTCGCCAATGATATTGGGCTGCCTTACCTACATATCTTTGGTGACTCCTTGGTGATTATAAATTGGGCAAAGGGGGAATCCAACCTTGACATGGTGAACCTCAGTGAGGCTTGGTGCTACAACACAAGAAAAAAATTACATACATTGAGAGAGAGAAGATAGTCAAGCCCTTTGTTGACTTGTGCATCACATCGTTAGTTTGAATCTCCTCCCTATACAGTGATGGAAAAAAATGTGAAGCTAGATATGGAAGATTAGAGAAGAATAGAGTGTGTTGCATGAGAAAGGTAGAAGGAGCAAATTTTAACCATATATTGGCCACAATCTACCCACGTGTTTATATCTGGATTGATCCATAGCTTTCACTTTAAACTCTTGAAAAATCAATACCCTATGGGACCTCTATATTCTTCTTTAGTTTGCACTTTCTTTGCTCTAGGAATCAAGTAAACACGTGCTTTTTATCTCAGGGAAAAAACAACATATCCTTTGGCTTTTGATTCCTTTTTTAGCCTACATATACATTATTTTCATGTGCCTTCTACACTTTCTTCCCATCCTCTTCGTGACTAGCACGTGACTGTGTTTTTCCTTTAACCTTCCTTCCTATCCTCTTTGTGACTAGCGTGTGGTTGTGCTTGCCCTTTAGGGTTGGGCCCTGCCCTTTTCTGGCCTTCCAAGACCTGGTTCGTGGCTACTTTGACCTTCTTTTGTTGGCCATGGGATGAGGTCTTCACCTCCTTTACCTACCCATACAGAGCTAGCTTTCCTTCCTATCCTGTTCAAACTTGATGCTTGTACTTGTTGAGATTGGTCATGCCATGCCCCGACCCCCAACCCTAAAGGGAATACACAACCACTCTCCACTATAGGGAGGTCATAACATTAAACATAGGCTTTAATAACTTCAACTAACCAACAAGGTTATTACGATTTCAACATATGTCCCTTTCCTTATTAGACAATGAGATAGGTAACTGAAGTGAATCTGACATGTTACTTGGAAGCAATTGCATAGCTTCCATTACCATTACTGAAATAAGTAGGAAGTCATTAATAGAACTTGTGCCTTCCTGGTGCTCTTGAGTCCTATCTCTTGTTTACTCATTTATTTTCTTCCCACGTGTTTATATCTGGATTGATCCATAGCTTTCACTTTACACTCTTGAATAATCAATACCATGTGGGAGCTCTGTATTCTTCTTTAGTTTGCACTTTCTTTGCTCCAGGAATCAATTAAACACCTCCTTTTTATCTCAGGGAAAAAACAACATATCCTTTGACTTTTGACTCCTTTTTTAGCCTACATATACATTGTTTTCATATGCCTTCTAGACTTTCTTTCCATACTCTTCGTGACTAACACGTGATTGTGTTTTTCCTTTAAAATTTCTTCCCATCCTATTTGTGACTAGTGCGTGGTTGTGCTTTCCCTTTAGGGATGGGCCTCCAAGAGCTAGCCCGTGGCTACTATGACCTTCTTTCGTTGGCCATGGGATGCGGTCGTCACCTCCTTTACCTGCCCATATAGAGCTAGCTTTCCTTCTTTCCCTGTTCATACTTGATGCTCGTACTTGTTGAGCTTGGTCATGCCACGCCCCGACCCCCAACCCTAAAGGGAATACACAACCACTCTCCACTCTAGGGAGGTCATAACATTAAACATAGGCTTTACGAACTTCAAGTAACCAACAAGGTTATTACATTTTCATAGTTTGTGCCTTTCCTTATTAGACAATGAGATAGGTAACTGAAGTGAATCTGACATGTTACTTGGCAGCAATTGCACAGCTTCCATTTCCATTACTGAAATAATTAGGAAGTCATTAATAGAGCTCCTACCTTCCTGGTGCTCCTTATTCCTATCTCTTATTTACTCAGTTATTTTCTTTTGTTATCTTGTTGTAAAACATGAAAACATAAGTATGCATTAATGCATAAGTTTATACATCTTGGAAATAGTTTTTTACTTCTGAAGGTATGCACATATGACATCTTTAGTTTGGATTTTATTGTTATACAGTGATGACACACAAGAAAAAAAATACATACATTGAGAGAGAGAAGATAGTCAAGCCCTTTGTTGACCTGTGCATCACATCGTTAGTTTGAATCTCCTCCCTATACAGTGATGGGAAAAAATGCTAAGCTAGATATGGAAGATTAGAGGATGAATAGAGTGTGTTTCAAGAGAAAAGTAGAAGAAGGGGTGTATTGAAGCGAGGAGAATGAGACTCAATAAAACAAATAATGAGGGTCGTAATGAGGTAGTGGGTTGAGCATAAGGGACATGTCGAGAAGGGCCGAAGTATCCAATAAATTCCTTGTTGGATCGTACCTCTAATACACTTTAAGCATTTACTACCTAACTTTGCACGCTTCCATTGTATGCTTTTATTCTCACATTATATTAAAAAAAGTCAAAAATATCGTCTTTCTGTCACTTTTTTACATTCTACTCTTCTGCCTGCTACAGTTTCATTGTACGTATGGCATGGTTGTATGTAACTCCTGCAATAGTATATATATACATATATATGTATATATACACAAAACAATGTCATATACTTACACATTTGTTTCCTCTTACTCTCAGTGTTTCCCCCGCATAATGGAGGCACCCTTCATAGAAACTGTGATATCTTCTTTGTTGTCTAGTTCTGTACATCTTCAGCCACTTTTGCAGGTTTTTTTGCTCCAGCCATTCAGACCAACAAATGCAACTACTCCACGTTTTTGAATTACTATCTCTAATGGTAATAACATGCATCAGACTTTGCTCCCAACTACCTTCAACTCCCTCATATCAAATGGAGAACTCTAAGAAGGCTCTGTCATCAAGCTCTCTAAGTGCACTTGCACCATCGTCCATAATAACACGTACTGTCTTTTGCCCATTATTTTAAGCCCTCTCTTATGTACCTTAGCCTATACATTTTTACCTACCACCAACATCATCAATTTTATAACACCTTTACTAATTCTTGCCTTTTCTTCTCCTACAGGACTATTACAATACTCGATCTTGAACTGGTCCACCACAAGATTTCCCTTGTTGGGAGTCCTATTCCTCTTTTACTACCGACTAGCTTTGGCATTCCAATTGGTTCATCAACTAGACAATCCAACCGCCTCACAGAAGAAAGTGATGTTCACTCATCCCAAGCATCAGATACACCAATATCCATGCCAACTACTGTAATTCCATTCAAATCACTCAATCCCAACTATAAAAAATGGTCCTTCTAAGGTTGCGTGCTTGCCAAGACACCCATCCATGAATACACCAACCAACATGGCCCAGGGAAACTATTTGGCTTTGACCTTCTTGATTGTTCTAGAGAAGAGATCCATGTCTCTTCCTTTAACAACTTTGTTGACACCTTATATTCTCTTGTTGAAATAGGGACAATGTACACTATCTTGAATGGCACAATCAAAACAAGCAACCCTTCATATAACCATTTGAACAACCATCTTGAGATTGTCCTTTCATCTACGTCGACCATCCACCCTTGCCTCGATGTATTTCCCTCCATTCATTTACATTCCTTCCACTTTAAAACAATCAATGACCTCCAAAGTTTACCTTCAAATTCCATGGTTGGCCTGGTTGGCCTGGTTAGCTCTGTCTCGCCTGCATCTACAATTTGAAAAAAAGACAGTTCAGAAACAAGTAGGAGAACCATCTGCCTCAGAGACACATCCTGTTTTAGCATTGATGTCACACTTTGGGGTCATCATTGCCACACTGAGGGTTCACATCTTGCTTCACTATACTCCTCCGACCCACCACCTATCCTTGCAATAAAGGGTGGTCATCTTACGAATTACAATGGTAAAACAATTGGAAGTGTTCCCAGTAGTACCATCCTTATCAATCTAGATATTGAGGCAACCCATCTCCTTCAAAAATGGTACACTGATCATGGATTTCACACTGCATTGCCATCCTTCAGCCACAAATACATAGGCTCTATGTCTTGAACACACCCATCTAAAATAATCTTTGACTTGCAAAGCATGCAACCCTCTGATAAGGCCCTGTGGTTCTCTGTGTGTGCTTCCATTGTTGACATTAACATGGATGACTTCCACTTCCTTGTATGCCCTCTCTTTGTTGATGGCATTCAATGCATGAAGAAAATTACACATAGAGCTTTCAACACTTGGCATTGCAGCAAATGTGATGGTGAATTCACAGAATGTGACTACATATACATTTTAAATCTTTCCTTGCAAGACCACACTGGCTAGATCAACGGGGCCACAGCTTTTGATGATGCAGCCAACAAACTACTTGGTGTCTCTGCAAAGGATTTATGCCTACTCACCACTGAGCCCTCAGCCATAAAGGATATCTCTCTACACGTAAATTCACGCCAATACCTATTCACCTTGTCCATTAAGATAGAGACTTTGAACTCCACTACATGCTTGAAGACAACCATTGTCAATTCTGAAGAGCTTCCTTATGTTGTTGCATCAACCAAGCTCCTTGAAGAAATATCTGCACTTGCTACTCAAAGTCATCCTATTGCACATCGTCTCTAACCTCCCATTCATACACTCCACCCTCGGCTATTCCAACCACCGCTTTTACTCACCATCCCACATCTTACTCTTCCCTCACTCCTCTCTTCTACCTCCATATCTTCGACACATCATACCCTACAATACACCATCCCATCTCTCCAAATGTATTCCACCTCATCTCAACCCAATTATGTTTCTTCCACTTCATCATGATCACTATATTCCCCACCCCCCCACCCCTTTTTTTCCTTCATTGCTTGTATATAGAATTTTCCCTTACTTTCTTGTTGTTTTACAAAGATCCGCAATGTAATTAACTACTATTAATTTTGTGCTCACATGCCATATGTGTTATCGTATACATTACGTTTTTTTTTTAAAGCACGCCTTACATTGGTTCACATACACTATCTTTATCTATATGTGTCCATGAAAAATTTCATGTTTTCTTACATGTATACAATGTTTATTATGTCATATATGTGGATTTATTTTTTCTACGATGCTTCTCCTTGGTTGCTTTTCACATACATACATGCTCCACATACATCAAAAAAATGTTGTATACCTTCTTTCTTGCAAAAACTTTCGCAATGCGTTGTTTTCTATATGTAGACATACCTTCTTATTTGTACTTTGCATATCTTGCTTTCAATGTACATGCCTCAACTTTTTCTTACAATAACACATTTATAACATTTGAAATTCCCATCAATGTCTCCTCCAGGTTCAAGGCAAACTCCTCTTCAACAACCTATGTTGCCCAATAGTGCACGTGAACAAAGAAATGCATGTAGAAGGATTCTTTATATCCAAACAAAGGACTACCAAAATGCGCAAAGACGTCTTATTTATCAATATAGGCATGGAAACATCAATGCTTCAATCAACCCTACCCCAATGCACACATCCACTACACCCCCACCTCCTACCACCCCCTTGCCAGATGGTCACGTTTGCTTTCTTAACCGACTTTCTCACCTCCACCCACTTCATGATTGCTCCATATGGAAGGAATCATATCCAAATATGAAAACAAAGTTTTCAAATGGAATCTATACATACTCTCGATGTAATAATGAGTGGCATGGCCATAGCTTATCCACAGATAACAACATGGATCCTGGAAACCAACCAATTGAACTTACACGCCTGACTCAAACAGAAGAAATGCTAATTTCTCGAGTTAATCCAATACTTCAAGTTACGCATGCATGTGATGGCCAATACAAATAATTCGACCATACTATTAGCTTCCCACAAGACATATCCACAATAGCCACCTCTCTTCCACGTCTCTTAGTAGACTTGGAAATCCTTGTTGTTCGCAAATTCAATGCTGCAAACAAGCCTTATGAATTCATTGTTATCCGTTCAAATGTTCTAGCTGCATTGGAATTCAAAATTTCCAATGACCCGTATTACAAGGATGTCCACCTTGACCTCCAAGCATTACATGCTTTGCCACTTGAACCCACAGATGTGTCCTCCCTTCTTCGCCATGCCACAACCCCTAGGCCTGACCTCCAACTACCCTCACCCACTACTGATGATGCAACACCTTCAATGCCAATTCCAACAATCATTGAAACCTTGTCCTTTGTTTTTTAACTCCCAGATTCTCGCACCGAGACTGAAGAAATTAGGCAGTTTGCATCTACAACCCCTACCACCACTTCAACATCAATTGATTGGCCCCCCATTGGTATTTATCCAATAAATGAATACAATATGGAAGGGCTCCTCTCAATGGCATTCCCAACGTTATTTCCCACAGGGGTACCCATGCTAAAACAACCTCATCTTTACGAAGTCACCATGCAGGAATATGCTTTGCACCTTATCCAATTCCATGATAATAGGTTTTCCCAACACCCTTGTTTCCGCTACTACTTGTACAACCTTATGATGCACCATTGTAGCCAAGCCACCACAGCTGTTTTTGTTAAATGCAACGTAGCAGACACCCTCCCTGCAACTGTCTCGGCTTTGCACACACAACTCAGCCAGATGCTAGATTCTCATGTTGCTGATCATGCCATGCGTTTTGGCTCTGCTCTGCATGGCACCCGCTCTTTTTAGAACAAAATACGAGGTGAGCTATGTGATATGATCACCCAGCTTGGTATCCCAACCTTTTTTTTACCCTCAGTGCAGCTGACACCAAATGGCATGACCTTCACATGCTCATGCCTTCCCATCCTCCCACTTCATTGCCTTCACAATTCCAATGGAGAATTCATAACATTATAACCAATCTGCATAGTACATCTCTATATATGCACCATAGATTCACCATCTTCCTTGTAGAGGTCCTGCTACACACATTCCAAACAAAAGATTACTGGTGCAGGTTTGTTCCTCTTGCTCTTTGTATTTTATTTCCTTTACTGCTTTACATTTCGAACTTTTTCCTAACTTTGTGTTTTCTTTTTCCTTCCCTTCTTAATATAGGTATGAATGGAAAAACTGAGGTTATGCTCATATACACAGATTCCTTTGGTTGGAGGATGAACCCAATATGGACATCCTTGATTGGAATGATCCACTCAATGTTGAAACTGCAAACACATACTTTGATAGCTTCTTAACAGCATGGAACCCTCATCCCATGCACCTTCGTGTCCCCTCCTTCCATCGAGCATCTCACCAAGACCCTTGCACACTTGTGGCATCCTCCATACATGAAGAAAACCAAAATGACGACTATTAAACCCTTGTCAATTCTGTGCAATGCCACACAAAATGTAATGAATCCTCTTATCTTCGCAAAAAGGGCCCAACCCTCATTTGCCGCTATGGTTTCCCCTTTGAACTGCATGAAACATATTCTATGTTCATTGACAACTCTGGCCAAAAAATATATATCCCCGCTAGAAATGATAATCTTTTAAATGTACACAACCCTCTTATGCTCTCAGTATGGAGACTTAATGTTGATTGTTATCCTATTCTCTCTCATCATGCTGTCCTCTCATACATTTCAAAGTATGATTCGAAAGCAGAGAACAAATTTGAGAGCTACCATGACATTCTAACACATATTGCACATGCCGCCCCTGTAGAAGAGGGAATCTTATTACCTATCCAGAAACTATTGTTTGAAACCATGGTTGATCGAGACATTAGAGCACAAGAAACCTACCATATGCTACAAAAACTTCCCTTGACTCTTTGCAGACGTACATTTGTTTCCCTGAACACTTCCCAGACTGTTTTCAAACGTGTCTCGCCAGACCTCCCCAACACCCCCCCACTAACCAACTTCATTTTTGCATACATGCAAAGACCCCCTTTGCTTGAACACCTGCCCCTTCTCGAAGCTTCCCATTCTTGGTCCTTCTCTACACGTAGACAAAAATGTCAATGGAAGCCCCACAAACCGACCAAGATCATGCGTTTCCTTCCTCATTTCCTTGACATCCCTCCTTCCACCTCTCCTCTTTATCTTAATTTTTGTTGGAGTGAACTCCTCCTATACAAACCTTTTCGTGATGTGCCAAACGATATTGGTTCCTCAGACTTGGAAGTTGTCTCTCCATGGGAATCCTTTTGTGGGAGATACAATGCCTGGCATGTTGATCGACACCCTTCGCCCCCTCCAACTATTTCTATTGATACACCTCCCCCTCATGAAGTTCATCCTCCCTCCTCTATCGACATGTCAGAATGGGAACTCCTCTCTCAACTCCACCCTGGAAACAACCTACAACTTGATGATCTTGACATGCTTGGTCATCACGACTTTGACACCAATCACAATTGGGGCCACATGCATATACCTTTACACTTGCAAAAATTGACCATCTCATTTCTTGACTTGAACCGCGCATCGAACCATGCAAAACTACAACCTTTTTCAACTCCTGCTTCTCCTAATTGCTTTTCTCCAACACAACGCACAACGTTTGAAATTATTATGTCCCACTACACACAACACACTACCACAAAACCATTACGTATGATCATCCAAGGAACTGCAGGCACAGGGAAATATTACTTAATTGGATGCTTGCAAGCTTCCTTCTCTCCATCATCTACAAATAAATCATCCACTCTTCTCCTGCTTGATCCAACTGGCGTCACGGCATTTAACATAAATTCCCTTACAATACATTCTGCCCTTCAGATACCAATAAATACTATGCTTCCTCTTGAGGGCCAAGCCCTGGAAAACCTCCAAAAACGACTCCTCCATATACGCTATGTGCTAATTGATGAGATGAGTTCCATTGGACCAAATCTCTTATCCAACATTGACTCTCGTCTTCGAGAAGCGTTCCCTTCCCATCAAACTTTCCCTTTTGGAGTCTGCTCTATCATCCTCGTAGGTGACCTTGGTCAACTTCCACCTATAAAAGATATCCCCATGTACGTAGGAGCATCACGTGGAAACACACTTTGGCGTACCTTTGACACATTCATAACTCTCTCAACGGTTTTTCGTCAACAAGGAGATGACCCTTCTCAGATTCAGTTTTTCCAACTTCTCCTCAATCTTACAAATGCAACACCAACTATTGTTGATTGGACCCTTCTTATGTCAAGGACATCCTCTTCCCTCTCTCAAACTGAGAACCACGTATTTGATCAATCCACCCATTTGTTCTCAACTAACAATTCTGTTTCCTTAGACAATAAACAAATGCTTAAACAACTAAATGTCCCAATTGCATTATGTTCCGCAGAAGTTAGGAAAAAAACGCTACTGCTTGCACCAGAATATTAACAATTAGATATTGTCGTACTCCTTGTCGTTGGTCAACAAGTTATGATTACAACAAACCTTTGGGTTGAGGCAGGTCTTGTTAATGGTGCTCTTGGTCAAATTGTTTCAATCTTGTACAACACCACCACTACTCCACCTATGCTTCCTTTGTTTGTTGTTGTTGACTTTGTCAACTACAAAGGCCCACCATGGGATGATTCTAAACCTACCTACATCCCGTTCCTCCCTTTAACAAGAGGTTCTCGTAGACAACTTCCCCTTCGCATGGCCTAGGGTTTAACAATCCACAAATCACAAGGAATGACCTTACAGATGGCAACAATTGACATAGGAAACATCAATCGACAAGGGATAACATTTACTACAGTTTCAAGAGTTAGACAACTCACTAAGCTACACATAATGCTATCTTTTTCTTTTGCTCGCTATGCACGTATGAAGGATAGCCCTTCTGTCCAATGAAAAAAACAAGAGGAAACTTTAATTGCCTCCAGATCAATTCTACCACACGTTGCTTAACATAGTTTCTCACATATGCTTACACCCATGCATTGCTTCCCACACCTCTTCTTAGTTACACACAAAATAATAAACAAACAACACCATAAAAACAAATACTATCACTTTTCTCTTGCTAAAAACCAAAACAAAACAACCTCGCCTTCTTTCCTCCCCCCATCCACCCCCCAAAAAAACACTCCTGCACTCATGCATATATTTATGTTCATTTGTTTCCAACATCTTAACTTCATTTTGTTTCATCTACTTGAATCTACCATAACATTACACTTACAACATTATTTTCTCTCTGCAATAGAACAAACAAAAAAAGAACAGCAAAATGTCCATTACACATGTTTTCAACTTGTTTTCCTTTCATCTATGATGTGAATATGTTATTGCTTTTGTTATTCGCTACTATGAAGAAAAAAGATCAGTACAACAATTCAATTACAAAAAAAAAATGTGTCTTTCTTTACTCTATATTATTTGAACATGTTAAGCTTTTAATGGCTCTTTTTTCTCTCTTCCTAGCTCTTCGACAACAAATATGGACATGCAATACCTAAACACCCTTGCCGAATTCTGGAAGTAGATCAAGGAACAACAAGCATCACTACAACAAATTGAAGCACACTTCCAATCGATTTCAAACATCCCACTAAATCCGATTCACCCTACTATTAAGCTTCTCTCAGAAATAAGAGCCTTCCTTCAACGCATTATCCATATGCATGAAAGGGACACCATGCACAAGATCCGCAAAGACTTAGTATCCTGCCACCCTTGTTTTGCTCAATACATAAACATTACATGGTGTTGTCATTTCCATAATCCCTCTTACATTTATGACTAAAGCCTCTTCCTTGCTTGCAGTTCCCTTTTTCCTCTCCTTACAACCCAGTAACCCTTCTTCTTTGATTCCCACACGTTCTTCAGTTGCCATTACTACCCTTCACTTGTATGTACTACCTTGTCCATAACCTATACTTTAATTGAATAAATGTATTAGCCTTTTTCACACATGGAATGCACCAACATTGTACATATTACATGCTTTCACTACTACCACAGTACATGTACATTTATTATATTTCCCTTCTACTTGCATGTAATGCACCTCTCTAAAGTATATACTCTATCAAACAAACGGTTCTTTTACAAATACAATGCAACAAACTCTATGTAAATAGAAACAATTCATAATATACTAAGTTCTTAACTTCTGTTGTACATTTAATCCATGTATATATTTAGCTTGTACTTCTTGTCATTACACATATGTATATTCTTTTTTCCATGGAGTCCCTGTACTTGGTTTCAAAGTAAATATGTTGTCCATTTGTTACTTCTACTCAATTTAGACTTTTTGTACATTAAATTGGTTTCAAATATTCGCAATTCTCATTTCGTTTCAAATACTCTCTTATGATCAGAGAAACAGTTCACACTATACTGTATGTACATAGAAACAATTTACAATATATACTAAATTCTTAATTCTGTTGTACATTTATCTCATGTGTATATTTAGCTTGTACTTCTTGACTTCATACCTATGTCTATTTTTTTTCCCATGGTGTCCCTATACTTGGTTTGAAAGTAAATTCATTGCCTATTTTTTAACTTCTACTACAAGTATACTATTTGTACATTCAGTTGGTTTCAAATATTCGCCATACTCAAATCGTTTCAAAATACTCTCCATAAGAGAGTATATGGTCTGTAAGTAAATAACTATTGCAACAGTTTGTTAGTCATTTTTTTAATTTACTAGTACAGTTGCTTCATCTGTACTTGTCATCTCCTGTTCCCGCCAATGCAAGCTTCCTTTCTAGCATGCAAAGCATCCAACTCCAAACTAAAAGGTACTGTCCTATCTACTATTCTTTTCCATGCTATTTGTCCATTTTATACAAGAAGAAATAAAAAAATACTTTATTTTTCCCTCTTACATTACATGTATTGCAGCTCAAATTCAACATCACAAAAGAATACAAAAAACATGCTTAACATCTATGCCTCCCTTTCCATCCATTCATGAAGGTCTACATATGGGTACACGATTTTTCTCTCTTGTTATAGGATTCTACTTCCTTTTTCGCTTCCTTTACTTTGCAAATTAGTTTCTTCTCTACAATATATCTCAATCTTTAAAAATTTATTTCCTATCTTCAGGTTCCCGTTGCCTTTTTTTATTTACATGGGTAGATGCTGCAATGCCTTCAACCTCAATGCTTTCATGGTAAGATACACTCATTGATTTTGGTAGACGTTACTTGTAAACCACTCTTTCTTATTAGAATTACATATGGGATACATCATCTTTTTCATTATATGTACATATGCTCATAATATTCAGTACATGTTCACTTCATATTTTCTTTGTGAAATTATCTTGGATTGATGGTTGTCTTGGTTTTTATCTTCACCCACTCAGGTCGAGTACACCTTTTTTCCAACTACTTGCACGATGCCATCAAAGAAATGTAGATTACTACGAAGAAATTTTTTTTTAAGGTCATGTATTAAATGTCACCAATTTGTCCTACAACAATCTCAGTTGGTCAATCCCACAAATTCATGCCAAGACCTTCAGGTAAGAACAACTCTGCCAAATAAGCCATGTTTAATGTATTGCGTATTGTCGATCATTGTGTCCTGAAGTGAAATCGGTCAACTGACATAAATTCCATAAATTAATACTAATTGCTGAGCTATTACTGCATGCAACCCTTTTGTTTTGAGCACAACTTAATCTGGTTCTAATACAAATATCTAAGTCTCATAGGTTTATGAAAATGGGCTTGCACAGTGTCATTTAATTTATTTATGAAACAGTTATTATCTAAAAGGCTAGGTTAATTCTACTTTTTTTTTATTGCTCTTATCCTGGCTTCTAAAGTTTTGTGCAAGGCTCTCTTTTGATTTGTATGTGTGAAATACCTGTGGATGTAACTTGTAAGTGATTAAACTACATACAATTTCCTGATTGTTTAATAGACAGTAATGCTCATTTGCCTTTTCAATATGTCAGCAAGTGCTTTATATTGAAATTGATATTCATCATGGGGATGGTGTAGAGGACGCCTTCTACAGTATTGACCGAGTCATGCCCATGTCATTTCACAAGTTTGGAGACTGTTTCCCAGGCACAAGCCACCTTAAAGATACAGGATATGGGAAAGGAAAATATTATTGATTAAATGATCCCTTGAATGATGGAATTGATTATGAGAGCTACGATAATCTCTTTAGGCCTATAGTATAGAAGGTCATGGAAATATATCAACCGGAAGCAATTGTCTTACAATGTGGAGCGGATTCTTTATCAGGTTATACGCTATGTTGTTTAAATTTGTCAGTCAAAGGACATGCAGATTGTGTTCAATTTATTCGGTCATGTACTGTTCCATTGGTGCTTCTTGGAGGAAAGGGTTACACTATTCACAATGAGGTCAGTATTCTTTTCCTGTTGTTGGTGTTATGGGTTTTAGCTTATCTATTCATATCTTTCTTCAAGAAGCAACACAGATTATTTGTAGGTGTTAAACCCCAAGATAAGTTGCCTCATAATGAGTGCTTTGAATATTTTGGGCCATATTATACCCTTTTACTACATGCAAACCCTGCATCCCAAACAGTCAAAACTTCTACAATCGGAGGGCCTCTTTAGTTTTTATTCAATAGTGCTGCTTTTCTTTACCTTCCTTTTCTTCACTTCAATCCATTTCACCTGCATCAGGAACTAGCCATTGGCAATTTTATCATCCTACAAACTTGTTGAATGTTCTTTAGCTTCCAGTTCCAGAGGACAAGTTTCCATCCTGCCAAGTATTGTCCTTTGTGGGAGTTTCTTGTGCAATCCCATTATCTATACGGGGACTTAGATAGTTCCTAGAAACTCTAATGTTTGTCCATTGGACCATTTTTCATCAAGAGTCCTTCTGTGTGTTGTTCTGAATATTTATTCAAAGTTTAGAGGTGGTGTTACTGGTTAGGGTTGATTCCATTTCCATTATAGTCCTGTTGCAGTGCAGACTCCACACTATTTTTTTCAATCATCCAATATCAACAAATTGTTGGATTTCTTGCATCAAATCATGGTCTGGTGCCCTGCAATCTTCCTTTCCAAAATGTCTTTACAAAGCCATGTTGTCCATTTTACTAGCACTGTAATGCATGTTTTTCAAGTCAATGGTTAAAGGGTTTGATCTTTTCCTTCTTTAATCCAAACACAACACGTTCTATTGCTTTGATTTGATCATTTTACTTCAGTGCCCCCAATATTCAGCCATTAGGGTTAGGAAAATAGTAGAAGGAATATCCATTAAGAGTATTCTAATTTTAACAAATGTTTCTTATTACTGCTTTTTAAGAGGTGTTTTGGGCTTTATGAGTTTGCTTTTATGGTAAAGGGCTTCTCTTACAGAAATTGAAAAAAACTCAATACTTTTGCTTGTTGTCTATTTATTTCATTTTAGTATTTGGTTTTCACGTGAGCTTGTACTATCTAATCGTATTGGAGAATTGTTTGATTGACTCATTGTAAACTCTTTGTCCCATGCATTTTACTCGCATTTTACTAGTGGCCAAACCACAAATGTTGCTCAATACTCTCTTAAATGCATTATCCTTGTGACTTATTTGCATCTTTGTTTTCTGAAGCCACGTCTGATGTATTTTAACTATGGCCCAACTGCACATCTTGAGCTGAAATTGTTTCTCATCCATTTTGGGAAAATCCCATGCACATATCCTCCTTAGATGTGGGTTTTACAATCATTTTCTATACATTCAGTTTATATCTCACTGCAAATTTGGCACTGGAAACATTTTAAATGCAATTATATTTCTCTGTGACTGTTTGTAATGCAACGTATCCATGATCTATATGTAGATTCATGGGTATCTGTTTGCCAAGTTCATCTTTCTTTTCATTTTGTTTAAGCTAGTTTGAGTAATATTCCCCTAGGTTGAAATCTGCACTGCAGAACATGAATTTCTTCTGGCTTAAATGCCAGATTTGAAGGGCATATAGTCTCTCAAGTTTGTTTGAGACTTGCTTTTTGATGAACCCTTTGGTTGTTCAAGACTTGGTTTTTTGCTTCATCTCTTTTTGAAAAAAATTTTGTTTTTTTGCTTCATCATTTTTTGACAAACCATTTGGGTAGTGTAGACAAGAGTGACAATGGGAGCTTAATAAACTGCTTCATACTCTATCACATTGGTGTCACCTTTAAGCATCAACCCAACTTCTGCAGTAAAAAAACTTGAAACTTTCATATAACTCCTGATCCTGACTCTGTCAGACTAACCTGACCACCTGTTACCTGTAATTTAAACTTCTTAATACTATCACATTGGTGAAATTTATCTTTAACCATCAACCCAACTTGTCACTTGTGCATTAAAAAAAACTTAAAATTTTCAGATTTACCAAAAATTATAAAATTGTTGAGCTTCTAAATGTCTAAATAAGGCCTGATCCTAACACTTTCAGACTAACCTGACCACCGTAATTGCTAATTTTTGGTTGTTAGTTTCTACTCAGTATTGTTGGAAGTGATAACAATCAGGTGGGTGTATTTAGGTTGGACCAGAGATTTTGGTTTGGTGTGGTGATGGGAGTATGATTATAAATTCTAGGGCCTGCATAAGCAGTGGATCATGTGCTTCAAACACTCAATTTTTTGCAATACTAAGACCCTATATCACCCAATTTGTGTTCGTGTTTGATAAGGAAATTTGAAAGAATCGCCACTAGAAATAAATATGATAAAATTTGTCATTAAATTAAGCAAAGATAGTGAAGCAAACTTTGTTATAACATCCATCCAGAAAAGATATAACAACATCATTTATTTTCTAGGAAATGAATCTTAATAAATATTGTGTAAATGTTATAAAGGAACATGATCTTAAATTTTCCATCAAATTTGAAATTCGCCTATGCTTTAGGTTCCACGAATTTATTTTTTTCATAAAAATTGGACAAATGCGTTGAGGACTAATTTGAAAATGTGGTGCATGGCTATCAACTCCTCACAATCAGGTATTGGGTTAAGACCTCCAATGAGCACAACCCTTCATTTTGTAGCCATAATGAAGTTTGGAATCTTGAACAGACTGCTTGGCATAGTCTTTAACACAAGTGAATATGGCATCAACTCACCATGCCCCTTATCCCAGAAATTGCAATAAGACAGATGGTGCAAGCATTATCCATAGCGATTGCCCTTGTAAGTGGATTGTAGTCCACTGTTAAATCCCATGCCTTAAACTTGGAGAGGCATTGGGAACTTCCAAGCTAGAATGCTGCAATGTCAGAAGGAATTTCCAGTAAGTAGTAAAATGATTAGAGATTAGAAAGGACACCAATGGGGAAAACCCTCTTCCCTTAGATCATTAGATTTCATGTTGGGATATATGGTCTGGTTATGTAGTGAAATATTAAGAGTGATACATTTCACAACATTTAAGATAAAGTGATCCTGTTTCATAGACCTCAAACTACTCTTCTTTTTAGTGGCCAGGGTTTTCCAAGCCTAGTTCTTGTAAATGTGTAAATCTCTATCATGTTAATATTTATAGGATATGGTTATTCAAATTGATTGTTAAAAGAAATAAGGAAGTGGAAGTATAGCTCCAAAAATTTCGATCTGCATCATAACTTGCATATGTGAAAGAGGCCATTTCATCATAGATAAGCTGGGATAAGTTTGACTACTCATCAATCCATCAATTTGTATCTTTGCAAGGGAGTTAGTTAAGGATTTATGTTTAAAGGTAAGTCATGTAACTTGTGCAGAACGGAACTGGATTATGACATTCAAGTAAATTGCAGAGACTCAGTTTATACTAACATGGCATAAAAATTGTTTTACTGAAATATATGATGCTTCAACCAGTGCAAAATGGACCTTACGCATTTGGGAGTATTTCTCCTTCCAAAATTGAATTATGCTATTATTGTTCATTACAAGGAACTTAAAACCATTGTAGTCCTAAAATGATTTTTTGGCATTTTCCAGTCAATAGGTATTTATTGTGAGACTTAGCATTGTCGTTAAGGATTCCACTAACTCAAAAGAAACTTATAGGTGTCTAGCACAGTTCATTTAAATGTCATTATTTTGCATGAGAAGTCAAGTAGAGATGTTTCGGTTTTAAAATTTGAAAGAAAACATGCAATGATATGACAAGCAGAGGATTTTTAAAGCTTTCTTGCTTGCTCATTATCTGGAATTGTTTATGTGACATTTTGTTAAATTATTTACGATGGAGGTTTAATTCGTAGGCATTGGACCAACTGTGCATATACAATTATCTTTGTTTTTAAACGAAAATTGAGGTGGCTTCAGTAGGTGTAACTTTTTATTAATGTGGAACCTACAGCTTCATGGATATTCTGATATATATATGCCAAAATGGTACGCAAGATGTGTTATTTATTTATTTTTAAGTATATGAACTAACTTTGATCATGTTAATATAGAGCATAGTGTTGAGGCATGATTTTGTATTACCCTTTCTAGAACATATTCCTGTTTCCTTGATTATTCCTTTTAATGCCAATGTGATTTTTTAATCTTTAATTACAATGCAACCACATATGCACACAAGACTTGAAATGTAAGATGTCTAGTTGCTTTTGCAAGAATATAGGAAGGGCCATCTGGAAGTCATTGTTCTTGATCCCCGAGATGCCATACAACATTTATATAATCACCAGTCAATGTAGCTTCAAGATGTAGCTGATTTAGACGTATTTCCTTGTTAAGGTAACTATCTTTATTGTTTGTTGTAGTTCCTTCTTTATGTATTTAGTGTCTAAACTACTAATGAACTTCTCAACCTTTTGTTTCATCTATGAATTTTGGTTAAATAATCCCATGTTTCAAGGTGGCTAAATAATCTATTGAGAATATTTGGTTGATATATCAGGTACAGTTGGTGTTCCAAAGCAACTGGTCATAACTGGGGACCCTGCTTCGATTCCCAATGTTGTTGGTAACTAAAGCAGGGCTAAAGTTACCACTGGGTAAGTTGTCTAGTTTTATGCTGCAATAATTGATGATTAATAACTATAAAGTACTATTTTCTTCATAGTTTGAGGCTGAGGCACACGTAGGATTAGAGACAGCTACAACATTTTCATTTTGTTATATTCCTTGTAGTTTCCAAGCCATTGGTAGTGGATGGTACAACGAAGTCACATGCATTATCACTAGCATATGATTAGGTCAGCCTGCCAAAGCTTGATCCCCCTCTGGTGCTCCAAGAGTTTCTCAATCATGGTATGGAAGAAAAATATTCATCTTTTGTTATTCAAACTTCAGTTACATAATGCTTTCAACAGTATTCTTCCAACTTATTTTCCAATTAGTTAATCAATCAAGTAGACTACCTTGATTGTAGCTGGAGTACTTTTCAAGGTTTACATTGTTGGGGACACCATTAAAGTAGTGCGTGGGTTTTCTTTACGTGATGTGGATGAAAGTGCATCTTTGGGCGATGGAGTGATTCCATTTCTAGGGGTGTCAAGTGCTTCTGCTTCGGCTAATGATGCAGATTTAGATCTACATGTTGGGGGTGAGGTTTTCTTTTGCTACCTGGTGGATTGCACTCTTTCTTATTACATTTGACTTCGGTTACATAATTTCTTACATTTTTCATGCTTCTTATGAATTATGTATTTTAATGCTTGCAAAGTCGCCTCCACCATTGTTGCTTGATAAACTTGCAACTAAACTCCACAGAAGGCTTATAAGTAGTTTGCATCTTTGCAATGATTAATTGTTAAATGACTTGAAAGTTTACTTCTATATTTCATATCCTGGATGTTATTTAGGTTTTGGAGATGCTGGAAGTGATCCCTTGGGATATAGTGCATAGTGTATTCGATAGTGTTGTTGATCCAGCCTGCAAAACCATGATCCAGGTACTGATTCTTCATATAGTCTCAGTATTTGTGTTTTTAATTTCTTTTGTTTTGACTTGACATTCCTTCTGCATTAAGACTGATTCCATCTATTCTTTATCTGCTTCCTCTTAATTTGCAGTTTGCAATAAATATGATGCGAGAGGAAGGATTTGCATCATTTTACAGAGGACTTGGGCCATCTCTTACTGGCATTGCACCCTACATTGCTGTCAACTTCTGTATTTTTTACTTGTGAGTCTAGATTCTAGTCCATATGTGTCCTTTGAAGTTTATTATTTGAAATATATGATATTCTATATGTGATGATCCCAAATAAATTTTTATTGTGTTTAAAAGGTTTGAATGAACAAGAAGTTTGCATGATCGAGGCACATGACTTTTGGAATTGTGGAAATTGAACCAGGTGATAGATTAATTTTACTCACAACAATTAACAATTGATCATGCAAAATCACTCACAAAGAGACTGAAAATTGGAGCTGAACACTAAACTGCATTAAATCAGTGTACAATAGCCAACCCTGTAATAACATAGGTTTCTGAATAAATAACATACATCAGGGATTCGAATGCATGAGGAGAAATTCGAATCTAGCATAAAGCAGGCTTACTAAAAATAAGCAAATCCCCCATAGGTGTAAAAAGCTGATCCCAAATCTGTCATGGAGCTCACGAATTGGAAAAATGGCTTAGGCAAGCTAAAGAGTGGTGGAATGGAAGCTCATACATGCTTTTTCATGGAGAAAAGAGAGGAAGATGTGTAGGACAAAAAACTAGTCAACCTCACCTAGTCTAGCTTTTCCTTTTGCCTTAAAACACTGAAAAAGTAGGGAATAAAGAAGAAAAAGTAGAAGGGCGCCTAGGAGGCCAGGAATAAAGCAGAATTGATTCCTTTAGCTCTCCCATGCGCTACATGAGTCAAATAAGGCAAGTTTGACCATTATAGATAGGCAAATGACAACTTGCACAAGGTGGGACACATGAACTAGGCTAATAAGACAGAAATAATTAAATTAATGTCTAAATGGGTAAACTATGGGTTGATTATTCTAACACCCCCCTTAAGCCTGACTTATGAGTAATATATCAGAAAATTATAGGGCCTAGCAACAAGGATTAGTCACCCTTTACATACTGCATGTCCATTTAAACAAGGAAAGAGGCAAAACCAACTTGGGAAAATCCTCCCTTAAACATGGACTGTAAAACAAAATTGTAGAATCTTGTTTTCACTCATGCTTGCACAGCATGATCAGCAATCCCCACCAGTGATTTGAGATTGCTGAAGGTCTTCTAACAAAATGCTTTGGTGAAGATATCATCTACTTGTTCTGAAGATGAGCAAAAGAGTAGGTGAATGGTGCCATCATGCACAAGTTCTCTGATGTAGTGCATATGGATCTCAATGTGTCTGGTTCTCTGCTTCTGAACTGGATCTTTGCATATTTGAATGGTACTCTGGTTATCATAGTAGATGGTAGTTGATTACTCTGGTTCGAAGCCACACTCTCCAAGTAAACCCTGCAACCATAAACATTGAGTTGCTGCATTAACAAATCCTCTGTACTCTGCTTCTGTAGATGAGAGTGCAATGGCACTCTATTTCTTGCTTGACCAACTGATTGGCCCTTCTACAAGCATGAACACATATATTGAAGTGGACTTTCTATCTGTGCTATCACCTGCCCAATCACTGTCAGTAAATCCAATCAAATCAAGATCAGATTTTTCTCTATAGAAGATCCCATGTGTCCTTGTTCCCTGAACAAAGTTAAGGATCCTTTTGGCTGCTTTCCAATGGATCTCTTGAGGCTGATCCATGAATCTAGAAGCCACACTTACTTCATAACAAAGATCAGTTCTAGTATGTGTCAGATACAACAAACATCCAATCAATTTCCTATACAGTGTATTGTTTACCATAGGTGAAGAATCAGCTTCTTCCAACTTCACT
>LPNX010367449.1:296677-335773 GCA_001517045.1 Pseudotsuga menziesii
GAGGATGATGCATATATATCTCTTCAGTGAGATATCCATTCAGGAAGGCACATTTTACATCCATGTGATGTACCTCCCATTTCCTTGAGGCTGCAATGGCTAGAGCTAGCCTGATGGAATCCATCTTTGCCACTGGGGAAAAGGTCTCATTGTAATCTATGCCATGAACCTGTGAGTAGCCCTTGGCTACCAATATGGTCTTGTACTTCAGTGGTGAACCATCAGCAGCAAATTTGGTCTTATAGACCCACTTACACTGTACTGGTTTTCTCCCTGGGGAAAGATCTACTAGCTCCCATGTGTTGCTCTTCTGGAGTGAGCTAAACTCCTCCTTCATGGCTGTTTTCCATATTGGATCTCCTGCTGCTTCTTCATATGTTTTAGGATCAGACTCCACCATCAAATATCATTTTTCAGCAAACATAGGATCCTTCATGCACAGACCACTCTCAAACTGAGATCTAGTCCTCCTTGGGTCATTGGGATCCCCAGCTAGCTCACATGCTACATGTAGTGTCTTGGCTGCCCATTTTGGCCTTGTGGGGCTGTTAGGGTCTACAATAAACTCATATCCATTAGACAAATCAGAATCAGCATGTTCAACAAACTCTTTACTTACTTCTTGAGGTTCAGGTGGTGAAGAGGCTTCACCAACTTCCCCTGCTGCAAGGGGTTCTTCTTCAAACTGAACACACCTTTCGATGAAGGCTTTATTTGTGCTGAAATTTATCAGTTTTTACCCTTTTGAATCTTCAGAGTATCCAACAAAAAGACACTCTTGGCTTTGGGGCTGCAAAGCCTTCCTCTTCTTTGTCGGGATTCTAGCCCAAGCCTTTGAGCCAAAAATCCTGAAATGGGTCACATCT
Source organism: Pseudotsuga menziesii (assembly GCA_001517045.1). Lineage (NCBI taxonomy): Eukaryota > Viridiplantae > Streptophyta > Pinopsida > Pinales > Pinaceae > Pseudotsuga > Pseudotsuga menziesii. Next base: position 297,544 of record LPNX010367449.1, read on the forward strand.
GGCTTGTGCCCACTCCATGCTTCGAAGGGAGTCATACCATCAAGCTGTTTGTGAGGCACCCTATTCTGGATATAGGCTGCATAGTTGATAGCTTCAGCCTAATACTTTGGTGGCAAATTTTTGGCCTCCATCATGCATGTTGCCATCTCCTTCAGTGATCTGTTGTTCCTCTTAGCAACACCATTTTGTTGTGGTGTGTAAGGGATAGAATGCTGCATCTGAATACCTGCATCTGCACAATAATTAATAAACTTAGACTTGACATACTCACCACCATTGTCAGATCTGAGGGCCTTGAGTTTCCTTCCAGACTGGTTTTCAACCAAAGCCTTAAAGACTTTGAATAGGCCAAAAACTTCAGACTTGTGTTTCAGGAAGTGAACCCAGCAATACCTAGAAAAGTCATCAATGAAAGTCAATGAATATTTGGCCTGACTCATGGACATATGAGGGAATGGGCTAGCAACATCACTGTGGATCAGCTCGAGGGGTGCATAGGTTCTCTCATGACTAGCTCTCTCAAATTTGTGCTCTGGTTGTTTTCTTAGGATACAACCTTGGCAGACTCCTTTGGAAAATTTTATCTTGGGAAACCCTATGACCATCTCTTTTTCACTAAGATCAGAAAGATACTTGTAATTTAGGTGGCCAAATCTTTCATGCCATAGCTTGCTGGTTTCATTAGCATGAATGAGAAGAGCAGAGGGGTTTGAGTAAGGTAGGAAGTGTGAGAACATGTATACCTTTTGAGCATGATTCGCAACTCCTTTTTCAATGACTCTACCAGTTGAGATCTCTGTGATCTCAACTTCATCGGGGGAGAATATGACCTTCTTAGGAGACCCAATGTGGGTGATCTGGTACACTGACAAAAGGTTGGAGGCGAGACCAGGCACATACAGCACATTGCTGAACTGACCATGATCAAGATCTATCCTTCCTTTGCCTTTACTTTCAGTGAGAGAGTCATCTCCCAGTACAATAGATGGTCCTTTCGACATATCCAGTGAGGAGAAAGCCTCCTTAGTCGAAACCATGTGTCTTGAAGCTCTAGAATCAATGATAAATTGGGTGAGCTTGATGTGCCAACAACTAGAGCATGAACTCTCTCTCTGTCATTTGAACTTGATCCTCCTTCTCTTTTCTTTGAGCTTTCTGGAAGGGAGATGCCATTCTTCTCCAGGAGTTGGGTCAGCATGTCTATCTACTTTTTCATACAAGAGCTTCCAGAGTGATTGCCCTTATTGCAGTATGCGCACTTGTTCATTTCACCTTTGTTCTTCTTCTTCTAGTAATTCTTCTTGGGACCTTGTGGATCCTCCGGAGACTGTTTCTTGTCTCTCTTTTGCTCAGGTGGCTTTTTAGCTTTCTTTTTGCCTTTTGAATCCACCTTTGAATCTCCAGCAATCAAAGCTTGATCTTTGGATGGTTTGATGGTGCCCATCATCACCAGCTTATCCTGTTCTTGTGTGAGAGATTCCATGAAATCTGCAAGGCTAGGCATATTCCAAGTTCGAGCTGTCAGTTTTGTGGCATAGAAGGTCGAAACAAACACTGAATAATCAGGATCGAGCTTCGATAGGATGGCCAGTACGAGCTGATCATCTTTCTTTTCAATACCACACTGTTTCAGCTGCAAAACTAGTGCTTTGAACTTGGAGAAATATAGCTGCAGGGATTCAAAGCTCATTGGACTCAGAGAAATCAGCTCATTTTCGATTTGATGTCCCCTCATCTCATCTGTCTTTCCAAAAATATCAACAAGCTTCTCCCATACTTCATTCGGTGATGTCAATCCATCAAGATGGAAAAGGAGGTCTCCGGAAATACTTAGACACGGGAGGCCATAAGCCTCATCCCTCCTGTTGTGCCATTTTATCTTCTCTGCAGCTGCATTGGGCTCTGCTTCTGTTGCCATAGTCACCCTGTAGAGGCCTTTCGCTCTCAACAGTATCTCCATCTCTACTTTCCATTCAAAGAAATTGAAGGGAGTCAAGATAGTTTTCTATGATTGATCCATAGCTTAGAAAATATGTCTCGGCTGTCAGTAGAAGGCTCCCAGTCACTGATGTCGAACCTACAAAAAAAATTTGAAGGAGAGAAACAATCTACAATGGCTCTGATACCATGTGGAAATTGAACCAGGTGATAGATTAATTTTACTCACAACAATTAACAATTGATCATGCAAAATCACTCACAAAGAGACTGAAAATTGGAGCTGAACACTAAACTGTATTAAATCAGTGTACAATAGCCAACCCTGTAATAACATAGGTTGCTGAATAAATAACATACATTAGGGATTCGAATACATGAGGACCAATTCAAATCTAGCATAAAGCAGGCTTACTAAAAATAAGCAAATCCCCCATAGGTGTAAAAAGCTGACCCCAAATCTGTAATGGAGCTCACGAATTGGAAAAATGGCTTAGGTAAGCTAAAGAGTGGTGGAATGGCAGCTCATACATGCTTTTGCAGGGAGAAAAGAGAGGAGGATGTGTAGGACAAAAAACTAGTCAACCTCACCTAGTCTAGCTTTTTCCTTTTGCCTTAAAACACTGAAAAAGCAGGGAATAAAGCAGAAAAAGCAGAAGGGCGCCTAGGAGGCTAGGAATAAACAAGAATTGATTCCTTTAGCTCTCCCATGTGCTACATGATTCAAATAAGGCAAGTTTGACCATTATAGATATGCAAATGACAACTTGCACAAGGTGGGACACATGAACTAGGCTAATAAGACAGAAATAATTAAATTAATGTATAAATGGGTAAACTATGGGTTGATTATTCTAACAGGAATATCATTTTAGATTAATGTGTTTAACATTTATCTAGTCTTGGTTACTTTAGTTTCTCACACCTTCATTTGTTCAAATGGCAGAGTTAAGAAGTCTCTTCTAGAGGAATATAGGAAGAAGACAGAGGCTTCTTTTGCCATAGCTCAGTATTTCAACCTCTTTTGCTACAATTTTGTGCTACCCTCTTTACACTATCAGGAAACAGATGCAAATGAAGGGATCAACATACAGGACTGTTTTTTATGCTTTCCTAGGTAAAGGGTTTCTATTCCCAACTTTCTAAAGACAAGGGAAAATAATATCATTTCGCAAAATTTTCCTCTCCGATAATTATATTTATACTCTTTGTTTTCTCTACTTCTAGAAAAGTAGCCATGGATAAAATATATTTCTTTGAGGAATGGGCTAGGTGGAGTCATTAGTTACTTTGATTCTCATGCCATTTTATACTGCATGTTCACTTATTTGAAACTCATGACTTACTAACGTTTGTGAATATGGAGTAGGATAACTGATAAGTTTGTTATTTTATGATAACTCATAGCATTAGTCTTCATTGTGCAGGTTTAAGTCAAACAAACCATAGTCATTTTTCTTGCATTTTGGAGAAGCATGTCTTTTATGCCGTGCATATCATAGAAAAGTCATCCAAGTTTCAATGGATCTTTGTTGGTGTCCATATTCAATACAACCAATGCACTATTTAGATTTAAGGCACCGTTACATATAGTCATGCATAAACATGAGTTGATGGATCATCACACTCTCAATTTGAACATGTCCATTGGGTATGGTGCATATCACAATTTAGATGGTTTGCTAGGTATATACGCATATATTACACATTTAGGCACATACAAGCATGCAAAATTGATGGATGACCACACCCTCAATTTGAATATGTGGATGTAAGGTTTGCTTCTAGTGAAAGGTGCATATTAGAGTCACTTGAATTTAGACTGCTAGTGTCCCTATTCAATGTATCCAATGCACCATATTCAATGCACTGTCACACATATAGGAAGTGGAACATACAAACACAAAAATTTGATGGATCACTGCACCCTTAGTTTGAACCTGTGAATGCAAGGTTTCCTTCTAATGCAGGGTGCATATTAGATTCACTTGAGTTGGGACTGTTAATGTGCAATTTAATATACCCGATGCACCATCTAGATTCAATGCATGGCTACACATATGTCCACATAAATGCAAAGAGTTAATCGATAACCAGAACCTTAATTTGTATGTTTGAGTGTAAGAATTGTTTCTATTATATTTTTATGATAAAAATGGGTTGATATAGTGTGGTTTCTCTTGTATTTTTTAGGTTTTAAACAAATGCAAGAAGGATTCAGGTATGGAAACAATTTAAAGCTCTGTGGAAAAGAGTTTGCTGGGCTTGCAATCTGTAATGCTAGTTTTCCATTAATAAGGCTAGGATCTCTTGGCTTATGAGCACCAAATTTAACTGTCAAATCTCCCTAAGACTCAACAGTACCTCCAGGCTCCATTGCAAAAGATTCTAGAATCTGCAGATTTGTCAAGAAGTTTCCAAAATTGCTCCAAAACCTTTAAAACCCCAAGCATTGCCATTGTTGTGGGTGTGATTGCTTTGATATGTGGAGGAATCATGGCAAGAGTTTTCACATTCTCATGATTTCGAAGACGAAACCAGAAGATTAACAGTGCTTATGAGACAACAGACAGTAGACTAAGTATTGATAATTCAAACAATTTTGGAAGGAAATCTATCACTCCACTGATTAGTCTAGAGTACTCAAATGGTTGGAATCCTTTGGCAGATGAAGGAACATGATGTGAACGCTTTCATAGCTTTATATTTAACCTTGAGGAAATGCAATAAGATACCTTGGCTCAATCATGTGTAATCTGCATATTAGACTAGGTTTCATCTTACAAGTCTCATTTTTCATGGAGTTCTGCTTGCTTGAAATAAGAAAATCTATCCTTCTCATCGATAATGCTTTTCATATTGCATTAGCCTGGTTGCTTATTTTTACTACATTCATTGTCTTCTCAATTAAAATTCTACATGTTCTGATGAGTAAAATTATAATTCCTTTAGGTGAAAAATAAATTATCTAGATCATTTGGAGCCTCTGACCTTTTGAGTATTGAGGACAGAAGAAAATTGATACTTTTATTTTGGTTTTGCATATATTAGAGGCTACAGCATTGTTTTTAGAGGAGTCAAAGAAAATAAACAAGGCAGGAAGCTTGGGCAGTCCAGAAAGGAACATTCTCTTGATTCCTCTAAGAGCAAAATTTTGAGCATTTTTCACCAGTTACAGACAGCAGCGAAAAGGCAGATTCTTTCAACTTTGTATCTCTAGAAACAATGGCGCCAGAAATTGGCAATAACTCTGAAGGTGATTATCATATTTCTAGGCAAAACGATTTGTATAATCACACAACATCTACTAAGGATGTGGAGCATAATGATGAGGATGCAGATGTAGATAATTTCCTGTAGGCACAACCAGGTAAAAGTGATGCATCTATACATTCTACAATAGGGTTGTCTAATGAAGAGGATATTTCTTTTTGTGATCTGGAAGATGAGGATGATACACTAGTGCAAACGGATTCAACGAATAATGGGTTCACCTCAATACAAGTTCCAGTCAATTAGCAGATAATTATAATTAGTTGAAATGCAAACAAGCTAGAACGATAAACAATACAACTCCTTAATAAAATATGCAAATTATAACACTCCAAAGGTTTTAAGGTTCACTTTGCACAGTTTCTCAAAACCTGATGGACCGAAGGCAATACTGACTCTTGGAAGCGATGATGCTTGCAAGGGCAAACAAATACCTGTGGTTTTGGCTAGAGATGTAGTTATTGATAAATACTTTGTTTGCAATTGTTTCAATCATCTATTGATGAATTGGATGATAATGAATCGTGTCTGGCAGCTCATTGTATCATCTAAAACAGTATCATGGGTACTGATATTGTCTTCCATTGTGTCAATTGATGTATGATGGATTGATAGTGGTTAGTTTGGCTAATTATCATACAGTTTCAAGAGTGTTCACTAATACTGTGTTATTACCTTGAATTATCAAATGTATATATATATTGAAATCTTTGCTTTTACTCTTCTTGATGTTCTTTTCTGTATTTGTGAAGTGCAGGAAATGTCTTCAAATTTGTACCATTTTTGCCAAACCATACAGTGATATCATGTCTACTCCTTGAACAACACTTTTGTTAATGTGAGAAGTTAAAACTATATAAACCGTCGTCAAATGTTTGTTTTCGAAGCTGCTTTGACAACCTATGCTAGCACAATTATGAACTTTGGAACCACATGGAGAGCAAGTAATTCCAAATTATGACTACACATTGGCTTCTTTTCTTCATCAGATATATTTCTCCCATGCAATGACATCTTCACTGTATAATGTAATGTTAAACTATTAATTTTCTGATTTTTCAATACACTGAAGTGCCCCATTTTTTTTTTGGTATTACTTGCAATCTCCCACTACCTCACTTCAATGTTACACTTTTTTTCCTCGCTTACCCACTAACAACTACCTTATCGACGTATTATTGCACCTTCCTTGGGGCAATTGCTAGTTTAAAAATGTTTAACATGATATTGATCAACGGTAACATATGCGCAATGTGGTTATGCATTTGTACTACGCGGCTTTATTTCTCAATTATAGTCCTGCAACAAACACAAATCTATTATCTAGAGTAATTTATAGTTCTAAATAAGGCTTCGCTTAGAGAGAAGGATTAGCAATTACTTTTCATATGAATAGTCATTTTGACATCATAAAAGATAGGATAGTAATAGTGGGTAAGTAAAAAAAGTAGAGATGTTATGCAATTGTTTGGAACGATAGGGAGAGTATTTCATATGGCAAAAAATTTGCTTAAATGTGTAGGAAACAACAAGTTGGGAGCGGCAATAAAGTATATATTTTACAAAATTTAAATAGAGTATAATTTGATTAATTTATTAATTTAAATAATTGATGGTTAACCAAATATATATAAGGGATTGGGTAGCAGAGAAGCATGTGGCATTTATGATGTTGAAGATGGAGATGTTCAAGCACGAGAATGTGAACATGGTAGTGATGACAATATTACTAAAGCAAATATGGAGAATTAAGGATAAAGGTGCATTTTCACAAAATGATTAATTAGATGACACCATTCATCATGAAAATCAACTATATAAAGAGTTAAATGATCTTATAGAGATATTGGAAAAAATATTTCTAATCTAGAAACACATTTTAACACATTTTATTTATGTTGAGTACAATATTGAAGATGAAGTGAGGGTGTTTAATATAGCCCATGATCACCCTTTAATTGACCACATTCTCTTCTTAGTTGCCCGATGTCAATTTGCAAGAAAGCAACCTCATAACTTATGAGTGATAATGGTAGGTTGTTCGAACTCCTTAATCTACACAAGTTGTTATGGTTTGGAATGTGGTGTGGTTGGTAGTCTAAGTCTGGAACCGGATGTAGAGATGTAAAATTCTTCTAGTTACCCTTGTCCATAATTATAGAAGCTAATTAGTCTTTGATATAGTAACTTTGGTTCAATAGAGCATCTTCATTATTACTTGTGTTGCATATGGCAATCAACATTAATAATTGTTGATGACGATCCATGCCATGTCCTCGGGGGCTCCAATGCAACTTGGGGAACATGAATCCTCCTAGGCTTTTGATCTTTGAAAATATCTTGAAAATAAACCTTGTTAAGTTTACAATACTTCAAATTATTTTCCATTGACTCATCACAAAGACCAATTGACCAAATTGTATATATAAATTTCTTGAAATTTCCATAATTGTAAAAAAACAATTAAAAATTAGTCTTAATATGCCCCTCTTCCAACCATATGGAGTTGTTGAGCCTCAAATCTAGCAATTGTTCATCATTGGAAGACCTTGTAACATTATTTTCAAAAAGAGTGATTCATTATTTTTTTTAAAAGTGGGTATTTTTTTTTCATCTTTGTGTTCCCTACAACTAACTTATTAACTTGTTTGAGATTGAAGGAAAATTGAAGCATAACTGAATCTCATGACCAAGAATCATTAAGTTTCCAATTTTTGTTGTAAAAAGTCTTAAATATTCCTTATCCAACCAATCATGATTAGATTTAAAAGGAAATGCATGTTTTTATCCTCCTTTTTAGTTGTACAAGAATAAGTAGATGATTATATAAGCCATTGTTTCCTACCCAATAGTTGTATCTTTCAACCTCCACCAATTTTTCTATCATTAAGATTATATTCATCATCTTAGAGATGCTTGTTCTTCCATGTTAACACATAAACTAACATCTTAAGATTGAATTTCTAAAATCAATGATAGCTTATGGACAAGGAAGAGGGAGGCAATTGTCTCCACACCTAATCTCTTTTGTCTCTTTAAAATATATCTTCCCTAAATCAAAGGTGAAATCCATAAAGTAGAATTACTAAAGTTTAACAATGAAGTACATAATGAAAATAAATAATAACTAAAATGATTGTTGTATAAACTTCAAGCCGGATGATTTGTAGAACCACCTTTAAGAGTGGATATGTGTTGTTTTTAACAAATAAGAATACGGAGTTGAGGGGTTAGATTTCCACTTTTTCAGATGCAAATGCAAGATATGGTTGTTTAGATTTTAAATTTATATTTTGTGTTTTAAATAAATTGATTTTAAATATAAAATCAATTTAATCAAAACTTAAAACCCTCCAATCCATAAGATATCTTCTCCATCTCCAATTCTAAAAGCAATAAGTTTCCTGCTGTTGCCTCGGAATCGCGAGTTATAATAATAGGGTTTTTGCCGCCGCGTATAATAAAAACAAAAATAAAAACGTAGGTCAGCCTTTAGATTTAACCACACACAAATTCGTTTCAAAATTTCTATCAAATTTCGAATGTAACAAATTAGTTTCAAAATTTCCAATTAATTTCTTAGGTAATATTGGCTTTTTAAACACTTAGCATTGTTTCGAATTTCATATTAATGGAAATATACAAAACTTTGGACTAAGCTATCTAGAGGATTTGCTAAGGGCTCACAGGATGCCTTAGCTTACTCTTTTACCTTTCCTAAGACCGAGACCCATCGTTAAAAACTGTACTCCATCTACTGGAGGATTTGCACTGGCCCACCTGACGCCTTAGCTTACTCTCTTACCTTTCCTAAGACCGAGACCCATCGTTAAAAACTGTTAAACATTTCTTTATTTCAGATACTCTCCTTTTAACTATTTTAATTTTAAGAAATAGTAAGGAGAAAATTTTAATGGAATGCTGTCTATTTTTTTATGTTTTGTTTTTAGAATAAATATTTATTATAAACTCTGTAAATTAATCTTCATTATATCAGTCTAAATTTTTGGCCGCAACATTTTAATCATTGAGCGATTTGATTACAGTAGAAAAGTACACATGGCAAACCCTTTAAACTAGAAGAGAAAATCGTAGATCATGGCAAAGCCAAGCCAAACACAGTTGCAAATGCAAAAATATCTTCATCCAAAGTACTTAGGATTTTCACAATGAAAAGGGAGTGAAGGAGTAAGGTATCATTCAAGGCTTTAGATGGAACCCAGTGCAAATTGTTGGAGTAGATAGCTTACTCCCAAAACTTTTAGCTGGCCAGAAATCTAGGGGATCAATAACTAGCTTGCTGTGTAGTTAATGAGACTGCAAGTTAGCTTGAGATTTAATGATTTGAGTTGCCGTAACATTAAAGCCTGTGAAATAGGCTAGGCTAGTTAGTTTTGGAGTAATCTAAACTTTAAACTAAATCTTGGGTGGGAAGTTTTGCTAAAATTAAGATTTTGGTTACTGAAATCAAGATTTTAGTTGCAAACATAGCACCGAGATTATGCCATTTCAACCGGAACTACAATTTAAACAATACGGAACTACAATTTAAACAATACGCCCGATTTTAATCAAAATTTTCACCAAAAATAGTGAAAAAAAAGTGCAAATGGTCTAGAGTTTAGGTCACTCCGTTCATTTCAGGAATCTCAAGGAAAATAGCGATAATTCGTCAAAGGATTATGTTAATACAGTCATATTACAGCAGGAGACTGGAATAACCGACCAGAGTCCGGCCCACAGACTCCTCATAATTAATAATGATCAATCGATATAGACACTAGAGAGTACAATTCAAAAATCACATAAATGATAACAGACTCCAGTGTTCATAACCGGGAGAGGGTGTCGACTGTCAGAGTCACCGCATCATCCCAAATGATTGATCTATTATTGATAGCTATACAGACTGTCTATCCTAATTAGAGTTGGCTTCCTTCGAATGTCTGGCCGAATTGCCAGTTTGAAGGAGCGACATTATATGAAACAATTGTCCGGCCATCGCTCGTGGTGACCTTGAACGAAAGGCTCTGCCCGTTCAAGTAAGAATTACTTTGCCAGTTCTGTCCCCAGTTGCGTGACATGGGCTGCCAACCAGTCTTCGATCCTTTTACAGAAACGGTGTGGACATCTCCAGCTCCTCCAACATTGGTGATGAGCACCAGGTTAAAGTATGAGTGGCCATTGACTGTAAATCGAATCCCTCCCTTCCTCAAGCAGGGGACCCTGCAGCATTGTCAGCCTCATAGAAATTAGTAGCGAGAAAGAGAGAAAGACTGAGGAAAATGGGTTTCGAAATTGAATTCAATTTGGTAACACAAATGATAATTACCTTCTGTAGAGGATGGGGACGATCCCACTCTTGTACTTGGCGATTTTCTGATAAGCGGGCTCCGCCATGTCGAAGTGCTGCAGCGGTGGGTTGCACCATCCACCGTTGTCGTTGGGGAGACCGTTGTTTGGTGGGCAGAAATTGCTGGCAGTGACGGTCACAGTGCCCGGCAAACACCATTGGGGATCGTCGTTACATTTCATTTCATAGCAGGCTCCGCAGCTCAGTCCGTTGTTAAACAGAGCAGTACTCAGAGCAGCAGTATCGGTTCCGTAGCCTTGACTGTACAGATTACCGTATCCACACGCTCCTCCTGCACCGTTTTCACAGCCAAAAATTCAGTCTCAAAACAGGCAAATGAGATCCTAATTCATAAAAAAACTGTAGTACATATGAAATATCTAACAAATTAAGATAGAAGAACTTTACCCATTGTCCCAGAAGCATCATTCCCACCGTAGAAAGTGGCATGAGCCGACTCCCAACTATCATATCCATGAGCTCCAGTTAATAACCAGATAAATGTTAACAACGAAGCCAATGCAATGCTCTTTACCACTTCTATCGATCTCATGCTTACAATATTAAGCAACAATAAGAACCACCACTGAAACTATCTTGACTTAATCTAAGTTAAAAGGGACTAATCTGAGAATCAAGGAGTTCTCAAGCATTTAGGACGACTCGGAGACAGTGGGCACTGGGCAAACATGTTTGGTTGGATTTACAATGAGGATTCTGCGAAGTATATATAGATGTGTCAGCGCTCTATCTTCGAACAGCTGTAGCCTGTAGCATTCAAAAATTTATGTCATCTTAAATCGATGTTTGAACTAAAAAGTGTATTGTTTAATAAGCAGCACATGGGCTGTGCACGCTCCTGTGTCCTCAATTGGCCCACCTGCACATGCTGCAGCAAACAACTAATGGCGGATATTGATGCAGAGCCAGAGTGAGGAAGTGGGCCTCTAGGAAAAGAATCTTTGTACAACCATGTTACCGGCGGTGACTGCTTTTGTCCATTACATGATATTGATATATTTGCAGTTGATATTCCATGGGAATGTTCATAGTAGATCCAGAACTTAGCATCTCCAGAAATGACAATGGTGAGGACCATGGGGACAATGTTCGTTTGTTTGCACCACAGAAAACAAATTCCCTGGCACGCTGGCCCATGTGCTGCAAACTCTTTGTATGGTTGGTATGTTCTCTTTCCAACAAATAAAAGAAACAGCATTTATAATTGCATCGATTTATATATCATATCTGTGAAGACGCTTGAGTGCATTAACCTAACTTCGGTACTTTAAATCTGGATTGGGGAGATGTCTCTGTATTTGAAATACTTGAAATGCCAGAAAAGGCAAATGTCTCTGTGTATGAAATACTTTAATAACAAGAAAAGGCAAATGTCTCTTTTAAGAAGTTATTATAGAAGACAAAGGGAAAAATCTTAATCATAAGCTTCATAAAGTAGTTCCAAACACTTTACAGCTCTTATAAAAAAAAAGGCTCTTTGGGTTAAGATATTCACTCCCGTATTTGAAGATCAACAATTTTACAGAGTGCAGCATCGACAAAGTATGGGTTTTTTTGTCATGGCCCAGTGCTGACGCAATCAATCACTCCTCACACCCAGGCAAGGCTTGTGTGGAAGCTTTCCTTATACGGTTCAAGAGAGTATCTTGGGAGACTTAGTTGTCCGTGGATACCCAACCCGACTTGGCAGCACAGCGGTGGCCTGCCTTGACGAGAGCATGAGGTGTAGAGACAGCAAGGTTGGGCACAGGTGTGTTGTTGGATGCAAGTTAATTCCAAGATAAGGTGAAGTGTTGCAACTCGGCGGGAGTGGTTGCCTACTGTGTCGGTTGCAGTAGCATAGGCTGGCACACTCTGAGAGCCGGGCCACAACAACCAAGACTTGGCATTAGTGTGGAGCGCGTCATTGGGGAAGCGGGTGTGCACCCACACCCATAGCGCCCGAGGGGTGGTGAGTAGGGCACAAGACAGGCGCACATGAGGTGGACGTGAGCAAGGTTGGGCGCGTGGGATCAACCCTCATATCTTGACGATACAACCAGCTCGTCTCGGATCAACACTCATATCTGGTACAGCGAGTCATGTTGGGATCTACGCTCGCGCCATGCTGTGATCTACCCATGTAGTGACCAGTCCTTTTTCATACTGGATGAAAGTCTTGTAGGTCTTCTATAGAGCCAACCCTTTGTCATGCTAGATGTGAAGACCACAAGTCTTCCATCGAACTAACCTTTTTTCATGCTAGATGTGAAGACCATAGGGAATTATCACTCCCTCTTACAATGGACATTGATTTGGACAACTCCAAGCTTGTCCCTGAAGTACTCAAACTTCACTCTCGCCAGAGGCTTGGTCAATACATCGGCTATTTGCTCGTCCATCATAATATATTGGAGCTACACTACTCCTCTTTGCACCATATCCCAGATAGAGTGATATCGGATATCGATGTGCTTCGACACAACTTTGGTTGTTGCAGAACACACAAGTTGTCTCTAACTCGACATCGAACAATCATGCAAGTAGCTTTTGAAGCCACACTGCCTCACAGCTTGCTAAACAAGCTGCAATATACCCTGTCTCGGTTGTACTCGATACTACACTCGTTTGCTTCTTGTTGAACCAAGAAATCACGACAAACCCCAAACTGAAGCAGCACCCTCAAGTGTTTTTCCTATCTATAGCACTGCCAACCCAATCTGAGTTTACATAGCCCTATAGTTAAATCCTCTGATGCGTTGCATATATGAGGCCATACTCAATGATACCCTTCATATACCTCAACACATCCTTTGTTGCAATGATTTGAACACATCTCGGCTCTACCATGCACTGATTCAAAGTGTTCATTGCAAGGCATATATTCGGTCTGTTCGTCAACGAACCACCATATGGTGGTAGACTATAGCATCAAATGTCTCTAAAGTAGTATCACACAACAACTTCAAGTTCGATGCCATCGGTGTGGCCATGGCCTTGCAGTCCATCATCCTGAATCTCTTTAGGATCTCTATCACATACTTTCCTTGACTAAGGAAAATCTCATATGGATTCTTCCAGGCCACTAATCTCAAGAATCATGCCAATATTCTTGAACTCTAAGATCTACTTCCTCTCGTTGAGGGGAGATATCCGATATCACTATGACCATAGCCATGAGATATTGAGGAAAATAACCTTTTCCATTGATAGAGGCTAAGTGATAATGTCTCTTAGTCTATGTTGTAGTCATTCACTTTGAAGCGGAACTTCCATGCTCCCTCTGTAATTGAGCACTATCCTCCCTATGCATCTTGTACTCTCTACATTGGAGTGACTGGTAGCCTCCTTTGCTGTTGACTCTCAAGGTCATCGAATACCAAGATCCTCCATTTCAAACTTTGTTACAAGTTCCCTCTTTCGCCAATCTATTAGCTCCTAATATTCAACCTTGTAGCAAAGGTTGAGGTCTCATCACTCCAAGTGGTCCTCAAGCTCATCATATGGGTTCCTTCTGAAGCCTGTACAAATCCTTCCTCAATCTGCAACATGTGGTTCTTTGTAGAGAGTCATAATTCATGGAGGTTGCTCGATAAACACTTCTACTTCGATTACACCATCTACATAGTGTAATATCCACCATTGAATAAGTGTGTCTAGCCACTAGAGAAATGTCTCATCATAGTTGACTCCCTCTATCTGAGAGAAACCATGAACCTCACTTTGTACTTATAAAGTATGCTTGATTTCAAAATTCTTCTTGAATGCCATACCTGAATCATTGTCACTTGTTCTTTAGAACAAGTCTCATCATTCTTGTCTTGTGGGTGATTGTACACGATCTTTCCTATAGGTCAGATTTAGTTGCATGATTAGAAACATTTCGTAATTTTCAAAACATATTAATAGTGACAAATTCTTATGATGAAAGACACAGGTCACACAATAATGCAACTATCTTAGTCAATGCTTCAACACAACATTTATCTATATCCTGCATACATATGGTAACTTTCTAGATTCCTTCCATCTCTACCATAACATAATTAAGAGCGTGCACTACTCCTAACATGCTAGCAAAGAGGTTTCATTCTATATATGTAGCAATGGAATGTTGTGTTGTACCATCGGGTACTTGCCCATCACATGCATATTAATAGTACATTGTTAAACTCCTAACATGCATAATACACCCTAAAATGTGACATGAAATTAATTTGTCAAATGTTACATATTATATCATTAACCTCCATTGAGAATTTTGATATGATATTGATTTCAATTGAAAACCATCATGATCAATATAAGATTGGATTCCGTTAACAATGATTTTGGCCTTAGTTTCCCTTTAAATTTTCCCTCACCTTTCTTAGATTTGCTAATTTTGCCAAATTCCTTAATTGTCGCAATGAGGCTTTAAAATCCATTTTGGGGATTGTAGAATTTATCTAAGGTTCATTAGTATGATCTATGAAAATTTGAAGTTTTATCTCTACTTTGTTTGTTTTCTATGATTAATTTTCCAAACTCTACTATAAATTATCCATTTTTCCAATTAAATTCATAAAATTATAGAAAATTAATTTGAGGCCTATAAATTGTAAATTTGAGTTTAATGATATTATTGAAATTCAAAATCATTTTTCAAGCTTAATCTTATTTTCAAAGAATTATTTAATGAAAAGTTAATAAAAGTCCTAAAAAATAGGATGATTCATTCAAAAATTGATGATAATGGATTCACTAATTTGAGATATTTTGTACACCTCTCTATGATTTAACGACCTTATTTCTGTTTTTCATGGCCAAAATAACAATTATTCTCAATTGGTTTAATTTAGCAAAATTATTTAGAATTGACATATAAGGAACTCAATAGGTGAATCCAACAAGTTAAAGGTACTAATAAATGTCCAATATTACACCTATTCTTTAAAAATTTCCAATGATCCCAAAACCCATGACTTTTCTAAAACAACATATTACTTTAAATGGAAATAATTGCAAAATAGGGAAATATTGTTTAGATAGGGATGAAGCTTTAACCATGAGCTTTTACAAGTCCCAAGACTCTAAACAACTAGTTTGGTCCAAATATGGTGGATAAAACTCCTAAAAATGGAAAAATTGTTATTTCAAGAAGGTCTCAAAGGGGGTTTCTTAAAATAAAAAGTTGGGGATGGTTGCAAAAGATTCTGTAAAATGACAAAGAATAAGATTATGTATGAATTATGAAAAAAAAATCCATAACCCCTCCTTGTTTTTTCCACTTTTGAATACAAATAAAGGACGAAATGACAATTTTTCCAACAGGGGAAAATGCCAAAAGAAGAAATGAGAGGAAATGGTAGGGATGAGCTTGTAAGTTTAAGATTCCCCCTTGAATATCTATAACACCTAAAAAATAATACCTCCAATGTATAACATGCAAAAAAACCCATCATGAATCCATTAAAAACTCCAAAATCTATGTTGATAATGGACAAGAAATAAAGCTTTACCTTCTTCCTCCTTCAATGGATTTGACTCCCTCATTCATAGTGAGTAAAAATGATCAATTCTATGTCTCATACATCTTTCCCTCTCATCAAATTCAAAATACGTCCTCATATGTTGAAATAAAGGAGTTTTTATCATCCATACTCCATGAGATGGGGAAAAAATCTTCTCATTCCATAGTGTGGCCCAATGGACACCTCTTCCACTTCTTCCACTCCCAATACGAATTATGATGGAGTGTCATTATGAAACTGTAAACTTGTCATGTCATAATGGAATATTCCACTTGAGGGAATTTAGGCTCACTTTGGGCTAAATTAGATTATCTCATAATTAAGTGGTTAATTAATCCAAAAATGAGTTAATGGGAAGAGGAACGCCCTACTTATCTTTATAAGGGAATCACAAGTGATTGATAAGTGTAGGGGATCATCATTACACTCCCTCTCTCGTGATTAGGGTGTCCTCCTTTCTCATTTCCTCTCATTGGTGTGCCCTGCTTTACTTATATAAGCAAACTAGGCCTCCAAGGGGAATTCCACCACTTAGTTTCTCTTTTTCTCCCATTTCTCTTGATAAGAGATCAACATCTTCCCTATATGTGATTCATGACATTGAAACTATTGATACCAAGTGAAATCTTGAAATAGTTTTCAACTATAAGATTTATTTAACTGAATATCTGGCCTCCTTAGATTACCATGCTGAAACTAGGTGTCATGCCATAAAAGTTGATAACTCCCTCATATTTTATTAGATTCACCAACTATTTAATGCATTATAAATATTATGCAAAGGGATACATTCCATATATAATGATTTCTTACCCATCACAAGTCATGAAATTAGCAAAGCACAAAAAGGGTAAAAAATCAACTTTAAACAATTGAAATCAAACCCGAGGCAAGTGGAGACATGAAAAACATAGAGGAATGTTATAATCATGTTAAAACTCATTCCATCATGTGTAACAAACTCATGTTCAACCAAAGTCAAAGTTCAAATAAGTGCTAAGAAAGAGGCATTTAAAGTCATTCCAGGACTAGGATTATTGACTTTGGAGAAATCGTGAGCTAGGGTTTTGCAACTCCTAGGTTTTTTGCGGGAGGGCTCTGCACAGGCCCCCCCTTAGCCTTCCTTCCATGGATCCTGAACTCTCGAGCTATGAAGATCACTTCCAGAACATTGTTGCCTCCATTCCCCCCCCGTTTAACACCCCTCCTTCATCTCATTTTGTTAAGCTTTCTGAAATTCCTGAGGTAAAACTCTCTTCAGTAGCTTCAAAGAGGAAAGCCATCACTCTCTCATAGGTTTGTTCACAGGACTTTGGCCGTCTCCCAAATTGGTTGAAATATGGTTTAATAAGAATTTGAGAACCCTCATTCAAGGAGAGGTCCAACAAATCTTCTGCGAGAAATGCTATTTTGCTTTCATGTTTGAGAAGAAAGAGGATCGGGACCTCATTTTCAGAAATGGGCCTTATTTTATGGGTCCAAGAGGAATGTATCTTAACAAATGGGATCTATCCTTCGACCCTGAAAAAGATATCCCTAAGGTAGTTCCAGTATGGGTTAAGCTTCCCCACCTCCCCCTTCATTGCTGGAATGACGAGGACTTTCAGGAAATAGGTAATACCTTGGGAAAATATGTGGATAAATCAGAGCCAAAAGCCCCAATGTTTTCATGTGCCAAAATATGTGTTGAGGTCGATCTGGAGAAAGATTTACTTGAAGCTATCAAGCTATCCATTGATGGATGGAATCACCTACAGACAGTGGATTATGAGCAAATCTCCTTCAAATGCAAATACTTCCATGAGTACGGGCATTTTGCTAAATCCTGTCCAAAAAAACTAGACAAACCTAACCTTGAAGGTATGCAAGAAGAATGATGGAATGTAGCAAGCGGGAAAAAAAGTGCAAAATCAATAGTGGCACACTAGTGGAAAATGAGAGATTAGTGACCACGAGACCAAAATTTTTGCTCACCACAGTTTTTTTAAAGGGATAAATGGCCAAAATTGATAATTCTAAGTTAGCTAACTAAAAACAACCAATATAAATGACCACTTTTGGTCACGGGATAAAAACCAACTAAAAAAGACCAAGATAAATGACCAAATTTGATCACGGGATATTTAGACTACAAATGACCAGATACAATTGGTCATTTATTTGGTCATTTTTAGTTGTGTTACTTCGGCAATGGAAAAAATTATAAATTTGACAATGAATTTGTACATTTTATTAAATTCTAACACTACAGATGGATTTAGAGGCCCATACATTGTATATGGATTTAGAGAAGGGTCTTTGAATCCATCTGTAGTGTTAGAATTTAGTAAATAAATAATGTACTATCATAATATCACTCCCCTCATAAAAACATCAACAATTTATCGTTATAATTCATTCTCAAAATACTAGACAACATGGAGTTGGTTTCTGTGGGCTTGAAAAAGAGTACTAATGATTTTGTTTTCTTTAAAAAAAAACTATCATCATTAACATATAAAACATTAATATATAAATATAAAACTTCATATATAAACAAACATTAATATTTAAATTCACAATTATAAACTAAAATCAAAGTCTATGTTACTAAAACACATTTAAAATATAATATTATTAAAAAAAATTAATATATAAATATAAAATTTCATATATAAACAAAACATTAACATATTCACATATATAAATTAAAACCAAAGTTTAATAACATATTTATGATATAATATTGTAAATAAAAAAAAAATCATTAAAAAAATGTTAATACACACCCTAGCCGTGATAAAGATCCCTTTGACAAATGTTGGATATGAAAGACCCCAATGATTATCCCATTCTAGGTGGTTCACCAAACCTAAAATGCTCTTCCCACAAGCGAGGTGGAACAATTGGTATGCCCAGCTTTTGGGGAACACTCCAGGGGAAATCCCATAATTTGGTCGCCCGCCATAGTTCTAGAGTGTGGAACTATATTGCGATGGTTTGATGATGGCCACGAAACCCATAACAATATGTCTCTATCTACATCACTACATAGATGTTTGGCTCCATTGGCACCAATTTTGTTTTTTATGATGGTCGTGAAAAGTCTCCATCTGCTCCACTACATAGAGATTTGACTCCATTGGTGTCAACATTTTGGCCATGGCTCAATTGGCACCAAATTTTCGGCGAGGGTTTTATGATGGCAGTGAAATCCATTGGTGTCAAAATTTTGGCCATGGATCGATTGGCACCAAATTTTTGGCAAGGGTTTTATGATGGTAGTGAAATTCATTGTGTCAAATTTTTGGCCATGGCTCGATTGGCACCAAATTTTGGACGAGGGTTTTATGATGGCAGTGAAATCCATTGGTGTCAAAATTTTGGCCATGGATCGATTGGCACCAAATTTTCGGCGAGGGTTTTATGATGGCAGTGAAATTCATTGTGTCAAATTTTTGGCCATGGCTCGATTGGCACCAAATTTTCGACGAGGGTTTTATGATGGCAGTGAAATCCATAATAATATGGCATGATCTACTCCTCTATGTAACGATTTGGCTCGAATGGCGCCAATTTTTTGGCTTTGGCAGCAGGATAGGGCATTTGGGTTTGAGGGGCAATTCAATAACTCAAGCCTGTTAGAGAATGTGTTTGGGGTTTGGGAAATTCTCTATATATCTTGTTGTAATTGAAAAAGACACAACAACACATGACAGAACTTGGAGGCTCCTAAAGAGGCCGACGAGGGATTTGCAGGCACAAAATTCAAATCTACTTCTCCTTCTTAGGTTAGTAAATGCCCTGTTTCCTCTGCCCTTGTTTTTTTATGTGCCTTGAAAGTATTCTCTGTCGATGTGAGGAGGAAATAGATTGATTTGGCATGATTTTTTTCTATACCCATAAAATGGAGTGGACATGAAGCCTATGATATATTGGTAATATAATGATCTAACATGAATTGAACATACTACGATAAACATAACCATGTCGAAGAGTGGTCTACTTTTTTTTGTGCTTAAAGAAAATGAAAAATACTTTGGGATTAGCCAAATGGCCTCTGTGCAAAAGAGAGAGACAATATCCTTAATATAGGTTGTGTCTTGACTAAAAAATCAAGACACAAAATATCTCATTTTCATTGAGAATTCTTCATGGCTTGGGATTAAACTGCAAGAATGAAGTTCTTTTCCATGACTATAAGTTGAAATAGGATATCATCGTTCAGTGCCATCTCCATCTGGTTCCTACTGTCATCGTTCTTTTCAATATGCTTGTTGTCCTTTCTCTTTCAACAAAAATGTGCTCAATTGTTCCTAGACCTTAGGTGCAATTAAATAAGTTGAATTTCAAAATTTCTTACAAACCATAAAATACTACAGTACTTTCTAGGACCATGCTCCAAATGGTTGGCATAATACATATTGTAGAGAGAAAAAAAGCCTCCAATGCTCATGATTTTTTTGATTCTTGAGACAATGCTAGAAGCATGCTTGTCATTTCTCATTTCCCAAGCATATTTAATGATCGACTATGGCACATATCAAGGGTCATAAAATTTATTGATCTAAAAAGAACCATTTGAAAAGGATTCAAGGAATAAGATAATAGCCTTTCTGTAAGCCTGCAAACCCTTAGGATAACCAAATAATTTTTATTTTTTTTAACCAACTATCATTTGCTACACATACCATATATTCTAGCTTTAATCTTTGTTAAGGGACAACAAAAGTTCCTTGCATTGGTGGTTTAACTACAGAATTGAATTTGAAGAATCAAGTCCTACATTAGTTCTACATATGACAACTTCAAACTGATTTGATAGAGAAGCAATTCCCTTTATTTATTATTTTCTCGAGCTTGTTATCTTGCAAGTTGCTACAAAAAGGGTTATTTTCAACATTGGCTACTACCCTTGCAGCAGATGGAGTACTAGCGTTAGTAGAGATATATGAGCTTGGAGGGGGGGGGGACACCAACATTGACATTCCCTTATTTCTTTTGAGGCTTTACCGACTACCATTGCTGATTGTGCCATGATTTATGTAGAATGAATGAAGAAAATCACCATTGTTGAAGAAATGGAAAATATGGTTTGCGAATTCGCCTTCAAAATACATGGAATCCCATCAAATCTCGGTTTTACTATTCATCTGCACAATGGAAAATTTTGAGATATCTTTCCCCCTCTTTAGAAAGTGAGAAAAATTATTGATATTTTTTTTTGAGAATCTTATATGTCACTTTTCTACCCACATGTGTTGGACATGTGAGACACATCTAGGACATGTGTTTAGTACGAGTCTTGTTTCAAGACATGTACTAAACATGTGTCGAACATGTTTCATAGCGCAACCATGCCAAAGACGGAATATGGATATGGAACCCCTAAAGGATGTGTCTTGTTGCTTATATGCTTAGTGTAGCACTCCACTTGGGTTTTTTTTGTTGGCTCAACTAGCCTAGTGTTTACTTGTGGACTTAATCCATGTATTATTGTTGGACTCCCTCACCTAATTATATATAAAGGGAATATAGTGTCTTTGTTATAACTACGTTGTAACTTAGATTGATATTTGGTGTGATGCTAGCCAATGTTTTAAAGCTTGAACTCGAGCTTGGAACTGGTCAAGGGTCAGCCCCACTCAAACCAGAATCGACATTGAGTTAGATCAATTTGAATTTAATGACTCAGTTTACTAAAAAATACATAAGATATTATAAATTTAATGAAAAAAAAAAAAGATTCCAAACTATGATCCCAAACCATTAGATAAAAATATGCAAAGTCTACTTGTGTGTGTGTATGGATCAGAACTTAATATATCAAAATGGCACCAAGTGCACTACATATAATAATCTGAAACAAAATACAATATCAAGGAGGCTCTAAATAGCCTCTAGAGTCTTGAGGGCCCTTGAAATTTCAATTTGAAGTTGGATGATAGGCTGTAGCATACCCTCCTAATCTTGCCTCCTAACTCCTAATTGAGATTCCAACAATCCACAAGAATTGCCAAGATCAGTCTAAAATTTAAGTCTATGACTCTATTCTAAAAGCTCAAGCCTCCAAATGATCACAAATGATGAATGAGAGAAGTGACAACAAGTGTTGAGTATTGAAGCCTGTGGGATGCATGTGAGAATATCCTTGATGGCTTGTGTGATGCACAAGGGAGAGATTGGGTTTGAATTTTGGTGCGATGCTGGCTTGTTTTGAAACTCCATGGATTGGATTGTAGAGCTTGGTGGGATTCCTTACTTGGCCTTTGTATTACGGGCCACAGTTTGTGGCAGTCACAAATGGACATTGTAGATTTCAGAATGCATTGAAGAGTCCCTGCCTGAGATGAGTTGGAAGGATCTGTTGTACCAGCTTGGGATGAGCTAAGGTTTTGTACATTATCTTCATTACTATGATAATATGAAGTGTACTACCATTGTTTTCATGAATTTTTGTTGCAGAACTGATTTTTCTCATGCATTGAGTAAGTTTTATGGTTGTTTTATTACAATGATTTATTAGGACATTGGGGCTGAAAGCTATGTTGTTTTAGCATGTTTAAAGAGAATTTCATATCAGATTTATTGTTGTTATGTTTCTGTTGTAATTGAAGTAGTATTTATATTTGTGTATTGAGATAGATCTTTCCATAAGGGTTTCTAAAATGATCTATGCTTGGATCCTTTGCGGTGTCTACATTTTTTGAGTTTGCCTAGAGGTAGTGCTAGGAAAAGATGGTAGGGTTGGAACAAATACCTGCAACAAGGTACCCATATGGATATGATACTTGTGAACTGTGGATGCTGAATGATGGACTCTTTAATGTAGATTCCATGTCGTATAATATACATGAACCATTGATGCACAATGGCAAACTTTTCAATGTCGAGTTCACCCTAAATATATCCATAATCGTATGCCGAAAGCTCATATTGATGTAGTATGGTTAACATGACATTCAAATTGAGTGTCCCAAAAAAATCCACTTAGCCATACAACATAAAAATTGAATTTCCCGCAAAAGATTGTTATTAAGGCATAAAATGGAATGACAACAAACATTGAGAAGATTCATTAAAGTTGTTGTTGTGATTAGGTCTGCATGGGGATGCCAAGATCATTTTTATCATTATTGGATGGCCTCTACCCATCATTTGTTAGTTCCATGTGATGTACGAGTTACAACATCATCCCAACTAGCACAAGAGTCAGGAATTTATCATTTAATGAGGGTTGCAGGAGAGTTGTGTGGCTAATTTTGGTGACACTCTTGCCTCTCCTTCATGGCTTGGGTAGATCTATGTCGTGGCCTCCCTCTCTCCATTGAGATTGCATGAATTGAGGAAGAGGGGTGAGAGACTTGGTAGGGGGTTCCCTGCTTATGGTGCATGGATTTCCATCTCAATAATTTAAGAGTTGGAAAAATTGTACCACTTCCAGTTCCACTTACTGTGATGTATAGTGAGACATTAGCTCAAATAAACATGTTGCTGACCCATGAAAAAACTTTATTTGTTTGGGGCCTGGGCTTTAAATAAAATTTCATTCAGTGTATTTCTAGATTAAAAACAAAATTTCAATTGTAATGAGTTGTGACTCTGACCCATGAGAATATCCTTGATGGCTTGTGTGATGCACATGGGAGAGATTGGGTTTGAATTTTGGTGTGATGCTGGCTTGTTTTGAAACTCCATGGATTGGATTGTAGAGCTTGGTGGGATTCCTTACTTGGACAAGGGTTGGAACAAATCCTGCAACAAGGTACCCATATGGATATGATACTTGTGAATTGTGGATGCTGAATGATGGACTCCTTAATGTAGAGTCCATGTCATATAATATACATGAACCATCGATGCACAATGGCAAACTTTTCAATGTCGAGTTCACCCTAAATATATCCATAATCGTATGCCAAAAGCTCATATTGATGTAGTATGGTTAACATGACATTCAAATTGAGTGTCCCCAAAAAATCCACTTAGCCATACAACATAAAAATTGAATTTCCCGCAAAAGATTGTTATTAAGGCATAAAATGGAATGACAACAAACATTGAGAAGATTCATTAAA
This sequence comes from Pseudotsuga menziesii, assembly GCA_001517045.1. Lineage (NCBI taxonomy): Eukaryota > Viridiplantae > Streptophyta > Pinopsida > Pinales > Pinaceae > Pseudotsuga > Pseudotsuga menziesii. The sequence continues at coordinate 321,678 of LPNX010367449.1, forward strand.
TTTGTTGTTGTGATTAGGTCCGCATGGGGATGCCAGGATCATTTTTATCATTATTGGATGGCCTCTACCCATCATTTGTTGGTTCCATGTGATGTATGAGTTACAACATCATCCCAACTAGCACAAGAGTCAGGAATTTATCATTTAATGAGGGTTGTAGGAGAGTTGTGTGGCTAATTTTGGTGACACTCTTGCCTCTCCTTCATGGCTTGGGTATATCTATGTCGTGGCCTCCCTCTCTCCATTGAGATTGCATTAATTGAGGAAGCGGGGTGAGAGACTTGGTAGGGGGTTCCCTGCTCATGGTGCATGGATTTCCATCTCAATAATTTAAGAGTTGGAAAAATTGTACCACTTACTGTGATTTATAGTGAGACATTAGCTCAAATAAACATGTTGCTAACCCATGAAAAAACTTTATTTGTTTGGGTCCTGGGCTTTGAATTAAAATTTCATTCAGTGTATTTCTAGATTAAAAACAAAATTTCAATTGTAATGAGTTGTGACTCTGTGAGGCAAGTTAAAACTCGACAGTTCAGTGTAATTGATCTCTTAACATGGCAGTCTTTTATGAAAAGGGAGTGGAGAGGAGATGGATGCATGATTTTGAGACTTCCAAGTTCACTTAAAAAAAAAAAACCAAAAAAGGTTATTAAGGATTTCAATCTATTGATAGAATGAACACAAAGGATGCAGGGTTTCTAAGATCTAGTCTATGGCAAACAACAACCCAACCCAAGATGAAGGACCAAACAAAGGTAGCATTTTTAGGTCCACCAAAGGTTTCCAATTTTCCACACTCTACAAATTTTGAAGATCTAGGTATAATGTTTAGGCTTGAGTCTTTGAATTGTATTAAGTTGGGTGTCTAGCACATGTTTGTGTCACTACCACCTATGCCCATTGATTGAATTTTCAAGTCCTCCCATCAGTTAGGGGAGAATTGAATCTCTAACTTTAACAAGGAGTATGGAATAAGCTCTTTAATCCAATCCAAAAATATCTTGTCAAGGAACTTAGAGAGTTTGAAATACTCCTTTAGCTTTTGGTCGAGGGATCTAGCGATTGGTATGAGAGTCAACACGTCTCAACTAGTTCTAACTTTGTCTGCTGAAAAACCATAGTGATTGGGGAGAGTCTTGCTTTCATGTAATAGGATAGGAAAGTGTGACACTAGACTCATTGGTTTTAAAAGACATGCCAAATTTGAACCCTTGGACAAAGTTTTGAAGGGCTTGATAAACTCCTGGAAAAAATTATATTAAGGAAAAGTTGGAAAAACAAAACATTCATTCCTATGATTTACCATGTTTTATTTCATCTTAATTACTTAGTTTGTTACTGAAATCCATTTTATAGTAATTATGCCCTCCATGAGATATTATCCTTTTCATCATGGAAACAACCATTTTCTTTTTGGATACACCATTTTGACTCACATGATTAAACTCAATGTGAGTTTGACATATAATTTAAAGAAAGAAAAATGGAGCAATACAGATTATTGTCTAGTATCAATGGGAGAAAAATGCATGTATCTATTTTAGAAAGCATATATACCTTCTCTTCTTCCCTTCTTCCGAAGCATAATGACACCTAAATGGTAAAAACATTGTGGTGGATGCATAAAAACTAAGTCAAATCTCGATAATTGAATGCACACAAACTTTGTCTCTTAAGGAATGCACATATCTAGTTGTGTTATAAATACTCGCACACAATACCAATGCTTCCCAGCAAAGTGGGATCTTTGTGATGAGATAAGTGAGGTGATATACAACTGGAGTGGTGAATATGTTTGTGTGTTTTTCTTCTTGTGTGCATTTCTCCTACTGACATAAAAAGTTTGACTAGCCAAGCACACTAAGCATAGATCCATATTAATATGGACTCTTTTAATTTTAGAGGTTTGGACCTCATAGTTTTTTATCCCTCTTAGCACTTAATATATTTAGGGTTGAGCTAATTAGAGCTAATTAGACCTCATTGAAGTCTTCATTGTTGATTTTCATACTTGGCACATCCTTTTAGGACCATGTTATGATACTTAGTGCCTAAGGAGGTCAATGCCCTATTGGCACTCAAATCAGTCCTTGTGGATAGCTTAGGAAAACTCTCAGACTGGAAATATAGAATCAATGGTATGTATGTGTCTCCTTGTTCATGGATTGGAATTACATGTAATAATGAGTCTAGGGTGGTGGCAATGGATCTGTCAAGCAAAAACCTCACTGGCACATTCTCAGTATCACAAGAAGTCCAGTTGCTTACCCACATTTTGAGCTTCAACATTAGAGAGAACCAGTTTCATGGGCCATTGCTAGAAGCCATTTTAAGGATTTACAGTCTGACAAGCCTTGACATCAGCTATCATATTACTTCAATGGATCCTTCCCTGGGGGAGTTTCAGGGTTGAAGAACCTTGTGAACTTCACTGCTTAGAGAAATGATTTTACTGAGCCCTTCCATGGGAGTTTGCCGAGCTCGCTAATTTGCAGATGCTAATCTTTGTTGGGAGTTACTTCAATGGGAGCATTCCCAGCCAATATGGTGAATTGTCTAGACTGGAGTACCTAATTTTGGCAGGAAATGTGATCAGTGGTTTAATCCCTCCAGAACTTGGGAAGTTGCAGCAACTTAGGCATTTGGAGCTTGGGTCCAATATTTACAAGGGTGGGATTCTATGGAAATTGGGTAACATGTCAAAGATGGAGTTTATGCATATTTCAAATTCTAATTTAACCGGTCCTTTTCCTTTGGAACTGGGAAAGTTAAAGAGGCTAGAGACAATGATACTATACAATAACAAGCTTACTGGATTCATCCCATGGCAGTTGATCAATATTGCAAACATGGAGTGATTGGATTTATCTCTTAACATGCTCACTGGAAAGATTCCTAAAGATATTTCGATGCTCAGAAAGCTCACATTATTGAACCTGAATTGCAATAAAATCAGGGGAGGCATCCCTAAGGGAATTTGTAATGTCCTCTTCCTTTTAGGTCCTGAGGCCCATACTGCTAACCTATGTGATTCCTGTGGTTTCGAGCGGTTACTGATAACTAGGGGATCAGATCGGGACTGATGCCATCCATAGAAGATCTACGGCATCCTCACTTGGTCAAGAAGGGCCATCTGGGCCAAAGGCCACCTTCATGCATGACCATGCTCTTTTCCATGCTCCATGCATGACCATGCTCTTTGCATGCAAGTCAACGACAAATTAGAAGATAAAGTGACCTAATTAGGTCAAAGATTAGGTTTTGCACAGTTGAACTTTATAAATATAAGGTAAAGCAAGAGGAGACCTCACTAATGATTATTGATTATTTTGGGAGCACTTGGATAGCAGCATAGCGTGCAACACAGCAGTTGGGGTTGGAGACGGAGTCTTCAGCTAACAGGATTTCGGCAGTGAAACATCTGTCTTAGTCTTATTTCGGGTAAGCCATATTGGTTCACCACTTATTCTTCATTTCATTCATCAGTTATATAGCACAGGGTATATATTGTTGCAGAGGCACGGTGCAGCCGTAAGAGGGGGTTTTCAACCAGAAAGCCCTAATCAGCTATTGGGCCTTTAGATCTCAATTTCCTTCTGAAACTTAGGCATCATTCTCACCAACAGCTTCATACTCCAGTACCCAGTGACTATCAGCTCCATCTGAGCTCATCCTAAGGAGTTATCAGCATTTCCAGACCACCAGGGGCATGAGCAGCTGCCTCAGAGAACCAAGTCGCTATCATACTTAGAGGGTTCAGAACTGCAGTATTTTCCAGTCAATCTCTCTGGCACAGCAAGGCTATCAGCCCTGCAAATCGGCAGATCCATCGGGCCCCTCCTTCCTTGAGGGCATCACCTTTTTCTCTGCTGGGGCGTCTTATTACTGGAGCATTCACCGGAGACGGGAGAGATCAGTTCCTCTCCGATCCAGATCTCAGTACTTGCAGAATTTATCTGCAGCAGTTCAGCCAGTTATCAGTGGTAAGTGTGTATCCTATCTCACAAACCCTAACCCTAATTTTTCCTATAAAATAGGGATTTTTGCTTGGCAGTTTGTAAGCCCAGTTGTATCCGCATAATTGTTTAGAAATAGAAAATATCGAGATTTGGGATATTTTAGAATTGTTGATCTTCCTAGTCTACAAATTTTGTATATCTGGAAAATTCTCTGTCATGAAGCATTCCTGAACAGTTGGGTAAAAATTCTAGGCTAGTAGAATTTAATGCATATACTAATCAATTAACAGGACCCATCCCCTTTGACCTGTGTGTAGGAAACAAATAAGAAAGGATTATCCTCTTCTCTAACCAATTAACTGGAGAAATCCCTCACAATCTTACAAATTGTGCCCCTTTGTATAGGGTCCGGATGGCCCATAATAATCTTAGTGGTCACATTCCTTTAGGCCTTGGAAAGCTCCAAACTTAAATTACAGGGAGTTCCCTTGTAACAATTTTAGTGGGCCTATTCCTTCCGATCTCTTAAATTCACCTAGTTTTCAATTGCTTAATGTTTCTCATAATTCTCTCCAAGGCAACCTTCCTCCAAAATTCAAATATCTGGTCTTCTCCGAGCCTACAAATATTTTCAACATCTTTCTCAAATTTATCAAGCATGCTTCCATCCTTTGAACATTGGAATTCTGTATACAACCTTGAACTTTAGGGAAATAGCTTTTCAGGTAGTATTCCCAAAGACATTATTAATTGCTAAAATCTCTTGACCATTTCCTTGAGCCAAATCACTTGACTTCCATTGCAGCCATAATTGATCAGTATGAATTAATTAGTTTAATTGTTATTTTTTCCTTGTTGTTTCACCACAGATATTTTAGTTCATTCATTTAAATAATACACTACAGATTATCTGATCTGAAACTAGTGCTATCATGGTGCTTTTAAAGTTTGTCTATGGAACTAGTCAAGACTCATGGATGGTGAATTTTGACTTTTTGTGCTTCTCGTGGTACATATTTTAAATATACTATCTACTGATTTATTATTAAAAGTCTGTTAAAATGTGCATACAGGTGGCAAGCAATAGAATTTGCAACATTGTTGTTTCACACTGGTCACGTGGAAGAGTAAAGGCTGCAAAAGTCTTATGCTTACTTCGTCATTTGTTCTCTTATTTCTTTTGGCTGCAAACATTCTAAATTGGTTTAACAAGTTGTTTTGGAATTGTCTAATAATATATTACATATGGGCATTTGTGAGTTTGCGCATTAAGATAGGACACCTATTTTCACCTCATGATGGACTTTGCCTGCAAAAATATGCCTCCATTTATGCTTTTGGAGTAAATATTAGGGGACTGTTTGCAGCCTGGAAAGGGATTATTCAAGGATGAGAAAGGAAAGTGAATAGCCTTTCAACATTGGATTGAAGTTGTAAGCTTATCATCATTCCCAGAAACATCATTGACAGTTAATTCAAGTGTATGTTGTTCGTGAGGAACAGTTCTTTAGTCCTTGTCTAATTTGAAATGTTTATTCGGTATGTATGCATATTGATCCATGCCACCATTATGGGCATAACTTGCATTCCTAGTATGATGAATGGTATAAATCTAAAACTAAAGCACCAATGCATGAGTTAGCTAACAGATATTGGGATGGTTATTTGCATTTGTGTCCCATCTCTTAGTTATACTACTAAATCAGTTTTCAGGAGGGGAGAATATTGTAGGGTTGTCTTTTAATCACAACTTAGAACAATCATGAGAGTTGATTCCTCCAAATGACTAGTATATACAAGGATAATCAAAGTCAGATAGACAATCGGATCTATGAGTTTTGCAAATTTTCAAATATTATGCTTAATGTCATAATTGGTAACACATCAGCATTACTTCCATAAGGATAAATCTATCCTAATTCATGCACTAGGTAATTGTGTAGTCTTGGTTTATTTTGTTTGTAGGAAAATACAGCAAAACACACACACAGACATTGACACAGAAAAATCCTATTGTATAGTGTTTGACAAAGGGAAATCCCATTTTATAGGGTTGAACACATATATCATCAAAAAACATCCATTTCCTACAAATTCCTTTGTTTTCTTGGTCTAGACAAACAATGAGGGGAAGAAAGCTTGGTGAGGTTTGAACCTAGGCCATGACTATGACAAGCACTTTGCTTTACTGCCAAACCATTGTCTGTAGACTATGGAGTTGCATTTATTAGTTCTAATGGTTTGTTAAAGTGGAATATGTAGAGTTTTTGAGTCTTGACAAGAGCCAGGAAGAAGCCATAATCACTTTGATACTTATAAATAGTTACAGTGGTGACAATTACTTCACCCTAACTCTAACAGTACCTAGCTTGCAGAGGGTTAAATTAATCTTCAAAAAAGACTATAATGGCATAACCAAGTTAGTGTCCACCTGTGCAACTGCCACTGTGATGGAGGTATGTCACCCTAGCCATGCAGCAAAGGGAAAGACAAAAATATTTCATGGATGTACCCTATAAATAAGTGGGATAATCAAATCCAAAGTGAAACATAAACTGTGGGGTCACTGGGTTTTAGTTTTTAGGATACTATATTCTTATAGTATATATCATTGTAGGGAAATATAAATCTCTCCATGTCATGTTGGTTCAACTCCATGCCATCATGTCAATTGCAATGGGTGTAGGCCTCACAACACACCATTTAAAGGGTACTAATATTATCCCAAGCAATTGTGTTGTACTAAAGGAAAAACAAACTCACATTGTACCTGCTTATTTGCTGCTTAATACATACTGAGTTGCCATGGTCTATGTGTCAAAGAAAATTTATACAAAACAATTTTACTTGTGTCCATCATTTGGATGTTTCACAAAAGTTTATCCTTTGAATCACCCATCCATAGAAAAATTGGAATTACAACAAACCAGTGCAATATTTCCTCCCAGGCTCCCACCTAATGTCATCTTTACCTCCTTTCACAACTGGATTTTACTAGTAGTTTGTAAAGTAAGTGAACATTCCTCCTTTGACAGGGATAGCATAAAAGCATGGGTATGAAGGGCCTTTGACAAAACTACAATCCATACTATAGAGCTACCTTGCTGCTTAGGGCTAGAACTGTTGGTTCTAGTGCCTAGGAATTGTTGCTTCTGGTGAAGCTACTATATTTTAGCTAAGCTTCAAATGAAATTGTAGAACATAGCAGAAATTGAAATTTGCATTTCCTTTCTCATATCAGAAATAAAAATAAAAGGAAGAACATGTTACAAATCATAATTTAAAGATATAGCTCGATAAAGAAAATAATTATTGACAACTCATCTAAGGTCCATACGTAAGCATGCCTCAGGATTTCCATTTCCTGAAATTTTATGAAAATACTTTGGAATTCCCCAAAATAGAAAATTCTTTGAATTTCTATGTTCTGGTATTCATCTTAATAATCATTTGGCTAGTATTATTGAAATCTTCCTCTTTATAAAAGCTACAGGACATAGCCCTAAGATGTACGATGTGTATCTTTCCATTCCATGTTTGATTACAGTAGGCAAAGATGCATAATTGTAGTGATAGTTTTACTTCTCTCTTTTTTTGTTGCAAAAGTTTGATTCTTTCATTAGAAAAAAAATTTCCAAAAGGCGGGGGGTAATGGCTCAATGTGATTCTTTCATTCACACATCTGCTTATATAACTTTGTAGGCAGTATGTTTCATTCTTGAATGTGGAAATCCTATTCTGCATTGATAATTATTCCAGGGCTTCTTGGGTGAAAGGTGTACATGCTGTCATAAGCATAGGAAAATTCTCATCATACATATACTTTGTTGTAGCCTGCAGGTTATACCTCCTGGAATGGACTTCAGCAATGTTATAGTGCAAGATGAAAACACAGATAATGATTCTACTCAATTGCCCGAGTCTCCTTTATGGGGTGAGGTAAGCGGCAGGGCAAGGTTTAATTACTCTCCACCATTTAATATTTCATATACTTGAAAATTTATAGTCGTCACACTGCATAATAGCATTTTTTTGTTTTTTAGATCCCACAGTTTTTGAACAATCCTTCAAAAACTATTATTTTGGCTCTTGCTCAACCTGATCCCAAGAAGAACATGGCCACTCTAGTCAAGGCTTTTGGTGAATGTGCCAAGTTGAGGAAGCTGGAAAACTTGGCATTTCTTCTTTTAATTTCTAAATTTAGCTTTTTCTTTAGAGGTATGTTTTTCTAAATTTTGAGTTTTTTTTCTTTTTGCCGAGTCTTAAATGAGTCTTTCCTGAGTCGCCGACTCTATCTTTGCCAATTTCAAGTCTGACAACATTGATGATGATACCCCGGTCGCTGATGATTTGGTATAGCATGGGCGAGAAACAACATTATGGTTGTTTTTGGGTAGTTTTGAGAACATTTTCACCCTTAGAACAACAGTGATTAGACCATTTCTCATATCTGGGCATGTATTAAGCAGTTCCGGGCAACAAGACAGCCCTTAATCTCAACTTCTGTGCAGATTTGATGTATATTGCATCCTCCAAAGAGCAAGATGAGGCATGCTGGGCTCATTCTGGGTTGATCTTAGCATATTGCAGACATATTCTGACCTTTAAGGAGTAGTAAATTTTCTTCAATCTCAAGTCTGGGAACATTCTTTGATAGCCTGGGCATGCTAGACCTATCCCTGTGCATTCCAATAGCAGTCAACAGTCATAAAACCTTGTTTTTTTCAAATTTGGGAAGTTTTGAGTAGGTTCTGGGTATGTATATGAGTGAAATCGGCAGCAAATCATGGTGATTATCAATTTTGGGAACATTGTAGACAAGTACAATGGTGAGGAAACAAGTCTGAGAAGTATTTTGTGGGAGATCATTAGTAGAAGGGCTTTGAATAACCATGAAACTCAGTTTTGAGTGTAAACAGCAGCATCCAAACAACAACGAAGGAACAATCTGAGCAAATCCTGTGGTGGAAACAACAGTAACTAACCTGTGATGTAATGCTGGATATCCTCTTGACAACTTGTAATAGGTCGGCATAATTGAAGACCTGTTTATCAACAAACCTGGGTGAATAATGTGGGAAATATGGTGCACTGGAGAAAAAACAAGTGCCCAACCTTTATAAATTATATGGTATAGAAGAGGTAGATCCACCCCTTACCTCACAGCCATAGTATCCTGAAGCAGCAAATTGTTGGATACCTTTTCTAGCCCTGGGTGAAAGTGTTGTCTGTTAAAGAAATGTAACTGCAGAAGATATTCTATTTTGTAACACAGAAGAAATGTAACTACAAATCCCTCTGCCTTACAATCATAACAATATTTATTTCTGGGCTCAGATTTTAGTGCAAATGTTCCAAGTCAGTGTGATTTGGTTCCTGTACAGTGGACTGATGTTTTTTAGGAATTTGTGTTGGTGAAATGGATACTGGCCATTTTTGTTCAATTTTAAGTCTTTATTTTTTCTGTTTGAAGTGTTATTTCCTTAAAATGACTTATCAAAGTATTTCCTCTAATATTTCGAGGTACTTGGGTGGAGCCTTTGATGTAGAGTCATTGGTATAGAATTTTTTACATCAGCTTGCAGGCAACTTGGCCATTATTGTAAATGTATATGACACAACCAATAAATCTTTTCCTGTGCTGATGTATGGTATGGGCTCTAATAGCCACCACATAAGCGAATTGGATTTTGGAGATCCTGATAGAAAGCATGAACTGCATTGCTAGTATGTCTTGTGAATTTTGAATAGTCAATGGTGTGTAAGGAGTTTTATCGGACGGCATTTCTTGTGAATTTTTGCATGATCTGTGTGTGAGGAAGTCAGATTGTCCCTAGATTTGAGTTCGTTCAAATCATTTTTATGGGGTTGGATTTTGAATCCTTCTTTGAATATTGAATTTGGAACAAGTGATGTACTTGGTTTAATTTCAATGTACTATCAGATTGTTTCCTTTTGACAAGGAAAAATACCTTACCTGATTTATATATTTCGTAAGTTGGTATTCTCAAAATAAGTTACTTTGGATGTGTGTTAAACCCAGAAATTTCTTGTAGTCTAATTGTCCCTTTTTATAAACATTAATAAAATTACGCCATTGTTATGATGTTTTGATTGATTTTCTTGCTTCTTCTTAAGAGTGAGGCCTAGAAAATGATTTTTTTTGTTCATTGGATATCCCGTGGTATGTGTTGAGAATATGTGTTCTGTCTGCATTTTTGTAGATTGCTTAGACCATCTCTTTCCTGATTCAAGTAACCATAATAAATTAGAGTTGGTGTAAACATATTATGGAGAGAAATGCACTATATTTGATTGGCAGTTATGCCCTTACTTTGCTATAAAGTGGAATAAGAGAGTGCATCTCCTACATTGTTAATAATTCCAGCTATATGAAGAGAACTAAATTTTTTTTTTCTAATTAGTTAAAGGTTCTCTTTGACCTAAACTGCATACAAAAAAGGAAACCAAATACATAGCTGGGTAGAAAGAACATTCATGACAATTTCAGCTATATGAAGACAAATTCTGCAAGGCTTGAGATCCTCACTAGGATCAGGTATTGATTATTTTAACTGAAAGATGTATGCTGAATATTGTTTTTTAATCAAGGGGAATTTTACAAGTAGGAAGGCACTGGTACTAAGCCTGTATGCATGTATGGAACCGTGCCTTTGGTATCCTCTAATCATGTTTCAAAAAAAATATCAGACCATAAATATCTTAGATTCACTTTACATTAGTTGGCATCTTGTTTTTGAAAGTACATTTATTTTGCTGATTCCAAAGGTGAGGTATGCATAATACATTTGCAATTGTTTACAGGAATTAAACATAATGAATCTCTTATGTTTATTTATTTGAAATATGATTAAAATCATAATCATATTATTTATTTGAACCTCTTATGTTTATTTCATCAGGTCCATCTAGCAGATGTGAACATCATAATCCTGATGATACTTTTGTCACCAACTGCCAGCATCATATATGTAGGGTTTGCTTAAAGTCTAATGTGGCATCTATAATTGAGAACTCAATGGAGATGTCAAAACCCTCATATGTTTATCTCAGAGTACAATTACAATGCCCAAGGTAATGTATAAGCATCTTACAAGGAATTTGTGGAAACTTTTGAGTGGTTGTGTTGTTTTGACCTTAAACATGGCAATTGGAGTTTAGGCAATCAAAATGCATCTAGACAGGATTACACATTTAAGTTTTTTCACACCAAATTTTGAAAAAAATCCACTTATGTTATCATATTTCTTGGACCCTGTTGTATTGATATGTGTATTTTTCATGCCAAGTAAACTAACTAATTAATACTCCTCAAAAAAGGAATTTTCACTACAAATTTACCTTCAAAACTACATGATTAATTTCTGTCGCAAATTTGTCTTATGTCAGTTATATGAGGACAATATTTTTCCACAATTGTCTCACAATTGTCTTCTATCTCACACTTTTTGGAGGAAAAACATCAACTGTCTCACAATTGTCTTAGGGAAAATGATTCTAGAAGATTTGAGTGGGCATCGAGGTGCCTGAGGAAAGTTCTCAAAGACTTGCATTAGACAATGATATTGCCAAAATACGTGAAGCAGATTCAACTACCACTAACATGACAAATGCTACTGAAAAGTGCTTGGTTTTCCTCTTCAACAAATCTTAAGCATCTTCTCTTTTCTTATCAGTTAATTATTCTCTCATGTATTTCTTTGATATGACAGTGATTTTCTTGGATATGTTAAGCTCTTGTATTCCCCATATATTTTGTACTTGTTAACTCTGTTTTTTATCAGGAAAAGGGAGAAATTTTCTTAACTTTTATAATTGAGAAAATATATTTATATTTCTTACTATGTGGTAGGTGTAGACTGGAGCTCAGTAAAACAAATTTAGTTGAGCTGCTTGATTTTGATACTGTGCAAAATTATGAGAATCCACTGTGGATTGCTTACAAAATATTTACAATTCAATGGTGAGGTCGGATATGATCAATTGTATCAGGTGTCAGTAGAAGAAGGCAATATTATCTATGAGGATGTCTTCCAGCAAAGGAAAAGGTATGCTTCTTTTATGTTTTAACAGAGGGGGGAAATAAATCATGATTTCAAGCTTGCAAACTGGAAATTTAAATATAGAGGATTATCTCCTTTTGATGAATATAGATAGCAAGGGAAGACGAATCAATTGTTATTTTATGGTCCTCTTCATCCAGAACTACCATAGATGTACATAGATAATTGAATTCTTGTCCTCTATTTTCTTTTCTTTCATCAGTTTCCCTACTGAATAGAGGTTTTACAGGGAAGGAAAAGACTGATGATGCTGTAAATCAATTGGAGAGTCTACTAAAGGATGGAAATGTGCATTCTCTAGTCTTTTGTGTATGTACAAAATGTGACTTTTCTTGGTGTGCTGCATGTGGGTTGTCCAATTCCCAGTCTGAAAGAAAAGGAAGGAGAGGTAGACATGTTGGCAGGGAAGCAGAAAACTACAAAATCTATGGTTTAATGGAAGATCTTGAATCAATTCATACTGAGTACACCAAAGGAACTATTAACTCTAATGAGTATGCAACAGGAAATGTCAACTCTAACGAGTATGCAGCAGGAAATGTTGACTCTAAAGAGTATGCAACAGTAAATGTCGACTCTAATGAGTATACAACAGTAAATGCCAACTCTAATGAGTACACAATTGGAAATGTCAACTTTCATGAGTATTCTATTGAAACTAGTAACTCTGATGACTATCCCACAGAAATTGTTAACTCTGGCTACACCACAATAGCTGTTAGCTCTATTGAGTATACCCCAGTAACTGTTAACTCTAACAACAACCTTAGCATTGCACCTCATGATTTTGATCATGACTGGACAACTACAGTATCAATGGGTGGCTATTGGTCCCCTTTTGATAGAACAAATCATGGGAAGAAAACTGTCTAGAGTGCTGGTACTGGATTTGGTGGTTGCAGAAGTGAAACTAACCTTGACGAGAAAATGAGAAATGTTGAAAAGGAACTCGACTGTCAGGAAAAAAATCTGTTGACATCATTAACAGATATTCTTAACAACAAAGCTATGGAACAGTCTCATGGCTCTCATCCTTTCTTAGATTTATCAGCCTATGTTCTTCTGAGTCAGGAAAATATTCTTAACCGAGTTTTAGAATACTTTATGATTAATGACTCCATGTTAGACATATGTGCAAGGAACAAGCTCTATCATCAGCTGGTATCCCTGTTGACAGCTATGAAACAGTATCCAGATCTCCTTTCAATATTGATGGGATCCTGCCTGGAAAGTGACAAAAGTGATAGTTCCAATCATAACATTGGAAGTGATGGTTCTTTAATTGGTAAAATGAAGAACATATATGATCAATCGAAAATCATCATGAGAAAATTCCTAGGAGGAATTGATGACAAAAATGTAGAAGATGATGTTGGCATTGCAAAATGTCTCTTGGAATGCTACGAGGGATTGGCAGAAGCAGCTCAGAACCAAACATCTACCATACCATGGATAATATCTATTTTAGATGGGGAAGATACTGAAATGACAGAGTGCAGTGAAGCTATTTCAAATCAGTCAACACCTGTTTCAGTGGAGGAAACCCCCAATGATGAAACTTGTTCAAATCAACATAAGAAGGCTTTGATGTATAAAAACAATTTGGATCCACTCCAATTCCTGGACTGTTCCTTGATTGCGGCAGGTTTTCCATGTCACACTTATAGTAACAACTTCACTGGGTCAGGAGCAAATCGTCGGAGCATTGATAATACAGGTGAGCACAATAAAAAAAGGATGATATATATTACAAAAGAAATAGCTTCCTTTTTCTTTTTCTTTTTTTTAGTCGAAAAAAACAGTTCCTTGGTATTCAATTGAATCAAAAGAACCTTTTACATCTTCAGTCAGCACTATAATACTCCAAGGGTCAACAAGAAACAAGTGACAATCTTAGTACAAAGCATACACATACTTCATAAACAAAAACAAAACAAGCAGAGAATATTAGAGATACCCTAAGCACCTGGGTATCAATACAAAAGAAATAGCTTCCTTGTCGACAAGTCTTCCTCTAGAGTGGGATTCCAGCATACATGTGCGAGTAGAT
>LPNX010367472.1:707-24564 GCA_001517045.1 Pseudotsuga menziesii
AGGGAGTGAAGCCCTCATTTTATAGTTGAGGAAGACCCCCAACCCCTTGAAGATCAATGGCCAAGATTAGATCTGGATCTAGATTAGATCTCCACCACTAGATCTAGGTTTTTGACTTTTATTTCTCTCAACCATTCTCCACCCTTAGATTATTTTTTAATCAATGGCTAAGGAGCTTGATCCATGCCTTAGCCATTCCTCACCTTTAGATCTAGAGTTTTTGACTCAAGTGGGGGCCCCTTTGACTTAAATTTTAATTTTTTTAATTTTTAATTTTTATCTTTTGTTTTTTATCTTTTTATTCTTTTATTTTTTATCTTTTATCTTTTATTTTAATTTTAACTTTTAATCTTTTACTTTTTCGTTTTTATCTTTTCATTTTTAATTTTTAATTTTTTAATTTTTAATCTTTTGATTTTTCTATTTAATATTTTATTTTTTGATTTTTTAAATTTTTGATCTTTTATTTTAAAATTCTATCTTTTTATTCTTTTATTTTTTAATTACTATCTTTTATTTTTAAGTTTTAATCTTATATTTTTATTTTTATTTTTTTATTTTTAATGTTTTATTTTTTAATTTTTAACTTTTGATTTTTAACTTTTGATTTTTCTATTTAATATTTTATTTTTCAATTTTTTAAATTTTTGATCTTTTATTTTAAAAATTCTATCTTTTTATTCTTTTATTTTTTAATTACTATCTTTTATTTTTAAGTTTTAATCTTATATTTTTATTTTTATTTTTTTATTTTTAATGTTTTATTTTTTAATTTTTAACTTTTGATTTTTAACTTTTGATTTTTCTATTTAATATTTTATTTTTCAATTTTTTAAATTTTTGATCTTTTATTTTAAAAATTCTATCTTTTTATTCTTTTATTTTTTAATTACTATCTTTTATTTTTAAGTTTTAATCTTATATTTTTATTTTTATTTTTTTATTTTTAATGTTTTATTTTTTAATTTTTAACTTTTGATTTTTAACTTTTGATTTTTCTATTTAATATTTTATTTTTCAATTTTTTAAATTTTTGATCTTTTATTTTAAAAATTCTATCTTTTTATTCTTTTATTTTTTAATTACTATCTTTTATTTTTAAGTTTTAATCTTATATTTTATTTTTATTTTTTTTAATGTTTTATTTTTTAATTTTTAACTTTTGATCTTTAATTTTTTAATCTTTTTATTTTATTAAGACAAAAGGGACGCCCCACTTAGGAGATCTTCAGACATTTATTTTGACCATGGGGGGTTTATTTAAATGAAATTTTGGCTATGCTTAGCCATCCCCCAAACTTAATTACCATGGCCTTATTTGATTTTTTCCTTCAAAATCAAATAATTTAAATTTTTGACTTAGGAAAATTAAAAATTTCCCTAGGGGAGATAGACCCCTTCTGACCAAAATTGGTCTATCTCTTCAACCACTTATCAGAACGACATGGGACTCGAAGCAATGTCTTAGGGGGCTTCATAGCAATTTTATTTTGCATTCATAGCCCCTATTACAAAATGCCATGCTTGAGCAATTACATTATTACATCAAAACTCAGTTAATTAACCACCAAGGGGTGGAATTAATTAGCTGGAAAAAATTAATAAAATTTCAATAACATAACGAAACTCCGCAAGACTCTAGACAAATGTCTAGCATGGTCATGAATTACACTTTAAAGCCTTAGCCACCTCATGGACTTGACTGGTAGAACGTCTGTCACCACTTTGGAGGATTTTGAGTGAAAACCAAACCGATTAAACTCGTTTGTTCAACAAGATCAATTGGAAAGGGAAAAACACTTGATGAGGGGACTTCCCTAACAATCAGTTCCATGGTGTGGCATCCGTATCATATGACCCACACTAGCACATCAAATTACATTAATTTTCCCATGCAGGGGAGCGGACATTTCGTTTTACAAAGGGGCAATAGCCCTGCAGAAGAGAAAAATCCTCAGATTTTCTAAGGTACAATAATGTACATCCTAATGTACATGGAGTTGCCACCTAGTCGAAATAGGTGGGCAACAGTACCTAAAGGGTACAGTGGATTATGGGCTCAAGTATGATGTGAATCAGAAAACTAACCTGCACGGTTATGTTGATTCAGATTGCAGGCAACGCCACTGATAGGAAGAGCACTTCGAGTTCCTGCTTCAGTTTGAGATCCAGTATGATCTCTTGGTTTAGCAAGAAGAAGTCTTGCATTGCACTGAGTACAGCCGAGGCAGAATATGTTGCCACTTGCTCGGCTAGTTGTGAGGTAGTATGGTTTCAAAAGCTACTATCTGATTTGTTTGATCTGACTTACATTTTTGTATGATGCAAAGAGGAGCGGTGAAGCTCCAATACGTGGCAACGGACGAGCTGATAGCCAATGTGTTCACCAAGCCTTTAGCCAGAGTGAAGTTCAAGTACTTCAGAGAAAGACTTGGTGTGATCCAGAACGAGACCCCTCGAAAGAGGGAATGATGAGTTCTAGCATAGCTGGTGAGACAGGTTGTCTGAGCGTAAAATCCTGGCGAAGGTCGTAGGTTGCTCGGACATAATCAGTCCTAATATGATTCTATGCTAGAAAGAGACTAGAAGACGCAGATGCATGATATCTCATATGGGAAATGAGACAAGTTGTCCGAGTGTAAATAAGAGCCCTGGCGTGATATGCAGGTTACTCGAACGTAATCAGTCTTGTAGGTAGTCTGAGAGTAAATACGATCCCTGGTGTGATACGCAGGTTACTCAGACGTAATCAGTCCTGAGACAGGTTATCCGAATGTAAAAAGGAGCCTTGGCGTGGTACACAGATTATTCGGATCTAATAAGTCATGTGGGTGTGGGTTGTCTAAATGTAAACACAATCCCTAGCGTGGTGCACATGCTATTTGGACGTAATAAGTCCTGCGGGTTGTCCGAATGTAAATACAAGCCCCAGCGTGGTACGTAGGTTATTCGAACGTAATAAGTCCCGAAGGTTGTCTGAACGTAAAAGGGTCCTAGACGTAGGTTGTTCAGATGTAATCAATCCTTGTATGTGTGTGTTCCCATGATGGAGATGATGAGGTCACAAGGCACTTGGTGTACACTTGGGCAGTTCTCCTTTGCAGGTAGAACAGAGGTTGACCATAGAGAGACGTAATGCACTTGGTGTGCTCTTGGGAGGTTCTCACATAGTGGTAGATGCAGGATTGTCTTGGTGACATCCTGACATGTTCCTATGTTGATAGAACGCAGGTGGTCTGCATCTGAGGTGAGCTCTGTGAGCTCTATGTGTTTTGTTTTGTTGTGTGTAGGACAAAAGAGATGATCTGGATACAACGAGAAGAAGGTAGGAAACGCAGGTTATTGCAATGGCAATATAAAAAAGGTCCTAGACTGTACCTACGCGATGTCTTGCTCAAAGATGTGATGAAGACCTGGATGAGGACTAGGCCTACACCCAGCATGAAAAAGGGTTGGCTCTATAGAAACTTCCTATGACGGATAGATGCGATGGATTGGACAAACTGAGAACAATGGCAGCAGTGACGATGATGACTCGGTGACAATAACCAGATGTGTTGATCACTGTGGCGAGAGAATACCTTCTTAGTTAAGAGGGAGTGTTGATGTAATTGTAATTTCGGAAGATATTCTGATGTATATTACTATTGAATATTTTTGTACCCCCATCGGAGATGTGTTTTCCTCCTTTTGGGATGTCATCATTATGTATGCTCACTGAGGTAAACCCTTCGTTGCAAGTCGGGGCAATAGTCCCTAGGTTAAATAAAGGAAAATGTATTGTGTATTCCTAGGTAGGTCGGCCCCAAAGGCTATCTAGTCGCCCTTGTTAGTTGAGTTAGTTACTCAACAGAAGAATATAAATAGGGAGGTGCCCTCCTCATTTGTCACACACTCATTCACTCTCTCATGTGTGCATTACGAGAGGGAGGACAATGAGGAGAGAGAGAGCTGCAGAAGACGTATTGTTCTTGGTTTTTCCATCTTGTGAT
The DNA here is from genome assembly GCA_001517045.1 of Pseudotsuga menziesii. NCBI lineage: Eukaryota > Viridiplantae > Streptophyta > Pinopsida > Pinales > Pinaceae > Pseudotsuga > Pseudotsuga menziesii. Next base: position 4,700 of record LPNX010367472.1, read on the forward strand.
GTTGTCTTTGTGATGGATGTAATACCCCAAACTGAATTTGGTATAGATTATTGTATTGTTCTTGTGTTTTGGTTGATGACTCCCGACACTTCTCTGATAAATACATTCCTTAACCTCTTTTTTGTTTGTAAATGAGGATGTAATGCTTGAATAGGGTTTATTATTAGGAACTTTCACAACACAATTTAGGGTTCCTTATCATACTAGACTTGCTGATATGTATACTCAATAATGATCTCTATTTGTATCCAATATCAGACTTAACCCAGAGATTCATAAAAATTGCAATATATATCCATAAATAACAACAGCGTAGAAATAATGTAAATTCAAGAAATTATCAGATATGATCTAAGAAGTACCTTGGACAACAATAACTGAGATGGCAGTCTTTTAAGCTTTAACATAGTTGAATTGTAGATGACTGTACAGCTGCTTTTAGTGATCAAATTGATGCCCAAAGTCTAAAGATAACGACTACCTAAGAATGTCCCAGTTATGCAAATAATTAATTTCCCAGATTGATGGTTCACGCCTTCTCAAATAGTGATAAGGGTGGATTGCTTGATGGCTGTAGTAACCTGATATAAACACGCATATTTATGAATATGCTTCAACGAAATGGATTTTTTGAGTACCACGCTCAGCTAGGAACACCTTCCACGTATTGATCCCTTCCTTCTTATGTGCATGCAGATCTCAAATAATAATGGAAAGTCTATCTCTGAAGGCTATAGCAGTTTGATGTAGAAACGCAGATGATGAATAGGCCCCAATGGAAGTGGGTTACTTGAGAGCTATGCCCAGATTGGAGGAAGGGCATCGAGATAGACTAATCACGCCTCTCTTGAGTATATGCAACCCTTAAAGATGTGAACACGATCTCTTTAGTACTCCATCCCTCTTATCCAGGGAAATAAGTGAGCCTTCGTTGCATTATTGCCTTCCTCTAGAGATCACGCTTATTAAACAAGCTGAGTTCCCTCGTGATAATCCTCTGCTCACTGGTAACTTGTTGCCAAGAGACTAAACCCTTGCCCACAGTAAATCGCTACCATGTGCTTTGAGGAGGAATGGATGGAGATAACCACGATTTCAGTATACACTTCAGCAGTAGCAGTACAGAGGAAGATTGTTTCCCAGAACTTGGTGGAGACCCCCCTTTCTCAACAATGATAAGATCGATGCCATGATTAATGAACGAATACGTCCAACTATAACTTTAAGGAAGCTCTAACAATGCCCTAAACACAATGAATCTATGATGCAATGAAGTACACAATGGTGAATCTGGATGATTCACCCAAACAATTGGTTAGGGTGGATAGATTTTGCCACCGAATCCAATTAGGTCAAGGCAATCCGCCCTAAACCCTAAGTAGCTCACCGAGCTCCCAAAACGTGTTTCCAAAAGATGAATAATAACAATGATACCCTTTTTGGTTCAACTAACCTTCTTATATCGCTTTTAGGGTTTGCATGTCACTTTTAGGGTTTGCATGCATGTTACTTTTAGGGTTTGCATGCATGTCACTTGAGGGTTTGCATTCATGTCATTTTTAGGAACATTACAATGGAACTATTCTGAGGAAGTTTGCGGGCTTTTCTCCTTTATGGTTTTCCCGATGAAAATCTTTGAGTCTTCTGTATCTTGTGTATCTTTGATGTATTGTTGTACTTGTCATTCTTTCAGATATATCTTAATCAAGTAAACTAGATTAGAAACACTAACACTTACAATAGGATTGTTAGGCTATGGCAATGAAGGATCAAGGCGATTGGAAGAGTTAACCTTGGCAAAACGTTAGGTCTTTTCTTCTTGTAGTGTAGATAAGTAAAAGGGGCGATGGGAGGACTATGAAAACTATTGCCAATTCCTAGGGAAAAAGGAGTCAAAGGAGGCTAGTCCAAGGAAAGGGCAAGTTCATGAAGGGTAGGGGAAATTGGGACTGCATGCACATGCCACAAATTAACCCTAACATGCTGCAAAATAAATGTAAGAATTCACTAGAAGGACCCAACAATGGTTGCCGCATCAAAACAATGCTAACTAGGTTGTGATTTATGCAATGAAGTATTAGAAAGAAACAAGTCTAAGAAGATGCTAGAAGCAATGCAATATAATCATTCATAAATCATAAAAGGAGGATATTTTCTCCTCACAACCTTTCCAACTGGACAAGTTTATCCTCACTTGGCCCTAAGTAACACATTCTAGTTATCCTAAAATCCATTTGCAACATTTAGAAATAGGAACAAGAATGCCACTCTTTGAATGGAGAAGAAACCCTTACACTTCAAGCTGCACCATGAAAGATATGTCTATTAAACTTCAAGGGAGAGAGATCTCTCAAAATCCAACCATGATAAAATGAGGAAAAGGGCAAAGCCTTATATAGCTTTAAGCTCCTCAACCTCCTACAATAAAATAACTATAAAATCCCTAGATCTAGCCTAAGGTGGAGTAAACAACACAAATTACTCCAACAAACCCTAACAAACTCTAACATCATCCATGAAATGAGGTAGTCAAATCCACAAGTACAATATCCCAAGAAAGTATGAGGCCCAAGAAGGACACCTTTATCATATGTGGAGCAAATACTAAGTAGAGGTCCAAATCAAGCATGGAGATGGAAAAACCCTAAATCCTCCCAAATAATCCTCCAACAAACCTATTATCACACATACAGTAGTTGGAGCTACCATGATGCAGCAGACCATATTTTGTCCCAGTTCAGTGCCAGTCCTTTACGATGGTGAGCAATTTATCAGTGATCTTCAATGGCAGAGTCTTCTCTCAATATAGCCAGAGTTTACTGAGCAGCATGGCATAGCCCCTTATCATGACTAAGCCTAGCATGACCCCATTGAGATGATTTTGGTTTAGCCATGGTTCACTTACCAAAGTAGCAAAGCAGGCAGTTGGTGTATCTCCTTTGCCCCCATACAATTAGAGGTGTTCTTCAGAGTTATTGTCAGAGACAGATATATGGATGAGCAGGTATGTATGTTGCATTTGGGTGTTATTCTTTGTCTCTCTTACTCATCTTAATAACTTTCACTTGGTGTGATGATGTACAATGGTGATGTTGTTTTCTAGTTGATATTATAGGTTTGTTACTATGAGTTAATTATTGGTTCCAACTCCTAAGTGCTAATATTTGTGCATATGCTCACTAGCATTGCCTACCTTATGCAAACTTGTCCATACCATGCTATGCTTGGCACCACTTCTCATCGTCTCCACTCATCCATTTACTTTTGGTTTTGGTTTTACCCCTGACTTATGACTTGGACTTGTGAGATTGAAGAGCCTTTTCCCCACTTTGACCTTTGTGCATGATGGACTCCATGTTTTATTTGTGTCTCGGACTCACGGCTTTGGAGTGTGAATATGTCTCTTTTAGTTCTCGAATCAAGTACTCCTTAAGTTGTAGGGAAATTGAATGCAAAATCTAAATCACTGCAAAAAGGCCAACTACTATTAATTGTGTTTCTAAACACTTGGCCTAAACAAAACATAATTGAACCTTTTGTAACTAGTCAGTGGCCAAGGGATGAGCACTCATCCTTTTTTTTTTTAAGGCCATTTTCCCCCACATGGCAACAAGGTGGTCACTGCATCACACCTATGGACGATGACGAGCAATGCAGGTCAAATCAAATCATTGTATGCGACCCGCAAGGCTTTCCAATGCACCTGCCCTTAGAGGTTGGCTAGTGAAAAGAAAGGTTATCTTTAAGTTATATTCCTCAGGGAGCACACATGAATGGATGTGAGATGGAGTAAGGGGCTGCTAATTCCAAGAGTCCCCTAGAACCTGCATTTAAAGTTGCAGTCAACTGTGCACTCAGCACAATGGTTCTAGAAAAGATCCTTGTTACCAACTAAGTTGCACCTAGTTGGACCTTCAGGCGAGCAGGCAAAGAATGATCAAGTACACTTGGTCAATCAGAGTTCAGAAGTCCATCAGGCCTTCTTGGCCCTTTTATTTTTTGTACCACATGTTCATACCCCCTTGGGGGAATTGTAATAAATGTACTAGCATGGCAAACTTTTTGTAAAGGACTTGGCTTCCTAGGACTTAGACGTCAATCCGATCATTCCAAGGTTTTCTTCCCATGTCAATTATGCAATGCTGAAAAAGCAATGTATAATTTTCGAGTTTTTCATCGCTCCTCCAAAGCTGGAATGGTCGTCTTGGTGGTTAGGCCTTAGGAGGTTATTAAAGTTCATGTGCCAATGTATATAATCATGCTAGGCATCAATTTTGAGTCATATGCACATGTGCTAGGTCCCCCTAAGTTTTTTCTCAATTCCAAGAAAGAAAAAAATTCCCGCAAAATTAGGCCATTTTTAAATGGTTTAAATGGAAATATTCAAATTGTAATAAAAGTGTGATTTGGAGTCCGATTTTGGCGTGGGGGTGCTCATTTTCACACTCAGAGCGTCCTCTTTATTCTCGAACCCACTTTCCCTATGTTTCGGGCGACCAAATCATCTTGTAAAGCATTTTTCTTAAAGATGTGACAAAATGCTAAAAAAGCAACAAAATGGCAAAAAGACAAAAGTCAAAAGTCAAGTGGAATCTTATTGGTTTGACATGGAAAGGGTGGCAATATTTTCCCAAGTGAATGGCGTTTTAGACTTGGGAATAAAGCTTGTGATGTGAATTAAATTTTTGAATGCTAGAGAATCAAACAAGTTTGGAAGTGCACCCACCATATCCTTCATGGGACCCATCGCATGGATTGATGCAACCCGACATGTTGGCGAACATTCAAGGTTAAAGGCGAGTTATTTGATTGGAATAAGATTCAAATGGGTACGATTTGATCATTTTGGAGATAGCACCCTCCATCAAGTGGTGACGCATCCTCATATGTGGCATATATTCGCTGGAATGGAGATGTCTCCATGGTAAATCGCATCACTTGTAGAGAGGTGGCGTTTTCACATTGAAGTAACTCTACCAAATTCCCAACAAGATCCATGAATCATTCTTCGAACTCCACTCCATCTCCAGTGAGGGATTACACCCCTCTTTGGCATTTTTGCTATTTAAGCAGGGCTCTAAGCTCATTGTATGGCATGGTCAGAGGACCGAAGGAATGCCCAAGTGTTGTATTGTAGTTGTAATACTTTTAGAATAATAAAGGGCTTTGGAGGTCTTATATGGTGCATGGCTCAAGAGTGTGGATGATCATTGTCTAATGTTCATGCTGAGGTAATCTGTAGAATTCTCTTTTGTATTTGCGTTTTCTTGTCAAAGCTAGCCTCATTGAAGGATTGGTACTAATATGTAGGAGTGAGTGAAGTAGTTTATTTGCTCTTTTAATCAATTTATGTTCAAGATTTAGAATCTTGCATGTTGATTTGTTTATGGGTATGCTCTTCTTGTCTTTAGCATGAATTTTTACTAGATTTGACAAGTTTCTTGGCAAGTGTGAAGGTGTTTTATAGATGCTTCTCTTGTATTTGTGTGAGATCTTGCTTGCTTCTCTCACTCTCCATGAAATTATTGTTGAAGAGTCATAGTCCCTCCGCTCTCCATCAACAGACTCCATATCCCAAGCATTCCCAAGCTTGAGCTCTTTCCTTCTCTCTCTCTCTGCTTCAATTTAAATCAAACTTTATCTTTTGGTTACGGTTACTCACATGCTTAAGTAGTTTAGTCTCTCTTTCAAAAGAATATCTAAAGGCTGATATGTTTAAGCAGGTTTCCAGATCTAGAATTGTAAAGCATTATTCTTTTAATTGATCCAGTTTTATTAAGTACGTGTGCATATTTCCAATTATTCAGTACTTAAATATTCTATGCTTTTAACGTTATATTTAGCACATTTGGTGCATGATAGGTGGCTGGTTTTTGTCTTTTATTGACAAGACAAGAAGAAGTGCTGCCAGAAATTTGAAGATTTAGGCCATCCAAGGCGTTCCGGAGCAACATTTCTCTCTCTTGTTTCTCTCTAAAAACCTTGTAAGCCTTTGGATCCAAAATTAAGGACCAAAGGCATCCACCTCAAAAGCATTGTAAATACCATAATAAAAGAAAGCGAGTGGGCATTCAAAGCGCCCGCACCCCATACCCCCTTGGGGATTTGTGTCGTCTCCTTAATGGTTTGCTTTTCTGCTTTGTATCACTACATTTCTTGATGCTAAATCTTAGAATAGTTTTTCTTTAGTTAGATTGATTTTCCTTTAGCTTTTATTTTGCAAAAGTAATCGAATACTAACCGAGCCTTGCTCTCCCGAGTACGGCCTTCAAGCCTAAAAGAGACTCTTGGTTGTAGTAATTAGTTTCACACTTTGCATTCGTTTTCACAATCTCAAATTGGAGCAAACATCTGCCATTTCCATGTATGCTCTTTCCCATCGCAGGTTCGCCCTGATCTTTGGGATAACCAAAAGCAAAATTGTGCACTTTATAATTTTTCACATCTAACTAAGCAACTCATCTTCATAAAATCAACTTCCCCTTGAACATACGGAAATCCGGTGTACACGAAGTTTGTCATTTGTGGGCAAATTCTTCAGAGAAGGCGGGAACAACTAGAAAGTGACTGCGGGGCCTCGTCAGGCTACACCCTCGTTTGGTGTAGTGTTGACGGTTGGACACACCCCCGTGACTCCATCTAGCCCACATCTTCTTGTGAGGAGCCACTTCTATCAAAATCCAGACACATTCCCCGTACCTCACGGTATATCGAGAATCCCCTTTTCCCCAAATCATTTCATCCATAATAACTAAACCTGACCAAGATACACTTGCACAACATTTCCCTTACAGCACTATTCGACTCCGTTAGCACTAGTCTACTTGCGAATTATGTTTCTTCTCACCCATGTTATGTATTCCCTCCTTATATCTTCTTGGGCACCTGTGAAGTTTGAACATCCTAGATTTGGCTCCTCACCCGAATTCCCTAGTGCGCATCATACTTTTGTTTGGAGGTCTACAGGAAAAGTCCTTCTCATACCATTGGTCCCTCCTTGGAGCCTTATGTGTTGGAGTAGGCCATTTTGTCATGTGGGTCTTATCCTCATGCCTAAATATGGTGGTCATTCCTTTTGTTGTGGCTGACCCTGAAGCTTCATTGGGCATTCCCCTTAGGACTACCCTTTTTCCATCTGGCGCCAGGAACTCCATCTCTAATGTTTGCTAATTTGTTGAGTATTTCGCGATTGAGTACAACCACTGTATTCCCAAAACAATGCTCATGTCTAGCACATCTACCACATAAAAGTCGTCGACCAATGTATAATTCCCAAGTTGTACCTGTAACTGAGGTCATAGTGGAAAAAATCGGCATCGACAAAAAATGGACGAGGATCCAGAAAACATCTTCTCGGCAACATCAGCAAAAATCGGCAAACCATGACAAGCATTGAAAAGGAAAAGTTTGTACTTTAATAGGGGCAAAATTTGCTTACCGATTTTTTCCCCTATTTGCCGATTTTCCCGATTTTTGCCAATTTTTGCTGATTTTTTCAAATATACGACTTTTTGAAAAATCACAATTTTTAAGGGCTAAAAAATCGGCAGCCAGAAAAAAATCGCGATTTTTTAGGGCATCGCTGATTTTTCAACGATTTTTTCCACTATGACTAAGGTATCCTTTATGTGCATTTCATCCTGTGATTGCCAGCCATGACAACAGTGAAGCCCTCAAAGTCCTCAGTGGGATATCTTTTCCTCTCTACCCAAGAGGCATCCATAAAGTTGTGGGTGGCCCCACCATCAATCGAAGCAATGGCACACTATGCCTGAATACTTCCCCTGATCCTAATAGTATGGAAGGTGGGGACTCCTATGAGGGTAGCAATAGTTGCTTTCTGTGGCAATTGTTCAAATTTTGTACTATGTAGTTCTCCATCCTGTTTCTACTCCAATTCATCTTCCTCACTGCTATCTGAAAGTACTTCAATGAAGTGTACCTTCCCTTTACCCATACATCTATGGTCAAGTACCCAAGGTTCTTTGCAATTGAAACATAAGTTCTTCCTTCTCAAATCTCGTCGTGTGTCCTCGTTCAACCATTCCTTCTGTGGAACTGTCTTTTCGTTGTTTTCCGGCGGATTGGTAGGTTTTTGTGGAGACTTGTTCTTGGACACAGAATCTTGTAGGTCCCGACTCCCGAGTCCTACTAATAGCATCTTACAGAGTAATTGGCCTATAAGCCTTCACCCATCCACGGAGTGGCTTTGCAAGTGCCTCCGTAAATAGCATAATCAGTCGACTCTCTTACATGTCATATACCATAACTGCAACTCTTTGGAACTCGGATATGAAGGTCTCTGCACTGCCTGTATGCTTGAACTAGGCTAGCTCCTTGAAATGAATCTCTGGGTCCTTCTTATCAAATCCCTCCATGAGCCTTTGAGTGAAGTCACTGTATGAGGTGATGGTGTTGTGACCCAGTGTTACCACTCTGTGGTACCACCACTCATGTGCTTCCCCGTCTAAATGTAAAGTAGCCAACTTGATTGCATCTGTTTCCATCATGGGGTTAAGTTAGAAGTGGGTGTCTTTTGTACCCAAACTCTTGCTGAACAACTGGATGTCCCACCAAAGTTGGGGATCGTTAGTTTCCCCAGTGTCCGTTGTAGCTCAAAGTTCTGATTAAATGTTCTATTGAACACTCTTGGCATGTTCCTGCTTTTCATATTGCAAAAATCAAAGAAGGTCATGGGTGAGTGAAATTCATCTCCAACTGCCATGTACTCTTCTAGATAGGCCCCAAATGGCGCCTCCGGCTCTGCTGGTATAATCGGTCCTGCGGTGAGATTCTCTAAAAAATGAGGCATGGTAGGTCTGGAAGGCTTGTTGTATATGTAAGGAGTATTATGCATAATAGTATATTCATGTCTCCCACTGTTACTAGTGGATACCCTATCTCCCTATGCCTGTAGCTTGTTTTGATCTTGCCCTGGGTTATCAACCAACCTGTTTATTTCCTGTAACATCTCCTTTTGTCCTTTGGCCAAGTCATTTAAAGCACTAACGAGGCTATGGAATGCCATCCTATCCTCCTCTTCTGAAGTGCCTTTTCCCTTGTCAGCCTGTGAAACTGTCATATCCTCTGATTTTGTATCTTCTAGATTGATTTCTTCTAGATCTAGATCTTCTGTGTACATGCCCCTTCTTCTTCTGTGTGCCACAAAAGTAGCATCTTTTGGATTCATCTACTGTTCATGTTCAAGCCCACAGTTGGCGAGGAACATGCTCTGATACCACTGTAATATTCCAAACTGATATTTTTGCTTCTATACTGCTAGGTTATGGTGATTGTTTATGTGTATGTGGTTTCCGGATTTAGATAACAAATAAATTGTTTTGCATGCAATGGTAGAGTAGTGCACAAACCCCCAAATATGATAAAGATTCAAATAAAATATGAAGTAGATCTCAATTGTGATGTAATGACATACCAGTGTGAATAGCTTGAGTAGTTGAATCAGTAAAAAGTGGCATGCATGCCATACAATAGGATTTAAAGTGAAAACATGTTACTTGTCCCAAGATTGATGCCCATGCAAAATAGTTGCATTCCCTGTATGGATGATCCTTTGTAATAGCTTCAAAGAGAAGGAAGGGATGCTAATGTTTTCCAAATATGATGAGATGAGTTTCTGAACAGTATGGGTGTAACATGCATCAATTTTAAGGCTTCCATGACCACTAGAAAATTGTTTCTCAGTGAGTGAAGATGCCCATGCAAGAGACACGTCCCTCTTTCTTGTGTTGATCTTTATAACTCTTTCAATAGGCGGAATGGTGAGTTGTAACCTTCCAGTTAATATAATATTGTCCTTCTGAAAAGAATGGTGGAAACATGCAGAACTTTTGAAGCTATTTAGGTCAATAGCAAATTGGTTTCCTCAGAAAGGGGGCGCCCTCTCTCCAACACAGCTTTGCTTGTATCTTTTCTGGTTGGGCAGAAGGTGTCTCCAAAATCACATGGTAGAGTAGTATGATCCCTCTAAAGAGATTGAGCGAGACAAGCAAGAGAATTGAAGACTTCTAGCTATATAGCGAATTCTTTCCCAGTGAACATGTTTTCCTTGTATTGTTGGCCTCTGAAATATGACTCTTACATCTAAGTGTGTTGTTGCTCCAATGGTAGTGAAAGCCTATGAAGTGCAAGGAGAGATCTGGGTGATCTATCTCTGAAAGTGACTAGGGCAGATAAGTTTTGCTACCGAAAACACTTGTCGGCTGGGGACTCACGCCCTCAACCCAAACTCGTTGTTGTTGCCGAGCTCTCAAAACCAAACTCCAAAAATGAATAATAAACTTCAATACCTTTTTAGTTCTTTTTTGTTCCACTTATCTTCTTATATAGCTTTTAGAGTTTGCATGACTTTACTTTTACATGCAAACAAACCTAATTGCTCATTAACGCATGCAAGGTGAAATAAGGCCCACATGCTCTGCATGCTAGTTGATATCTGCTCCAATGGCCTTATATAATCTATCGATGACCCAATAACATTGAAGTGATGTTCCTTATGCTCCTAGAGATATTAGTCCTCAGTTATTCCTTTTTATTTAATACCCACTCGAACCTATGGGAATAAATAGGTTAACAAGTGTCTCTGGGTGATATAATTAAAAGAGGACATTACAACCTATAGGTCTTGAGGCATACGTTACTACAATTGTTCGAGATTACATATCCATTACCGAGTTATATCCAGTATATCATTCCAGTCTTCAGTTGATGATTATTGGTGATGGCTCATGGTTAGTTTTATTATTATTATTTTTATGAGCCATATTTTTATTGTTGGAGATGGTTTGGTTTTCATATGCATATCTAGATGGATCTATGGGGTCCTAGTAGTCAGTATTGGTGGATTTGAGGTCTCTGATTCCTTTGGCATACTCAGCTTGTTTATCCAAGCAAAGGAAATGTAAATATTGGCACATTTATTCTACAGCATGAAATATCAACATTTTAATTCAGTAAAAAATGACCATGGCTACTCCAAGAAAATCGATTTGGCTAATGCTTGGTTAGGAAATGATGTGGGATGGTTCCTTATTATGTTTTGAGGATCTATGGACTATATTACATGATTACATCATAGCAAGGGGGTCAATATCATGTTGTACCATCATCTAATGAGGACATCTTCCTTGTGGGGTGCCCTTCACCTTGGCATTGCTTAGACAATATTGTTATATCTTATGTCATTGTATTAGAAAGTCACCTAGGGTGAATCAAGCCCCTAGGCGACCCCCCTGCACCATGTAACACATGTTATAGCTTATTATTATGATGTATCTACCTTAGCTTGGGCGCTAGAGGCAAAAAGTGTGCTTCTCTCTTGAGATTGATCCATGTGTTATGTAAAAAAAATAGATCTCCACCGTTGATGATCTTATAATCTCAACCGTTGGATGGAGTTAGTCAGAATTTGGGCATCACTCTCTTCCTATTTAAGAGAGATGACTCTACCATTGTAAAGGGACTTTTGGCATTGGAACAAGTAGAATAGAGAGCAATCTTTTGTGAATCAAAATACTTGTGTCGTTATGGATCGAATGCTTATGATTGTGATTGAAATTGCTTCTCCATTGCACTGAAAGATATTTGTGAAGAATCTTGCATTGTTTTTGTGTATATAATTTATGTTGCAGGCAAAGAAATCAGTTTGGGAGGGGTGCACCATTTGGGGAAACCCATTGTTGTTTCTCTCTTGGATTTGGGTCAAATAGGGAGTGATTGTCTTGTGGTCAATCATTTCTCGTATCTTTTGTTTCTCGTTTGTAGCTGTTTATTTTTCTTGTCGATCTAATTGATTTTCTTTGAATTGGCGGGAAGAGGAGCGCACTTGGCCACCTAAGCGTTCTGGATTAAGTTGGATCTTCATCAAATCTTTCATTTGATCTTTGCAAAAGTACTCCTCACCATTTTGGAAATCATCTATTGTTTCCTGGTACGAATCGTAAAGCAAAATCTTTATTTCAATTTTATGTCCATTGACCACTCTATAAAACCCTAAATTGTAGTAACTATAAAAATTCCCAGGGTCATATAGCCAAGAATTTCAAAATTTCGGAATTGGGGTATTTGTGGCCATCCTCCAAAACCCCAAGATCCCTTAGGGCATCTTAGTTGGACTCCATTTTCCCATCTGAATCAAGCACTGGCACTTTGAACAATTCGGCCCCTTGTTTTGAAATCTTTTTTTCTGGGTTGCGATATTGTCTTTTGCTTGTGAGTTTACATATTGTCAGATCTATCATCTAGCAATTGTTTTTAGGTGTTAGGAGGTCTTAATCGTCAACTAAATCATTTAAATCATTGTCCTAGGAATTCTCAATCTTTCCCCTTCAATTTCCCCAGGGTAGTGACTTAACCACTTTTCACTCAACACCACTATCTTAGACCTTGTGCATCATTCTTTAGTCATCAAAGTAACTTATTTGGATTGTATTTCCACTCCTGTAAAGCCTCGCAATCCAATCATTTTAAAATCGCTGGCTACCTATAGTTCGTTTAGGGTTTCATCAGCAAGATACCTTACGTACTCTATTGTTATAGTTTGATCTGGTGTCTTGTTTTAAATCTTTCCTTTTAGGTTAGATCAGGGTCTCCCCCTTGGTCATCTTGAGTTATTGACCTAAAGTGAAGAGAATCCTAATTGGCATGACAACCGATCCACATCTGAGGAACAGGATACTCTTAAGTCACCTCTTTAGTTGCCTAGCTCCTCTATTGTTTTGATTAGAATCATCCAAAAGGGGCAACTACAAGTTGTGTGATAACAAAACCATCAAAGGGTATCGCTCCAAGAGAAGAGGCTCATTAAGCAAAGAATAAGCCTCAAGTCTAGTGTTTGACCCCTTAGACCTCCAAAATTAAATGACCTGCTCAAAATGTGTTCCAAACAGCTCAAAGTGGACAGCTCCATGAAAATAAGCTGTTATCACCAACCTTGTAGTTGCCTATGTGAGGTGGATCCAGGATGGATGGTAGAGGCACCAACAACTAAAGGGGTGGAACCAAGATTGCCTCGACTGCCAAATGGATGGTCGTCACACCAATCGAGGCAGTCTTCGCTTTATGTTATTTTAGCCCAAGAAAACAAAGGGGGAGACCCGAATCTACTCTCGACAGGAGAGATCAAACCTAGACACTAGATCAAATCCAATGGACTCGAGGTACGTAAGGTGTAAGGTAATGGAAACCCTAGATCTATGGATGATGTCACTAGGTGAACCAAGGCTTTGGATTAGGGTTTAGGAAGTGTGAGGCTTGATCCAAAGTGGGACACAGATGACCTATGAAGCGAATACTAGATCTGGGGTTAAGGTACTAGCAATAGGTGAAGATATCCAATGCCTTGGAAAACATAACCAATGAAGGGAAGGCAAGGACAGGATTGGGGCTATCCAGTACCCACGGATAGACTCGATGAAAGATATGACAATGTCAAAGTGCCCGAGTCACCAGGGAAAAGTAAGATCACAGGAAAAAGAGGCCAAAGAGGGGCTAGCACTAGGGTTAGAGATCAGTGCCTGTCGGATCTAGGGCAATGGAGTCACTATCTGCCCAGCGTTGAAGGAGACCCACCTAGGAAACACCCCGATCTACAAACCCAAAAAGGTATTTTGCCGAAAAAGTAAGATTATAGGAAAAATCAGCAGCAAGATGGCTAGCGCTAGGGTTTGGGAGGTCAATTTTACAGATCTAGGAAAACCTGTCCACTTCTAGCTCAGCGTTGAAGGAGATTTGGTGAGAGGATGACCCGATCTACAAACCCAACAAGGTATTTTGCCGGAAAAATCAGATCCCGAAAAAAGTCAAAAAAAATGGCGGATAGCGCTAGGGTTTAGGAGGACAGTTTCTTGGTGAGGGGATGACCTGATCTACAAAACCCAGCAACGGTTTGGCCCGAGATCAAGCGATCTAATTTTTTAATATTTTTTGGTTTTTTTATTATTATGGGATTTTTATGTGAAATTGAAGAAAAGCAGATGCCAATGGATTGAGATCTAGAAGAAAGGTACTAACCTGTAGATCTTACCTGGAAAACCTTGTAGATGCCTTGATGATGATGATCCCTGCTATCCCAATCAATTTGAGAAGCTTTGAGCGAGTTCTATGTCCAACATTTTGCTCCAAAAAGTCAATGCACCCTCTCTCCTGCACAACAAACGTCAACCATATCAGATTAGGTGCATCATGAGGAAAAGCAAGATGCTACAGAAAAATAGCAAGAAGAAATCATAGATCGCAATGACACTAATGAAAACCCCCTGTTACAAGCGAAGCCAATCCAAGCGAGTTGAGGAGCCCCTGCAAAAACGCCCAAGCTGATGTCGCCCTCCTGTAGACAAGACAAAGATTCCCGAAAAAATATATAGATATCAAAAAAAATTCCCGAATGCTGGGTAGCAAAAGACTTTCCAATCACCATCTAAGAACACCAGATGCAAAGGAGATCCAAGAAATATCCACAAGAAAAATTTTCTATTATCCAGATCCTAGAGCCGAAGACCCCTTACAAATAAGAAGCTCTCTCCTTTAAATAGGAATGAGAAAAACAAAATCATAACCACTTTTCAAATGAGTGGCTAAGATTAAAAGATACAAATGTTCTAATCAATGATTGAGATGAGCTCAACATACAATACATGGATCTATATAACAATATAGTATAAAAGTGGGCTAAATCACCCTAGGAGAGGGGATCCCACTCAACAAGAAATAAATGAAGCACATGGTGGGTCCATGGAGTGTTAACTAACTCCCTCTGGGTGTCCCCATGGCACAATAAAAATAATATAAAATTTAAACTGTGAAATTGTGCCTCCTTGAGGAAATCGTGAGCCTCCAAAAGCTCCGGAAAAATAATATAAAATGCCCGAAAAATAGATGTGGGCCTATCCAGGTGCTGCAATTGCTGGAGAAGGTGTGGAAGACATCACTCTCATCATCAGACCTCATCCCATGCCATTTCCTTACCTCAGTATCCCAAATCGAATTCTTCAGTAGCCATTTAATTATTTTTTAATCTGCCTCGGGAAACATGAACTTGCCAAAACAGCCTCCTAGGGTGCCTGCATTGTCCAACTGATCCTACCAGGTTCTCTGGGAAGGGGGTACTAAGGTACAATCAAGTGGCTAGACCCCATATGCCCCATACAGTGCCCTAGGAGATCTAACAAAATCATCTCCCTGCTCAAACCTGCCCTCTAGTGAAGCAAAACTGCACCAAAAAGATAAAATGAGCCCAATCATCTCTGTAAGTACCCGGAACTAAAAACAAGCTGTCTCACTAGACTCACAAAGTCGAAATCCATCTAAGGTATATACTCATACCCTCTCAAGGTCTCTACCTGATCATCAACAATATCAAATAGACAAAATAATAACCTATAAATGACCAGATACCAATAATGTAACTCGGGATGACATCCATCTGCTGCAAGTGTTAAAAGGCTACAATATGCTCTACAAACCATTTAAGTAACAATCATAACAAATAGCAATCACTTCACTAGCGGTACATCAACCAAATAAATATATAGGGTTTTATTTATTATAACTCAGACCAGACTTTCAAGACTATACTCACTTCATAGTTGTAGTCCATTTGCTAGTGAAGGGTGAAGGCTAAAATTCACAAGGTTAGGCCAAAGGATGACTGCCCACTCAACACTGTGACACTTTGGATATGGAAAGGGGATACTCACTATAGCCATATGACGAACAAACAACAACAAAGGGGATGGTAGTGCCTCACAAATGGGTGAATTACTTCAAAGGTGCTTACTCACCTTGACAAATGCTCACAATCCAACTCAATACAAGTAAGGCCAGCAATCTTTAGATATAACTTTTAGGAGCCATTGCTCTTTGGGCCTTTGATTTTCCATAGCCTTTGTCCACGTATTTTTTATACGGACTTTTATCATTTAGGCTTTATGCATTCATGTTTATGTTGAAAAACACTACTTTTCATGAATGTTTTAAGATATTTCATTGCAATATTTTTCAGAGCCAATTTCATTAGGCTAGCTTTGCATTCACGTATGTTGAAAAACACTACTTTTCACGAATGGGCTTTTTTAGAAGATATTCATTTTATTTCCAAAGACATTGTATTGATGACAGCGCTACTTGTTTCAGGTAAGCAAACACATCCAAGGCAACTCAGAGCCGAGACACAAATAAACAGGGAGGCTTGTCCAACAAAGGTTCTAGCGACGAAAGGTCCTCCATGCCACAAGTCAAGTAGTAAGTCGAGCTGAAACTCAATTAGAAGGTAATGGATGGGTGGAGACAATGAATAATGAAGCCAACACTAGCAAGCCAAAGTATGGTGGGAATGATTACCTCTATTCTCCTTAAGGAGGGTAAAACCAATGAGTATATATCAAGAACTTCCAGTTTTTAGTAGGGACATCAATACATAATATAGATACATCCAAGTCCACATATTTATATGACCGCAGATCATGATACTAAATGCTAACACATGTCACAAAAATGAGTACAAGAGAAATGATAACCATAACACAATATAATATAAGCAGAGTCATGATCATGCAAATAATTCATCTGAATCAATATTTGTCCAATGAAAAAACAGCGATGCAAACCTGGGCACTGCTAACTGCTTTGCACATGGCTAAATGACTACATCAGTCCTCAAATCTGAGTGTCCTGAGACTCGGTCCTGGCATGGGAGAGTACTATAGTCTATCAAATAAATAATGATCCATCATAAATGCTCATCTCAGCATCACATATGTAGGGGATCTGGCTGAAAAATGTACTGAATCTGAAAAATAGAATATGGTAGTCCGGCTACTATATATGTGATAACATCTGGCTCCAGCTGGGACAAGTGCTCTGCTGAATAGAGCGCTTGAGAATCTCAAAATCTCTAGTCCTCGCACTCTGCTACTAGCATCCTCGATCAATCTTTCCAGCTCTGCAACTGCTACCCAAAATGTCACCAACTACCTACAAAATGTCCAGAGCTATACCAAACTCATAGACCGGTCGTCAAAACAATATGTGAATAACATAAAGTACTGAAAATAAAAATGCGTGAAATGGAAAAGCAGAAAATAAATCTAATCTATAACCATAACTTTTAAGAAAAGTTTGATTTTTATTGTGTAGAGAAAGAAAATGAACTCAAGACTAAACTAAGAACTTCAAAAGGCAAGCTTCAGGCAAAAATACAAAACTCTAAGCTACACTACTGCCTAAAAGGCTCATTCAAGTCCTACCTACCCTACTCTAACCAATTTAGACAAGTGTTAGGTAAAATCATAAATCCAATGCAACCACTTGCTGAACAAATCTATTGAGCTTTCTTTACAGTTTATGATACAACAAGTCAAAGATGGCTTGTAAGTAATGTAAATGAAAATTGAAGCCATTATAACTTGTTGTTTGAAAATCAAAGAAAGATATGAATCAAGAGAAATGAAATCATGCCAAGGATGAGATTGAATTTCTAAAAACTCATCCATCAAGATGTTGATAGGGTCATAAAAGGTATGCAAGTTCGTTCTTGATGGAGGAAGACATTATGATTCATGATTCAGCCACTCCAAACAGTTCTTTGTTTTCTCCTCTACCCTACTAGGACATTCAATTCTATTCACTCTAGGAGAATCAAATGGGGACAACTTGTAATGTAATGAAACTGTGAATGAGATGAAGCCCATTTGTTGTTTAATAATGGAGATAAGATGAAATTGATCTTTATACACCTTCTCCAACCATCCATAATTTAGATTTACAAATTGAAAAAATGTATTCATTACAGATGACCGAAAAGAGACATGAAGTGCCTTTTCCCCAATTACGTGATAATGCTTAAACTCTTGGTTAGAGATTTCGAAAGTAACAACTTGATTAAAAGACAAACCCATAGAAAAAGACTCGAAAAGTTGGGACGGGAGGGTGGATTGAAAATTTTCTCCCAATTGGAATAATTGATCTCAGAATTTGTAGAGAAGAAAGAGCTTTTAAATTAATTCCAAAAGTGATTTCAAGATTCGAAACAAGGTCAGTATCCACACACTGAACCAACATATTCTGATCAAGGATTCGATGAAGAATTCTATCAATATTATCAGGACAAGGATCCTTGGTGCAATGTTCTTGATCAAGTTCACTTACCATCGTATCTGTTGCCCACCTATTTCGACTAGGTGGCAACTCCATGTACATGAGGATGTACATAATTGTACCTTAGAAAAATCGGAGGATTTTTCACTTCTGCAGGGCTATTGCCCCTTTGTAAAACGAAATGTCCGCTCCCCTGCGTGGGAAAATTAATGTAATTTTATGTGCTAGTATGGATCATATGATACGGATGCCACACCATGGAACGGGTTGTTAGGGAAGTCCCCTCATCGAGTGTTTTTCCCTTTCCAATTGACCTTGTTGAACAAAAGAGTTTAATCGGTTTGGTTTTCACTCAAAATCCTCCAAAGTGGTGACGGGCGTTCTACCAGTCAATTCCATGAGGTGGCTAAGGCTTCAAAGTGTGATTCATGACCATGCTAGGCATTTGTCTAGAGTCTTGCGGAGTTTCGTTGTGTTGTTGTATTTTTAATTATTTTTTCTAGTTAATTAATTTCACCCCTTGGTGATTAATTAACTCAGTCGTTGATGTAATAATGTAATTGCTCGAGCATGGCATTTTGTAATAGGGGCTATGAATGCAAAGTTAATTGCTATGAAACCCCCTAAGCCACTGCTTCGAGTCCCATGTCATTCTAATGAGTGGTTGAGGAGATAGATCATTTTTGTCTAAGCAAGGTCTATTTTTCCTAGGGAATTAATTAAATTCCCTAAGTCAAAATTCACATTTTTTTATTTTGAAGTAAAAAATCAAGAAATGCCATGGTAAGTTAGTTTGGGGATTCCTAAGCCTAGGAGAACTTACTCCAAAGTTTTTCACCCCCCCATGGCCAAGATATAATTTTTTCAAGTTATTTTTAATTTTTCCTAAGTCAATTCTAGGAAAATTTAAAAATTAAATTGAAAATAATTAAATCTAAGGTGAATATTTATTTTAGCCTAAGTCTAAGGTTAAATTTTAGTAATGGAGCTAATGACTAAAGTCAAAGCTAAGATAAATGGCTAAACCCTAAGTCAAAAGGTGTGCCTCAATGTAAAAACCCCTACCAAATATAGTGGGGCGCTATATGATAAAGAGGAACCAAGTCTAAGTGAAGATCTTCACCAAAACACATGCTAAAACCATGGCTAAAGGTTGGCATCTCATTATAAATGGGGGCATCAAGGTTAAGTATGGAGGAGGCGCATCATATAGAGGAGAGGGCTCACGTTTTAAATAAGATGAGGCGCTATACATTGAAGAAACCCTCACCAAATAAGATGAGGCGCTATACATTGAAGAGTCCCCACCATTTAGAAGGGGCGCTACTACAATTTGGAGAGGCGCCACATAAAAGTCCACGCCAAAGTTAGAGGTGGCGCCAACCATTGAAAGGGACCCACGCTAATCTAGGGGAAGCGCCATACTAATGAAGGGACCCACGTCAGATTTGGAGGAAAGCGCCATATTTGATGGGCCCACGTTTTAATGGATGAAGGCACACGTTTTTTAGAGGAGCGCTAGCTCACTATAGAGGAGCGCTACACCATGAAGACTTCACCAAAGATGGAGGACGCGCCGCTAAATTTAGAGGACGCGCCCATATTAGAGGAGCGCTAGCCAACTTTTAGAGGGGCGCTAAGGTGGGGATGGTTTTAGCTACTTTAGCCCACGTTTTACATCATTTTGGATAGCGCTAGATTTGGAGGAGAGCCACCAAATTTGGATGGGGCGCCTAGTTGGGCCCATTCTA
>LPNX010367472.1:26225-43590 GCA_001517045.1 Pseudotsuga menziesii
ACGGGATCTAAAACTTAATCCAAGAAGAACAACTTTAATAAAATCAACTAAAATAAACCAAGAGACAATTCAAAACTGGTTCTACAACATATTCATTTCAAGCACTCTCTCACTCCAGCATTGCACTACAACTCTTTATTTTCAGTTTCACTTTACTTTTTCAAAGTTTATTTACTTTTCAATTCTGCGATTGTTCATGGGGTGAATGCTTAACTGTTGTTTAAACTGTAACTATTTCACTTGATTTGTTATTCTTGATAAATTTAGATCATCTGTACATTGCCGAGATATCTTGATTCATTATTGTATCATTTGTTCATCTATTCATCTCATTTGTTAGACTGTGGATAACCATCTTTATTTCTTTTGTAAGTTTGTAACTCGTAATCTTTTGACTCCATTTAATCTAGGCACTGGTCTTGTAATTTTGTAATCTTAGTAAAAGATCCCTTTAACTAATAGTTAATAAATCTGGAACTTATTTTCCTGTAGGGACTACCCCCCTTGGCTCTGTTGGGATCTAGCCTAAACGGAGGAGTTGTGGACTGTGGTGACAGTGGTCCCCAGCTCTAACTTGCCCCCAAAGACACACACAGCGGGTTGGAGACTTTCCTGTGTCTTAAAGTGTGTATTAGGCGGCAACAGTATCATCATGTGATTGTTCTTCTTTAAGCTCTAGATAAGGAAAAACATTAATAAGTTCGGTTTCAGTTTCCCTATCACTCTTACAAGCATGCTCTTCCATCATAATATGACCACAATATTGCTCTTCAACAAAAGTTTGATTGATTTCATCAAAGTCTAAATCCAAATTCATATGGCTTGAATACTGACTCAAATTATCTTCAATTAGGCAATGACTATGGAGTTGCTCTTCTAAAGGCTCTTTAATGGACTCATAAATGGAAGGCTCAACTATGGATGCTTCTTGATGGTGATTGTTAGGTTCCCTTCCACGGATTTAATCCAAAATTTGCTCTATGACTGCTTCAGGTAATAATAACAGAGTATCTCGTATCATTTGATTGATATCCCTCTTAGTTTCAGCATGAGGTTTTGAAACGTTATTCTCAAAGTACTCTATAACATTCTTATGGATTGCAAGCATGCTCATAATTTGGAACATTTCAGGAGAGAAATGATCCAATTGAGAAAGCAAATTGTTGATATACTAATTATCAACTGCGCAATCATTGCTAGATTTATACTCTAAAGAATTATCAGTGTTCCTACCCCACTCATCTATTAACATGTCTGTGAACATGTCATACCCAGTGATGGATTCTGGTGCTAACTGATCGAACCATAGTTGAACATCCCCTCGCAAGAATTCTCCTAAGGCTCACATATAAACATCTTCATTGTCCATGCCTCTAATTTCTATGTAATCCCAGAGAATATCCAAATGACATTCAATAGATACATCCTTATTTCCATTAAACTAAGGCAACCTCCTACTGTAATCATTTGGCATAAGATGAGGTGCCCCCGGTATTTCAGAAAAGTCAAAAGGAGACCGCTTGTCATGTTTTTTATCAGCTCTGGTTAATTGGCTATAAGGCTTTGACTGGGACTGACCTCTAGGTTCATGTCGACTTACAAGTCCACTCGAGATGGTTGGGAAATCTTTATTGCATGGGTGAGGAAATTGGTGGGTATCGTAAAGATTGTGATAACTAGATTCACCCATAATCATGCTCGAGATCATCCTCATACCCGTAGTCTGACCTCCATCTATCCCTTTCGTTTATTTTCCTTCTAGTTTCATTTACACTTCCATTTATATTTTCACTTAATTCCTTCATGCGTTTGATAAATATATCTGAATTCATTATGATT
Source organism: Pseudotsuga menziesii (assembly GCA_001517045.1). NCBI lineage: Eukaryota > Viridiplantae > Streptophyta > Pinopsida > Pinales > Pinaceae > Pseudotsuga > Pseudotsuga menziesii. Next base: position 28,065 of record LPNX010367472.1, read on the forward strand.
TATGGGATGGGTTCGCTTCTCAGTGGAGTCGCGTTGTGGAGTTGCCAGGTGAACCACTAAAGTAGTTCATCGAAAAGAGATATGCCGTAGGGAAAGGTGAGGTCTGTTGAACCAAGGTAGGCCTCTACCTCCCCGGCAACGGCGCCAAAATGTTATCACCAACCTTGTAGTTTCCTATGTGAGGTGGACCAGGATGGATGGTAGAGGGGCCAGCAACTAAGGGGGTGGAACCAAGATTGCCTCGACTCCCAAATGGATGGTTGTCACACCAATCGAGGCATTCTTCGCTTTATGTTATCTTAGCCCAAGACAACAAAGGGGGAGACCCGGATCTACTCCCGACAAGAGAGATCAAACCTAGATACCATATCAGATCCAATGGACTTGAGGTACGTAAGGTGTAAGGTAATGGAAACCCTAAATCTATGGATGATGTCACTAGGTGAACCAAGGCTTTGGATTAGGGTTTAGGAAGTGTGAGGCTTGATCCAAAGTGGGACACAGATGACCTATGAAGTAAATACTAGATCTGGGGTTAAGGTACTAGCAATAGGTGAAGATATCCGATACCTTGGAAAACGTAACCAATGCAGGGAAGGCAAGGACAGGATTGGAGCTATCTAGTACCCACGGATAGACTCGATGAAAGATATGACAATGTCAAAGTACCCGAGTCACCAGGGAAAAGTCAGATCACAGGAAAACGAGGCCAAAGAGGAGGTAGCACTAGGGTTGGAGATCAGTGCCTGTAAGATCTAAGGCAATGGAGTCACTATCTGCCCAGCGTTGAAGGAGACCCACCTAGGAAATACCCCGATCTACAACCCCAAAAAGGTATTTTGCCAAAAAAGTAAGATTACGGGAAAAATCAGCAGCAAGATGGCTAGCGCTAGGGTTTGGGAGGTCCATTTTTTAGATCTACGGAAACCTATCCACTTCTAGCTCAGCGTTGAAGGAGATTTGGTGAGTGGATGACCCAATCTACAAACCCAACAAGGTATTTTGTCGAAAAAATCAGATCACGGAAAAAGTCAAAAAAATGGGGGATAGCGCTAGGGTTTGTGAGGACAATTTCTCAAATCTAGGGAAAACCAGCCACTTTCAGCTCAGCATTGAGGATGATTTGGTGAGGGGATGACCTGATCTACAAAACCCAACAGCGGTTTGCCCGAGATCAAGCGGTCTAATTTTTTAATATTTTTTTATTTTTTTTATTATTATGGAATTTTTATGTGAAAATGAAGAAAAGCAGATGCCAATGGATTGAGATCTAGAAGAAAGGTACTAACCTGTAGATCTTACCTGGAAAACCTTGTAGATGCCTTGATGATGATGATCCCTGCTATCCCGATCAATTTGAGAAGCTTTGAGCGAGTTCTATGTCCAACGTTTTGCTCCAAAAAGTCAATGCACCCTCTCTCCTGCACAACAAACGTCAACCATATCAGATTAGCTGCATCATGAGGAAAAGCAAGATGTTACAGAAAAATAGCAAGAAGAAATCATAGATCGCAATGACACTAATGAAAACCCCCTGTTACAAGCGAAGCCAATCCAAGCGAGTTGAGGAGCCCCTGCAAAAACGCCCAAGCTGATGTCGCCCTCCTGTAGACAAGACAAAGATTCCCGAAAAAATATATAGATATCACAAAAATTCCCGAATGCTGGGTAGCAAAAGACTTTCCAATCACCATCTAAGAACACCAGATGCAAAGAAGATCCAAGAAATATCTACAAGAAAGTTTTTCTATTATCCAGATCCAAGAACCGAAGACCCCTTACAAATAAGAATCTCTCTCCTTTAAATAGGAATGAGAGAAACAAAATCATAACCACTTTTCAAATAAGTGGCTAAGATTAAAAGATACAAATGTTCTAATCAATGATTGAGATGAGCTCAACATACAATACATGGATCAATATAACAATATAGTATAAAAGTGGACTAAATCACCCTAGGAGAGGGGATCCCACTCAACAAAAAATAAATGAAGCACATGGTGGGTCCATGGAGTGTTAACTAACTCCCTCTGGGTGTCCCCATGGCACAATAAAAATAATATAAATTTTAAATTGTGAAATTGTGCCTCCTTGAGGAAATCGTGAGCCTCCAAAAGCTCCGGAAAATTAAATAAAATGCCCGAAAAATAGATGTGGGCCTATCCAGGTGCTGCAACTGCTGGAGAAGGTGTGGAAGACATCACTCTCATCATCAGACCTCATCCCATGCCATTTCCTTGCCTCAGTGGCCCAAATCGAATTCTTCAGTAGTGTTGGCCGGGAAATGTGACCTTTAGGGTACGGTGGCCAACTACTGAAAAACAGCCCACACACTCGACTTATTGCAATCTTGTATGTGTTTGGTATAACTCTTTTTCACAGGTTAAAGGCCCTGCTGCCTGTAAAATATGCTCTCAAGGTAGAGAGTCTTTTGGGATGTATATGGTAAGCTCTATTTAATCAAATCTTCACTCGAATCAACTAAAGATCTAATTAAAATATTAACTAATGCTCATAAATATCTTAAACTAAAATAGTAAATAATAGTAGCTCCTAATCTCTATCTATAATGACCTAAAATGCAATATGACTATCCCAAAAAAAAAGGGAGCTGAAATTAATAATCAGATAACAAGTTTTATTTGAAAATTTAATCTATGATCCTGCAATATTAGGAAAGCCTATTCTCAGTGGATACAGATCTAAATCAACTTACAATAAAATAATATTTTATCATAAATTAATTTGAAAATGAAACGAAACTCATAATCAGAATAAATTTAACATAGTATTGAAGCATAAAAGAAAATTACACCCAAGTACTAACGCTGAAATGAATAAGTTCACCTTACACAGTCAGTACTTTGCATGAAATCATATCATTATCAACTGAAGAAAAGGAGCATGAAGAAATTCATTTACTTTTCTATATGACAATTAATTATTCATATTTCAACACTAAGTACTTTCTTCAGAATCCATTAACAAGAGTTTTCACATATAATATAAAGATATATACATATGAAAAGGAAATTCAACACAGGAAAACAATATTAAGACAGCATGATAATAACTGATAGACTTAGCTAATGTCTTCAGTATGTCTATGAAACATAGTAATCCTCAGAAATAGTTCTAGAGGAACACAAATAAAACAGAATAATATTAAGTGTTGTATTATATTCGTTTATCACAAGTTCCAGGATTCCAACCCCTCACTTCAGTTTCGAAGTTGCTTATAAAGGAAAAATAAAAGACTACAACCGACTAACTAGAAATCCTATTTCTTAGGAAAGATTCTAATCATATCCAAATAAGGTGTAACGATGACCAGCGTCATAGGCACATTGTTACAAAATCATCCGGAAATAAAGATATGCCCAGAGTTTTAACTTACTGGAAAATTTCCAGCGTTAAACTCTCCCAATCATAGTAACACCATACTGGGTAATCCATGCCAACAGAAGCTTAGAAATAGGAATGAAGTAATTACTGAGCATCAAATCAGTTGTAAGTCCCGAACATTCTTCACTGAGTAGCCACGTACGATCAAAAGACACGAAGGCAGACCAGCATCTAGTTTCATCCCAACGGTTTCTTTGACACATGTACATGTTAACAAAACGTTGTTTTAGCAAAATTTAATGATGATCAATTAAGCATGAGCGAGATATCTGCAGAATTTTAATTCTGTAGATATCTCAATTTAATCATTTAGACCATGAATTGAACCGAAACTGATGAACCCAAAACATCACTAACCTATAAGAATCTATCCAAAACCCTCTGTAGGCATAATGTAAGATACAAAAGACAAAATTTAGAAGCCACCCAAAAAAAAAAAAACATCAAGTTTTTAAGGCCGACTCAACTAAGAATCGAATGGGTACATTTCTCCTAGCTTCATTCAATTTAGCCCTGAACCTAACAGCCATGGTCCTATTAATCCTATTCTGTCTTTTCAATCTTTGATTTTTTAACAAAAGCCTTTTCATCATTTCTTTGCATTTCAACTTTTTCCCTCTTAACACATCCCATTTCTCAACCTAGGTGATCAATTCAGCCTTTAAAGCTTTAATTTCTTCCAAGGCGATTGTTTGAATAACTTGTGCTTCTTTTAAATCTATTTGCAGGGAAGAAATCAATTGGGCATGAGAATTTGGATCAGTTTGGTCTTTTGACTCTCTCTTCAAGTTTACTTGGGCTTCTTCAGGTAAGTGAGGCTTTCTGTCAATTTCTTGGCTACCCTCACGATTTACTTGCTAACTGTCAACCACCTTGTCTGCAGAGATAGAGACGTATTTAAGATCTAACATAGATGAACCTATGGGATCTGGATTCGGTCGAATGTCTGAAGAATCACTCAGCTCAACAACTAAGACATCCCCAACGCTCAAATTCCTCCTGGCAAGCAGAGCGACTATCATACTGCGTGTGGTTCTTCGTATAGCCGGTTTGCTCATAGCACTGCTAGTCTGATTTTCAGCCTTTGTTTGCTTCGTATTAACCTGTGTATGAGAAGAACTCTTGTCTTGACAGGTTATAGGAGTTGAGGGTTTCCTTCCTCAACCTTGAAAATTATTCGCAGGAGCTTCAACACTAGTTTCCACCTCAATTTTCACATCGTCCAGACTTGGGGTTTGATCAGGCTGAAACCCTTCATCCCCCAAATCATCTTGAGAACCAGAGTCCTCGACTTCAAGCTCAGCCTCTTCATTGTTTACCCGCCTACGTTGAACCCTAGGCCTCTGTTTGGGCCATTCCTCGTTAACCCCAAACCCATTTCTCACAAGGAAAGAATCCCAGGTCTGACCTAGTTCTTCCAACCAACTGGACACAAGAATTTTAATTAACCCATGGTGGAATAAAACTTCTACTTTTGTCTCCAACATTAGACTGGTAAGTGGACGCCATTTTATGTAAACTGTTCAAAAAGAAAAGGGCATATTGACAAGGTAACCCTTAAATATCAACAACAGTCGAAGGTGATAAAATTGTGTCTGAGATAGCCTACCCTCACAAGTTACATACCTGATGACTAGCTCCAGAAGAGCCCTCCACTTCTTCATTAATAACCGAGATGGGAAGCCGGATTTGAACTTAGTTTGCCAATGAGCAGGGGTAAGAAACCCTTTCCACTGGTCATTCTTAATATGTTTTCCTCTATACCACTTCTCACCAGTCTGTGGTAAGCAAATAGCTTGAGAAATGAACTTCTCAGACAGCTTAATCTCAACGTCTCCCACCTGTGCACGAACCCTATCAAAAGACTCTGCGAATGCCTTAGAAACAGCCATATTAAAACCAGAAAATTTCCGAAGGAACTCCAACCATCCATATCTCGACACGATCTCTCGACACTCTGGAGCAGCATACAAGTATTCGTCACCAATAAGTTCGAACCTAGACACTGGAGCCATGGCAGCGGATACACAAACCTCTAGGGTTTTTGAAACACAAATTACAAGATGCAATCGTTTCATTAATAGTATAGGCATTATCAGCAATACTCCGAAATACCCTATTTTATTAAAACTCTGAAAACCTTCCTGTAAGTCCATCTTATCGTGAATTGGCAGAAGAGACAAGAGGTTTCGAAGACAACTTACCAAAGCATAATGAGCCGTAGGATAGTCACACAGGCGAGTTATTGCAAGTGATGTTTGCATGATTCAGGATTGACAGATAGCAACCGTCGAATGACACGACTACCAAAACCTTAATTCCACCATTACTCATTCATTCATTGTAATTTCACAACGTAGTAATAATGGAGGTTGATTCATCATTTTTTTTTAACACATGACTCAATAATTTCCAAAACCTTAATTCTTTATTTAACAAATTCAATCATAAAAATATAATCACCTTAGCATATAATTAATATCTTAGGCCAAAGGTCAAAACTAATCAAAGAATAAAATAATGTGACCAAGCCAATGTCAAAAACCTAGAAAGTGATTTTAGATCTTCATCACAACCTCTAATACCAACCTATTTCAAAAATATGAATTTGAAATAAGTGATGAGCATATAGTATAGTAGGGTTCATGAAGATTCACATTAAACTCACCTTAAAACTTTTGACAACTAAGATTAGATAAATGATTCAAAAGTGACGAAGCTTTACCAAATTTTCCACATGAATCAGAAATAACAGTTATCACATCATGCAATACATAGTTTGAATTAATAACTAATACATTCTTTTGATTTTAATCAAACATGAGTGATGAGTGGAAAAATAGGAGCTACTAATCTTTTGTAATTATAATCCTTCTGATGATTGACAGAAATGAAGAATTAAGATCATAAGAGTTGAATTTTTGTTGTTACTAATGTTCAACCAATCAGAATCGATTAGTCAAGTAAGTTTCTGTCAGGAGTGCCTTAAGAATCAAAGATTCTTAGGGCACTCCTAAGATATCAATGATGAGTTTTCCTATCCAAACAAAAGAATCAATATTGCTCGAACATTATCACTCTTCAAATTATTTGTGTTAAAAAATGCTCCGAAGGGTGTTGCCTGTCAACAGTTGGCGACATGCTAGGACCGAACCAGTTATCTCTGTAAGAGGACACCATGCAAAATTCAGATAATCACAAATAATGCCATTAAATATCGAATCTCTGCCTAAGTGACTTAAATTCAAAACAGTCTGAACATGTGACTAGACCTCAACATATTTCTATAACCCTATGACTGTCATCTGAGTGTTTTGATCCTAATCAAACTCAGGCAAAAGCAAGATGACTTAATTCCAATGGAGATCCATAAGGTCAAAAACAAGTTAACCAATACCCGTATAGATATGGCTTCTCAAGAATATCAGTTGGTTTTCCCCCACATTAAAGAAACACATCAAACAATACTCCTTTTCTTTTTTCTCTTTTTTTTTCTTTTTTCTTTTTTTAACAATATTAGTATATATACAAATCATATTCACAGAGACAAACATGAAAAGAATTAATCAGAAACACTATCTTAGCTTGGTGACCAAATAGATAGCCTTATTCACCAACACTACCAAAAACTGATCAGGCCAGCTCGTGATGAGACTTCCTGTCTCTCAGTTATTAGACTGAGAGTCATTGTCATTGGCTTGGTAACCAAATTTTGACGACGTCATTCCAATAGAATTTATGATCATAAGCAGGCCAACTCATGATGAGACCTCCTGTCTTCTGATAATACTTTTCATATTCACCTAATTTTAAGAGTATTATCCTAATTGAATGTCCAAATGTATTCCAAAAATGGGGGAAAGAACCACAGACTACTCAAGAGTGCTTAGAGATAACCAAATATCTTCAACAAGTTTTCGAGCTTAGCAGACATCTATTGAAATCAGTAAATAAATTACCCGAAGTACTTGATCTGTAAGAAGACACTCAAAGACAACAATCAAGGACTGCTGACAGCAAAATTGAGGAGGCTTAAATTGCCACAAATCTTGGAAACCAATCACTTATTAAAGATCTGATACTCCCTGTTATCATAAATGACTGCAGTCTGGTATGCATTTCAATCATCAGGTTCTAAGTTCATGCAAAATGCTTCATGTTGAATCTTGTGATTGAATAAAGGAAATGCTTTAAAAAACGAATATTCACAGAGGCAGAACACAGACTTATGTACAGTAAATGATTTGAAGAGTTGGATTATTTTCATAAACTATCACCTAGAAATGCAAATAAGCATTATGATGATGATAATAACGAAAATAATTAGTAAATGTAAGATCGAAAATTCCAACCAAAAATCAGCATAAACTGCAATCTTATGTACAGAAATCTACATAGATGGAAATATACAATGGAAAGATTTGATGATGTGCAATTATTGAAAGTACTTTTTAAGGGCATGCCCATTTACCGGAAGGGTATCGAGCTGTCCTTGTAAAGTCTTTAAACGGAAGGTATTTGGACCAAGCTTTTCTGCTATAACATATGGACCTAACCAAAGACGTTGAAATTTGGTATGTTCCCCTTTATCCTCATGTGCTTTGTCCCATCTCAAAACCAGATCATCTACTTGCAATTCTCGATTCGAGGACGAGCCACGATCAAACCATGCTTTAATAATTTGCTGGTGTTTCGCAAAGTGTTTCTTGGCATTTTCTCTTTCTACTTCCAACTTCAATAGTAGATTAATTCTTTCTTCTATGGCTGAACATTCAGTCTCTTGTACAGCTTGTGCAAGCTGTAAGGAAGGTAAAAACAGGTTTGGAGGAAGAATAGCATCTACTCCATATACCAAAAAGTAGGGAGAATTACCAATAGATGATTTTGGAGTGACCCTATCAGCCCACAAAGCTTGATGCAAGATGTATGCCAGTTCCTGTGATTTTCAGCAATGGATTTTTTTTAAATTTTCAACAAATTCTTATTTGTGGATTCAACAAGACCATTGCCTTGTGGATAATAGTTTGCTGAATATCTAATCCTAATTCCCTTTTCTAGAGCAAATTCAGTCAATTCTCCAGAAGAAAAATAAGATGCATTATCAAAAACAAGAGTTTCAGGCACTCCAAATCTGGTGATTATATTAACTTCAAGGAAATGTAATACCTGATTCGTATTAACCACTCGTAGGGGTTCAGCTTCAGACCATCGAGAAAAATAATCGGTAGCAGTTATAATATACTTATGCTGAAGGGAGGAGGATGGATTTATTGGTCCAACGATATCAATTCCCCATTGTTGAAAAGGCTTGTCTACCATCACAGGTTGCAATGGAAAAGCTGGTTTTTTAACTCTGCCAGCTGCGATCTGACAATCCTGACATCTTCTAACGAAAGCATGAGCATCTTTAAACAGAGTTGGCCAAAAATAGCCTACCCTCAGAATTTTATGAGCAGTAGTATCACCACCAAAGTGGCCACCAGCAGGTCCATCATGTAGTTGTGCTAAAACTAAATCAGATTCTTCCTTCTCTAGACAACGAAGTAGAACTCCATCTGCATTCTTCCTGAAAAGTACATTATTTACCAATTGATAGGGTGCTGATTTTAATCTCACTGCTCTTTTCTTTTTTGGATCTAAATGATCTGGGGCAGTGCCAGTTTCAAGGTAGATGCGAATGTCAGTATACCATGAGCTAACAGGATCTGGGATAAAACAGATTTCTTTCTTAAATAAAACATCATCTAAAGGCTTGTCACTCTGCTCAACAAGAAGATGTGCTAATTCAGCAGCCAACCTACATAACCCCAAACCTCGTATGACCTGAGAGGGTTTAATCTCTAGATCATATTCCTGAAGAGCAGCCATCCAATGTGCTCTTTTTTCTCCAAGGTCCTTTTGTACCAATAAATTTCTTACAGCACTAAATGGGACAATTACCTTGGTTCTGGACTTAAGAAGATAAGGGCGGAAATGTTTTATTGCTTTGAATACTGTCCACTTCGTGATAATTTAGTTCAGCTCCCTTTAAATTTGAGCTCATGAAGGATATAGGTACTTCATCCTCCTGCTGATTCTTCTGAGTAAGAACAGCTGCATAAGATATATCAGATGCAAAAGTGTAGAGAATAAAGTCTTTCCTAAAGTCAGGACTCACGAGTGCGGATGCCTCAGCTATGGCTTCTCTAATCCTTATAAATGACTGCTTTTCTCTATCCCCCCATGAAAAACAACTGTCTTTTTTAATCATATTCTGGAGTGGACGGACAATTTCAGAAAAACTTGGGACAAATCTTCTTACGAAATTTATCTTTCCCAAGAAGGATTGCATGGATTTCTTGGTAGCAGGGAAAGGAATTTTAGAAATGGCTTCTGTTCTCTCTGGATCAATCATGATCCCGTCTTTTGACACTACAAACCCTAGCAAAATCCCCTCAGTTACTGCAAATATTGACTTTTTGGGGTTCAGGGAAATACCAAATTTCTTGCATCGTTCAAGCACTTTCGTAAATGTGAGATGTGATCAGGCCTATTTTTTGAAAATACAGTAACGTCGTCCAGATAGACAACGACAAAATGGTTTATCAAGCCTCTGAAAGCAACATCCGTTGCTCTTTGGAATGTAGCCCCAGCGTTTATCAAACCGAAAGGCATCTTCCTATAGGCATAGGTTCCCCAAGGTGTCCTAAAAGTGGTTCTCAACTGATCTGCAGGGGAAACAAGAACTTGGTTGTACCCAGAGAAACCATCTAATAAAGACAACATCTGAGCACCTGACACCTTTTGAAGGATTTGCTCCATGGGTGGAACAGGGTAGTTGTCCTTTTCGGATGATCGGTTTAGGTTTCGGAAATCCACACATAGACGAATATCTCCATTCTTCTTCCTAACGGGAACAAGGTTAGCCACCCATTGCGTATGGCGTACAGGAAATATGATCCTAGCAGTAAGTAATTTATTCAATTCTTTCTTTACTGCTGGTTCTAGGGCAGGGTGCATTTTCCTTAATTTTTGCTGGAACGGTTTTGACCGAGGCTTCATGGGGATCACATGTTGTATGATCTGGGTGTCAAAAGTTTTTAGATCGTCATAAGACCATGCAAACACGTTTTTGAATTCACTAAACAACTTCAAGAAGGCCAATTTTTCATTTGAAGTGCAATCTGATCCTAAGTTGATATTTTGAAGATTCGATTCTGTGCCTAAATTAATGGTTTCATAACGCACGTTCAACCTGTTTGTCCTGCAATTAGGCACTCCCTTGAATTTATCATGCAAATCATAAAACTTTTCAAGCCTAAGAACTGACATAGGGATTGAATTTACCTATTCAAAAGACTTATCAATGGGACGAGGCGAGTGAATTACCGAAAAATTTTGTAGATCCTCATCATGTGTGATTTCATCGATCGCTGATTCCTTAAAAGCATCTTCCCCCATTAAGAAAGAAATAATTTGTGAATCATCATTAAAGACCCGCCAATTAGTAATATTATCTGGAATGGATTGACTAAATAATAATTCGATAGAAAAGGAATTAGGGGAAAAAATTTCAGCGAGAATAAGTCGTGAAGCTACGTTTGCTAACAAATCAGCTTCTTGATTCTGAAAACGAGGAATGGATTCAATATTAAAAGCATCAAGTGCTGAAATCAGATTCCATACCTCCCTTTGGTATCTTTGCAAGTGATTAGATAGACAGTGAATGGAATTACGGACCTGCCTAACAATTATTTCAGAATCGCCAAATGCAATCAGAATTTTAACTTTTAAGTCTAATGCCTTCTTGAGTCCTTGTATAAGGGCTTCATATTCAGCCGTGTTGTTTGTGCAAATAAATTCAAGTCTACAAGACAGCATGAATTTGTTTCCTGCAGGATCTAGGAGTATGCAACCTACTCCTGCACCTTCATTTGATCGGGATTCATCAAAATATAAATGCCAAGGCTTATCAATAAGACTATTTACATCATTTACAGTATTCACATTATTTACCAGACTAGGGGCAACTTCCTGAAAATCACAATGCAAAATTTCTGATTTATTTACAGATTTGGTAAATGCAGATTTAAGTGCAGGAAAACTCACTAAATCAGAATCATACCCGTAGTTTCCTAAAATAGAATCACTGAAAAGAACTGGTTCATTAGGAGCATTTATTTCAGTCACCGTGTGTTTCATGTACCTTTCTCTGTCAATTCTGATCTGATTTGGACGCCCATTTTTAGGCAACCATAAATGTGACCAATCAGTTGAAAAATATCCTTTTAAGGCTTGAGACCAGTCACGACTTAAAAATAGCCCATAGACATCTGGTATGTCTGCCACCACTACGTCAATAACCTGGAAAATCTGTGGATTGTAGCCATCCTAATCATTACTCCTTTTAATTCTCCTATGATTTTTACCTTGGATCGATCTAATTGGCTTATTTGAATTTCACAAGGAGTGGGCTTGGCATTCAGCTTCTTACAAACCGAGTAAGGCATGACATTTGACGAAGCTCCGGAATCTATCATACAGTTATGAACATTCCGGTTGAAAATTTCAAACGTTAGCAGAAAAGGTGGAGTTGTAGATTTGGAGTTCTTACCTATAAGTGAATCCTAATCAGCAGCTATTTTGACATTACTGTTATAGCCTACTGCTGTTTTACTAGTTGTAGGATCAAGGTTATTAACTGAAGGTACAGAGGGTTGATTCTTTGCTTTAGTAGTTGATGGATTTGATAAATTAGAAAGTATCGAACCACCGGGTATGGGATAAATTTTCAATAGATCAAACATGCTAATATTAGCCCTCTGTTTCTTAAGATCTTCTATGATGTCATATTGTAGGTCTATACCTTGAGTGACAGGCTGTTGATTTGAAGTTTGAGGACTGTTCTTAGGTACTGATGATGGTTGCGGATCTACAGGCCCTTTACTTCTGGTGTTATGGATGTGCTGGTTTACAAAGACAGAATGGTCACTAGACTCTCCTTCTTTGACTGAACTATCCCAGAAATGGCAATTAAGCGGAAGAGGATCTTCAGGAGTTTCCTCTTCGGTTTCAGGCTGATCAGATTCATGATCATCATTTGACTCCTGATCAGTTGAGGAATCCGGTAAGGTATAAACAGCCCTTATAGTATTAAAAACTTCCTCATTAGTTGATATGTCAGGGGGAGTATTTTGCCTAGCGTTTGAAGATGTAAACGGCCGGTATGGGGTCTTGAAATTTCCTCTGTTTGAAGTACCCTCCACGTTGTTTCTTTTCAATATCACCACTTCGTTTGTAAGAGACTTAATTGCTTGTTGTAATTTCTCTACATCAAAAGCAAGGGCATCTTTTTTATCTGTGTTAATTCTAGAAGTGGTTTCGTTGCGTTTACGAAGAGAACCATCAGTCTTTCCATTATTTTCTGGCTCGAACGTCAATGAATTTTTCTCAACCTTTATTGCTTCATCAAAGGTTTCAACTAAGGTGATTTTATCGGCTTGTTTTACAAACATACCCAGGTATTTAGGTAAGGCTGAAGCATAATTCTTGATTATGATGTCTTCTGGAGGTTGGGAGGCCACTGGTATCTTATTCAAAAGAGTAAGAAAACGCTGATTAAAATCCTTTATCCTTTCTTTTCTCTCCATCTTAATCCTAGCCAATTCTAGTGCTAACACAGCAGGAGTTTTATCTTCACCAAACTTGTTCAGGAATGCTTGACTAAAATCACTCCAGCTTGTTATGGATCCTTGAGTCAGGGAAAAATACCAAACTGCAGCCTTTCCTTCGAAAGTTAAAGGGAATAGTCGACATACCACATCCTCATGCTGGACATTCATAGTCTGAACAGCCAAGATGAACTTGTCAATGTGATTATCAGCTAAGCCCTTATCATCTGGGTCAAACTTAGGTAGCAGTTTATCAGGGTGTTTAGGTAAGTTATGCTGTAGTCCAGGTACAGCAACGGCACCACGTCGTAACCATGGTCTATCGGCATTAGGGTTACCCTGATTACGGTCACCCATGTCTGGTTCTGAGTCCGATGAAGACTCGCTGTTATGGTCACGAGGACTATCTGGTGTTGATTCAAGAGGTGAAGGAGGTAGATCAGATCCACCTGCAGATAACAATCGTCGAGAAGTGTTATGACCAGCTACTCCTCTTAATAGATTACTAAGGTGATAATCAGGAGTCCCTACTAATGATTCAAGACGTTCTTCTCCAACCGAATCAACAGCTGACTCAGTCACTGCCAATGTTTGGAAATTAGTTCTGCTTGGTAATCCAAAGTTAATTGGGGGAATCCCTGTTTGGCGAGAATATGCTCTGGTTAAGATTCTATGTGATTCCTCTAAAGTTTGACTTCTATGCTCAGGGGAAACTGGTGAGACATTAGGGTCCCTTTCAATGATAGTCCTAACTGTGTCTAGGAATGGAGTATTTACAGTTTCAGGTTGTGGTGTAGAGACCGGGGTAGACAATGATTCAAAACTTATGAGGGAGGAATTTGGTTGATCACTGGTAGGAGCACTATGTGATCAATCAGCCATTAAGCTTTCAGCTCAGGCCCTCCTTCTAGCGCCATTTGTTGGCCGGGAAATGTGAACTTTAGGGTACGGTGGCCAACTACTGAAAAACAACCCACACACTCGACTTACTGCAATCTTGTATGTGTTTGGTATAACTGTTTTTCACAGGTTAAAGGCCCTGCTGCCTGTAAAGTATGCTCTCAAGGTAGAGAGTCTTTTGGGATGTATATGGTAAGCTCTATTTAATCAAATCTTCACTCAAATCAACTAAAGATCTAATTAAAATAACTAACTAATGCTCATAGATATCTTAAACTAAAATAGTAAATAATAGTAGCTCCTAATCTCTATCTATAATGACCTAAAATGCAATATGACTATCCCAAAAAAAATGGGAGCTGGAATTAATAATCAGATAACAAGTTTTATTTGAAAATTTAATCTATGATCCTGCAATATTAGGAAAGCCTATTCTCAGCAGATACAGATCTAAATCAACTTACAATAAAATAATATTTTATCATAAATTAATTTGAAAATGAAACAAAACTCATAATCAGAATAAATTTAACATAGTATTGAAGCATAAAAGAAAATTACACCCAAGTACTAACGCTGAAATGAATAAGTTCACCTTACATAGTCAGTACTTTGTATGAAATCATATCATAATCAACTGAAGAAAAGGAGCATGAAGAAATTCATTTACTTTTCTATATGACAATTAATTATTCATACTTCAACACTAAGTACTTTCTTCAGAATCCATTAACAAGAGTTTTCACATATAATATAAAGATATATACATATGAAAAGGAAATTCAACACAGAAAAACAATATTAAGACAGCATGATAATAACTGATAGACTTAGCTAATGTCTTCAGTATGTCTGTGAAACATAGTAATCCTCAGAAATAGTTCTATAGGAACACAAATAAAACAAAATAATATTAAGCGCTGTATTATATTCGTTTATCACAAGTTCCAAGATTCCAACCCCTCACTTCAGTTCCGAAGTTGCTTATAAAGGAAAAATAAAAGACTACAACCGACTAACTAGAAATCCTATTTCTTAGGAAAGATTCTAATCATATCCAAATAAGGTGTAACGATGACCAGCTTCATAGGCACATTGTTACAAAATCATTCGGAAATAAAGATATGCCCAGAGTTTTAACTTACTGGAAAAGTTCCAGCGTTAAACTCTCCCAATCATAGTAACACCATACTGGGTAATCCATGCCAACAGAAACTTAGAAATAGGAACGAAGTAATTACTGAGCATCAAATCAGTTGTAACTCTCGAACATTCTTCATTGAGTAGCCACGTACGATCAAAAGACATGAAGGCAGACCAGCATCTAGTTTCATCCCAACGGTTTCTTTGACACCTGTACATGTTAACAAAACGTTGTTTTAGCAATTTAATGATGATCAATTAAGCATGAGCGAGATATCTGCAGAATTTTAATTCTGTAGATATCTCAATTTAATCATTTAGACCATGAATTGTGTTGCCGCCTAATTCGCACCTCGGGTAACGTGGCAGAAATCTTCAAGCCACTGGGTGCGACCTTGGGGGCAAGCTCGAGCCAAGTGCTGTCACCT
>LPNX010367516.1:3370-77207 GCA_001517045.1 Pseudotsuga menziesii
TCAGCTCCTCTTTTTTGCTCAGACTCTCAGGAATTTTGTAAGCTTGTTATGGATGGCTGTGCACAGCCCACTTTTATAAAATCTTCCTTCTTAGTTTCTGTAAAAAAAAAAATATTGCAAGGTTTTCAAAAGGGTTTTTAAATTACTGAATTATGAAATATAACTATTAAAATATGGTTTTTTAATAGTTAATCATTTATAATAAAATATATATTTAAAGAAATGTATATCAATAAGTTTTTTTCAATTATATTTTAAATATGGTTTTTAAAATATAATTGAAAATATAGTCAATTTATGGAATAGTATAATATTATAATGTTTTAATAATTTGAATAGTAAAAATGTTTTTTAAAAAAAATAAGGTTTTTAAAATATAGTTTATTTATGAAATAGTATAATATTATAATGTTTTAAGAAATTTAATGTTTCTAATAATTATAATGTTTTAATAGTTCAAATTGAAGAGAGTCATATTTGAAAATATATTAGCATTTCATTAACTTGCACAATGAGTTTTTTCTTTACATAAGGTTGAGTGTATGGTGTATTAATATTAATGCATAAATTAGTAGCTACATTGATTGGTTCTAATGGTGTATTAATATTTGGAGAGGTTTGCACTTAGAGAGTTTGATCCCTCTCGGTGCTTGATAGAGCCTAGGATTTGGATCTACGCTGGTGTTAAACCACTACATCATTAAAACCCTTACTCTTCTTTCGCTGAAAAAGATTTAGTTTCTTAATCTTTTACTGAAATTAAATTTGAAAAAAACACTTCAATATTTCCCCACATAATGCAATTTACAATATGTAAAATATTTTATTATCAAATTTTCATATTCTTGGAGATTGAATAAATATTTAGTTGTTTACGTTCGATTCTAAGCCTAAGTAAACTAAAGAAGATAATGACACATCAAGAAGACCTAAATAAGATTTAGGTTTAACTTTTCAAGTATTGGTTTATCCAAACCTAAGGAATAGGTCCTAAACATAAACATTTTAATTCAAATTATTTAGTTTTTTTAAACACTCCATTGAATAAATTAAATAATTAGTATATTTATATAGTTTATGGTTGGATCATGTTGATGGGATCAAATGGTTGAGAGATAGTGATAGAATAAAAGACTATTTGGAATATATATATATATATATATATATACACACGTTGAACATTAAGTCCATCCTATGTTTGAAAGAAAGATGTTGTAAAATGTGTATGCAGAACAATTGTGTTCAAAAAGACGGTGCAAGCCGAATAGGCTGTAAAATGATGTAAGCTTTGTAAGCAAAGCATAATTGTAAGATCTATGGAGCAGTCCATGTTATTCGTATGAATAAAGGTTTTTTTTCTCTGGAAAAAAAAAATATCTCACATTCTTCTAGTTATTTGTCATGAAGTGTTGGTTATCCATTCATCAACTATGAGTTATCCATGCATCGTTGTCATTTATCAATTCATCAACTACCAGTTATTTTTTATATTCTTTTTTTTGTTATAATTGTTTATTTCAAATTTTGAACGAATGACATAGAATCAATCTCGACAGCACACTTATCTCATCTTGGTCAGTGGATGAAAAATCATAAGCGGTAGGTCACCCCAAATATCAAATAAAAACACCTTTAAGAAACCCAAATTTCTGGAAAAAATATGAAAACAAGCAAAAATAAGCTGGAAAACTAAAATTAAATGTGAAGCCTCACTCCGAATCTGTATGTGGTCATTCATGTTCAAATTTGAGACAATTTATAATAATGGATTAAAACATGAGCACAAATTTTAGGTAAATGGCCCCGTTAGCTCTAAACATCTGATCGTTTCTTGCGCATTTAGCAGCATATGCATCATAATTCATGTAACTCTATAAAACTTAACAAGCCCAACAGTTTAGCGTCTACCCACTACTACAAATTGGGTGGATTTAAGACAATATTTATGTGATTTGTCTCAACTTAAGATAAAGAAAAAAGTTGTGTGTTGTCTTAAATATTGTCTTTAATGGGGTGTCTTAAATTGGTGTCTCTCTAATGACAATATACATTACAATGATTATTGTCTTTATTAGTGTCTCAATTATTCTATCAAAGTATTGCATCTAACATTGTCTCAAATTATTGTCTCTATAGAGACAATATCAATTACAATTATTGTCTCAAATTATTGTCGTGATTGAGACAATATAAAATACAATTATTGTCTCTAATAATGTCTCTATTATTGTCTCAAATAGTTTCTCAATTAGAGTCTTTATTATTATCTCAATTATAGTCTCAAATTATTGTCTTTATAAAGAGAATATAGAATACAATTATTGTTGCCTCTCAATAGAAAATTTTATTTTGGTCTCTGTAAACACTATAAAGAGTATTAAAAATCTAAGTGTTTCTTGAATCTAGTTTTAAACATTCAAAATTTTCAAATCGTGCACATTCATAACATTTATTAATTTGTATGATATTTAAAAACAATACTTTAAGAAAGAAAAATAATGCACCATAATAAACACTTAACTTATTAGCATCACAATATTACTATAATTATAATTTTCAGTATTTTTTATTTTGGGAAATGCTTGGAAAGTTGCTCCATGGTAAAAAATACACACAATTAGTATGTTCTAGTTATTATTAAATATTGATGTGCTACATTTCCCAAACACTATATCCTCAAAAAGTTTGATAGTGTGACAAAAATGCGCCATAAATTAATTACAAATTATGAAGCAAGTAGATTTGTAAATAGAATTTCTTAGGAATGTTTTTCAACACTTTATTGTTAAAACATGGTCAATCGGAAGCACATCATACTCTTGATGTTTCTTTTGCAACCTGCAAGATACAAGACATCTATAAGAGTATAAAATAATAAATCAAAGAATATATTTAATGTAAACCTATGTAAAATGAATAACATATTACAATTTATATAGAGTTTATAACTCATTGTAAAAGAAGCCAAACCGCCATCCTCATAAACATCTTCAATCAAGTTCTATCAAATTTCTCAAGATGACAAGTTTCAAGGCATATTGTATAGTTCTAGAATGCAATGCTATGAAGAGATGACAAAGTTCGAAAGGAAGAGTTATGAAAGGACTGAAATGTACCTATCATAAAACTTATTATAGATCCTTGTCATCAATCCTCTTCCTTTTTTCCCTCTTTCTATGAGGCACTACTCTAATTGTTGATGTGGCATGCTCATTATCCTTTTCTCCGCTTTGTTGGAATTGAAGGCTTGTTCGTTGGTGAGGTTCAAGAATGGCAATTGATTCATTATGTCCAACAAACATTTCAACATGTGCCTCTAGAATCTCCTCATTCCCATTTGGATATCCTTCTCCTGATGATTTTCTTTGTTGGTCCTTCCTTACACAACACATTTTAACTTATTATTTTAACATACTACCTTAAATTAACTTATCACATAATTCATTAGATATTCCAAATAACATACATCAAATGTATGCCTAGTGATCGATTCCTCCCCTCAATCAAGCATATGGTGTTGGATACCTAGAAAACTATGTAATAAAGCATATTTCAAATCATCCTATGATGCTTCTTTTTCAAACTGAAGAACCTACATGAACAAAAGTAATAAAATTCACACTCTATAATTACTCACAAATACAACTTACTCATAAACTTTCAAGTTCTTTTGAAATAAGGATAAAATAAACGGAAAAAAAATCACTTACCAAGTTGCCACGAATGTTATTGTACCCACTAGATCCTAATTTGTGGGATCCAATACTTGACACCCTATATTTAGTCTTTGTTGTTGCATCACAAAGACATCTTTTACATCCTTCATGTGCAGATGGCATGTAGTTTGGACACTATGGTTTGGCTCACAATCTGTGAGAGGTGTTGGGATAGATGAGGCATCAAGAGATACTAATTTGAAGCATCAAGAAATATCATGGAGTAGCACATCCATCAAAATGAATATCTTGCAAGGAAGGAGCTTATAAGAATGGAACAAAAACTCATTTAGCGTTAGACAAAACAACTAAATAGAATTTGCACCATGAGAACATAAATGAGCCTACCAAATCCATGGTACAACAAAGCCATATGGTAGATATGTTCATGTTATCATAGGATTTGAGCATATGGTTTGCATTCTAATCACTAAATATGAGGTAAAATTTAATATATAAATGCCACTGGATCTAAGGAAAATGTCTAATATATGAGGATGTCTAGTATCTCTAGGAGAAACTTAGTACTCTACTAAATAATATGTAATCAATGATATTTAATAAAATATATTTATAGCTTTATGCCACCTATAAATCTTAACATCCCTCATTACGAATATATGTTCTTAAAATCTTTAAATATTTCTTCTTTAGGTTTAAATGGTTGAATGAGTGTGGTGTGAATCTTTGGACAAATGTGCGGAAGTGACATTAAAACTAATTTATAAGGACTTAGTAAATAAGTTGGAATGCATAACATAAACAAGAGCCACAACGTGGCAATGTCCTCGCCATTGCTAATAGCTATTGCTATAAGGCAAATCAATCTAAAGATGAGAGTTAACGATAACAAAAAATGTTTTTTTATTGTAAGGTGCATGATCTCATCTCATATGATCAACAAAAGAGGTAGACACGGGTAATTCTCGTTGAATTTTGTCATCAATATTGAATTGACCAAGCTCTTACAAGAAGTAGCACTCTCCTTAAACCTCCTAATCCTATTATTTTTTGGGAATTGCTTCCTCAAAAATTCAAATATTTTAAAAACCTCTTAATGTACCAAAAAACAAGAACTACAGCATCTCTAAGATATAACTCTAGTAACATATAAATAATTTGGTTCAAAATATGACAACATAACTGATAACAATGGATGCAATATCCATCTTCTTATATAGGTCCGTCAAAGTGTTTGATGAAAATCAAGCTATTCTGTGTATGTCATTTTCCTAAATAGAACAACATTCATTATATGAATAACAAGAACTTCAACATCTCTAAGATATAAATCTAGTAACATATAAATAATTTGGTTCAAAATAAGACAACATAATTGATAACATTGGATGCAATATCCATCTTCTTATATAGGTCCACCGAAGTGTTTGACGAAAATCAAGCTATTCTGTGTATGTCCTTTTCCTAAGTAGAACAACATTCATCATATGAAGAACAAGGTGTATATTTTCAAACCTAAGAGTTTATTCAAAAATTTCTTATCAAGAATATATCCATGCCTATTTTTATAGTAAGTTAACCGACTACACCAATTTTCTCGTTAAATCTTGAAACCTTTCTCTAAGTGGAAGGGTTACACTAGCCATTGTTACTTGCTCTACCATGAAAAACTCATTGACCGTAAATTCTCTATAATTAAACTAAGATACTCAAATCTTAACTTAATAGGTAAAATCCATGCAATTTGTTTTTATGTTGATAATACCTTCTATCGTAAGTTATTCAAGATAGTAAAAAACGCTAGGTCGACTGTAAAATGATTCTAGATTTGTGTAAAATTTGTATGAAATTAAAAGCATCAATTGAAATAAGGATAAACTGATCCTCTTGGGTTTTTCATCAATTAAAATAAGGATGAATCGACCGCATATACTTGTGAAGAAAACCATCTTATAAAGTAGATAACTGCAACGATAAACTAACCATAGCTGATTGCACCAGTCCTCGTATTCTTCCCAACTTAAGCTCGCTCCACGAAGGTAAATTTCTATCGAACTTTTTGTCATAAAACAACATAAGATTCAAATATACAGAGCTCCAAAACACATTTATTCATTGTTACTTTGTGTCATGTACGATGGCATGATCATAATCAAGCAAACTGAGTGCCTGCCTGGGTGGCATAATATTCTTCTTTAGATTGCCAAATTGAGGGTGTTTGGATGCATGTACTTGCATTGGGGCATGAAGCAAAAGCCTTATAAAACATCAAAAGCATGTGACATTGTGCACAGACCACTGCAATCATCTATCCGTAAGGACACAATTCACCTTCCAGAGCAGAGCTGATCAGAGCAGAGAACTGAGGGAGAATCCTTCAAAAATATAGACAGAGTGTACAAAATCCAGTGATTGGCAGAGTCAGATTTGAGAAATCAAGCGTGAGGGTGTACTGTTGGGGGCACATTTTCCAAGAAGCAGCTGCTGCAGATCTCGGTATTTGGCCCTTCATGTTCACTAGTTGCTTCTTTAAATCTTATTGTACCTCTTTTATATTTTATTTGCTCTGGGCTCAAGAAAGTGGAAATCCCCACAGATAAATGGTTTTCCCCATTGGGGTTTCTAAGGTAAATTTCTGAGTCATATGTGATTGCCTGATTGTTGTGTAAGGATTTCATGTGCTGCAAGTTCTAAATTTGATTGAAGTGTAGTTCATCTTGGATTAGTGAATATTGTGGCCAAGCTGATTATCCAGACTTCTCAAAGTGAGTGGAGACTTATGAGAAAAACTAATATATGTGCCTATGGGTGATTAATCCTATATTATGCTTCATAAAAATTCTTTATGGCTTCATCTCTTATGAGTTTATCTTCTTCCTTTTTCTTTTTCTTTTGTTGTTATTCGATTGTGGCTTTAAATGCCACTTTCCTTTCACCCTTAACCAAAATTTGGAGAGCTACTTGATTGTTATGAAGATTCATTCTGGCACCCATGTCAAAAATTCTAATACAAACTTCGTCAAAGTCATTTTATCATAAAAAAGGAGTTTCAGAAGAATCCTCTCATGTTTGTAAGTGGTATTCGGTGATAGTGACTTAAAATGATTTTCAATCACTCTTTTAGGATCATGTTTCCTCTGAGTTGTGAATCTGGACTTTAAGTCATCTAGGGTATTCGCTTCTTTGTGAGCATGTTGAGTATTTGTTAATTTGAATGTGTCGATGCTAATTGGAAAGGTTGGCCAATATTTCCTTCTCATGCGACATAACTGGGCTCCTATTCCCTTTGTGATGGTTTGGTAGGAAATTTCTTGGATGAACAACCTATTTGGAACATAAGTGGGTAACAAGTGTGGGGAAGCCATAACATTAAAAACTTGTATATATGTGAAAAATTATAGAGTATACCAGTCTCCTAATGGAAATAGGGTTTCTCTAGCTTGCTTTGACAATTTGGGAGTTGGCCTCTTAAAAATAAGATAATATAAAGGGACAAAGAAAAAGTTGCAAATGTCTTAGAAGTGGAGTTTGTAGTTGGACAATCACAACTCTCTACAATTCACATGGAGAGGTGCACAAGCAATCTTCCATTTCCAATTCATGAGAGGAAATGCATGTTCAAAACAAATGAAATCTAAGAGATAAGTAGCCATAAAGAATTTAGGGTTCTCGGACTTCGGTACTTCTTTGGTTGGTTGTGGGCACCTAAAGTATGTTGTTCAACAAGATACATGCCCAATTGAATATTTTGCCTATTTATGCTATATGATCAACTAGAGGCATCCATTCCAAATGAAAATATATGGCGTTATCCCCCCATGTAGCTAACACACCATCTCTATCAATAACCTATATGATTATTGAAATGCTACATAGGGTATCTTTTGTTTCCCTTCTTTGTGAAGCCTATGTCATCTCCATTCTTTAATAATCTGCATGAGGTTTGGGTGCTCATAATACAAAATTGCCATAAAAGCGTCATTTTGATATACCTATGGCTCTTTCAATTTGAACATTGACTCAAAAAAACCTCAGGTTTGATCAAACCAATAACAACTCTTTCTTCATCCACAATTTCTCATGATCTCATATGTGTGATTGGAAAGCCATCTACTTGCATCAGTGTATACCATTACAGATGGCCATAGTACAATGGTGTGTATGTTACTCTTCCTTATGTTATCGTAGACGTCTGAATCATTGTCATCGATGGGATAATAGCCCATGGAGCAAATTTGATACATCTTGTCTCATGTAGGATCTCCTTCCAGACTAGTTGCGGGATTGGTATCTAATAAGTTTAATCCTTTGTAGACAACCGCTAGAGGGATTTCTTCCACCTCTTTCTGAGCTAGAACCTTTCCTTTTTTTATGGTTTTGACATCTTACAATCATAGAAGGTAAGAGTAAGTGACCAAATAAACTTGAAGCGCAAAGGTATCATAGGCAGAGATAACATAATAGTGAACCAATTTAGTTCAATATTTCAAATATATCTTGATGGACATGAAGTGCATCAATGTTTAAATGATTTCTTTCCATTAATGAACATATATGAATTTCATGTGCTTGCTTGGTTGTGATTAATAGAAAAGGTGGTGAAGATTTATAATAACCTTTATCAACGATCTTTTTTGGATTCATTACCAACAGATAGGTTGAATGCATAAACAAGGCAATGATGAGAGTGGATTTGGGGTTTAACAACTCATTAAATGGAAAAATAACACAATATTTGGAACGTGCTACTTCCTTGGAAAAGCTCCAATGGACTTGCACTGATGCAGATTTAACATTAGCAACTAAAACAGACAAGAATGCTAACTTTGCAGACCGACTGTAAAGGTCCACAATGCATGAGATATGAATTTGATGATAAATTCCAGTGCTTAAGAGTCTGATTTCACTATGCAACACCCTGTGACCAGGATTCGTGATGCACTATCGCCGATAGATAAACATAATCTAAGATGGGCGATCTTGACAAACCTACACATGGAGTATGTAGCACATGTCATCCTTTTCCCACAGTGGTTGGAAAGAAATATGCATCAAGTAACCTTGTGCCGTAAAATCCGCAACACGTAGCAAGGTGTGTCTGTAACGCACAAAATCAATCATCTTCATAATAGTGCCGCACCCAAAGGTTAGGACATGCATTTCTTTTCTTCATGATAATTCTTGCTCCATAAAGTTTTTGGAGTGGTGTTAAACTTTTATCGATGCTTAAAGCTATTTGCGTCTCCTAAATGTGACCTAACATTTTTTGGTGCTCCCTTGCTTTCTCATTTTTCAACCTTGCTATCAGATCTAAAGCTCATTTCATGGTAATAAAAATGCCAATAGTCTTGAAACTTTTTGTATAAATTAGTGATTCCATTTGAACCAATGTTACAACATTGTTGAGGTTTAATATTGCATCATAATATTTGTAGGTGTTTCCTTATTTTTTAATTTCGCACATTAGCTATCAAAGTATAATTCATGCTAAGAAAAAATTACTTTATATTGAGATTGTTTGGTACCAAATTCAATTTAAACTATTGGTAATGGAAGAACAATCATACATAATCCAATTTGTGTTATTGAGTTAAAAAATCAGGATAGCGTGATTTTGTGGCTTATTAACTCATGCATATCAATCACTAACCACAGATCAAATTTTAATTCGCAATCCTAACAAGCACGAAACTTAACACAACTCCTAATGTCATTGATGTACTTCATATGAATGAATTATTCTTGCCTACTTGGACATCTCACATTTACTTGAAAACAAAGACTGATGCTCTTTACGCCATGTCAAATGAATGAATGAAACTTGGTTTGTTGTTGCATAGACAAACACCGCATTATGTTAGCAATTTGAACTCACAATCACAACCACAAATGCTAGGAGTGAAAAACTTTGCAAGCATGAACCCTAACATAAACCTTGAAGCAATCAATGAACAATAGAAGTATCCATAATTACTGTCTACGTAAAGCCATCCTGCGTTAATATCAAAAGGAAGACTAATGCTCCTTACTCCATGTCAAATGAATTAAACTTGCTTCCTTGCTCCATAGACACATACTAACATAAATTTGTTTGGATAAAGATACCCATCCATATCTTGCACATACAACAATTTGTTCCCAATGCTCACATTTTAGTTCCTTTTTAGACTAAAGAGGAGCTATTGCCAATTTGTTGTTTCCATGTCATCTTCATTATGCTATATGTTAATAGAGCGATTGGAGATACCTAAATTGTTCTAGTGTGTGAGTTAAGCCTATTTTTTGATGATTCAATTGCAGTTGATATGTTGCTTGTTCATTGAACTTTGACCACTGTGTTTTTTCTTTGAAATAAATGAACATATTATAAGAAACAATGTATTCACATATAAACCTTAAACATAAGTGCAATACTGAGGCCTTTATTTTTTGGCCCCTCCAATACTAGTTTGCAATGCACTTTCTCATAACTAGTTTAATATTGTAACAACAACCATATTATGATTTGAAGAAGACATGACACCATCTTCCAAAGACATACTTTGTCCTTCTATTCCAAATAGACAGGTCTAAAACTCCAAATATTGAACAAAAAAAACACTGTCATTGCTTGGACTACGGGGACATGAAAAACAAAATCAAGAAACCACAAACAAACAAAAAATGTTTCCACTCATATTTGGAACTTCCTCAATAATCACAATCTGCTTATTTCATCTTCTTGCTGCCTTCACTTTTGCAATTTTGTTCCAATGCCACTCGTCATTGCTTCCCTCGAGCAATGTCATTATGTTGCCTCATCTAAATGAATTTTATAGTGATGTAGAGGGAGTGGCGATGATTAGGAATTTGAGGCCTCATAAACCCCCAAGTGACAATAGCATTCCACGTATGTGTATCTATATTTTTTTGGTGTGTCTACTTAGAACATTCCAAGGATGGTTGGGAGAGGAGGCATCATCATTACCCAAGGATAAAATTAATTAGCCTGCGGCAAAGCAATGATTGTTGCCGCAGGCTCATTGATGGTTGTTGGATCTCAAAGGGCTGATATCTAATGGCCAGCAATGAGTCTGGGACAGTAATCATTGCTCTGCCGCAGGCTGGTCAATGGTTGTCGTTACTGAAGCTCAACACACCTGGTGTAATATATTGTAAAAAAACTTCCTTTGGAGTGAAATTAGTTTTTACAAGTACCGATAAAGATCTTTGAATAAAGACAAAGAACTTGAATGGGTAAATAAAGATAAATATCTTTGAATGGATTAATATTTGTTTAAGTGGTGTGTAAATTATATTCATATAGGTTGAAGGTTACATGGTTTTATGTAAACTATAGTAGATTTTATGTACTATGTTGGTGCTACAACACATTGGGCTTGCAAAGTGGACTCCTTGTTGGGGCTACATATATATAGTAAAGAGCTTATTGGGGTTGGGGCATTGTAGAAAGCATCGAGTTCTATATGTTGATGTGTGTTCTGAGTTAGAGGAACTGTCAAGTATGGAAGCATTGAAATTTTTAGAGATGTTGACAACATATGGATGTGTGAAGTTGAAGAGGGTATAAGGGTTGGAGTAATGCATAAAGCTTCAAGAGCTAATTGTTTTTTGTTTTTCTCAGTTAGAAGAGTTGTTGAGTATGGAAACATTGGAATCTTTAGAGACTACACGAGCGGGTGAATGTGTTGTTGTTGTAGCAGCCACGTGAGGCAGGCTCACTTAAGTCGACCCATAAATAATAATAATAAATTGTATTTTATTATTGTTCAAATAACAAGTCAACCCTAATAAGCAGTCAAGTCAGCCCTAATTAAAATTAGGTTTTTCCAGCAAGAAAACAATAGAAATAGAGGGCGCATCTCCTCGTTTCAACACACAACAACAAACAAGTTTGCCATTGCAGCTAGGAGGAGTGTTTTATGGGGTTCTTCACTTTGGAGATGTTTCTCTTTATCTTTCTTGGGGTTTGTGCTACTACTATCTAGATATACATCGATCTCTGTTGGAAGGTATGAGCTCGGGGAGACACAAATAGCTTTGTCTATGATAGGGAGATGATTGTTCCTATCATCGTGGTTAAACGAGCTCCACTTTGTTTTGTCTTTATGCTTTGTCTTTCTTTTAGTGATCTTGGTTTACAACTATCAAATTCTAACATGGTATCAGAGTGGTGCTAAAAGAAGCCATTGCCAGAAACTAGGGCTCCACGTTTTGGAGTGTGTTTCACCTGAGACGATCCTAGAAGGAGTAGAGAGAAACTCACCATCCTAGGGCACATATTTCTATGGTGGCCAAACTCAGTTTGACGAAGTTTCATTTTTTGACCTAATATTGTTGGGGCCAAGACCCGAGGCTCCATAGATCTAACCTTTTTGCTCTATGTTTTGGCTCGTTCTTACCTTCCTCCAACTTGGCTTGGTGGGGTGCAACTATCTGTGGAAGTAGATTTCAGATTCAAAAATTTTCATTTATGACCTATTCTCTGTCGAAATCAGGAAACCAAGGTTTCTAGTTTTGAGTTGTTCTGTCCACAGATCTGGAAGAAAAGGAGGCCTATTCAACTTGCCTCAATAAGGCCCATTTGGCTGTGGATTCAGATTTGCAAGTCTCCACACTTTAAAATTGACCTAGCTCCTACTAGGGTTTCTGAAGCAGTTTCCAGGTTGTAGTCAAGAAGGTCCACATAAAGGTTGAACATAGACTTGACGAGGTTTCCAAGTCTATGGTTCCCATTAAGATTGTTGATGAGAAGATTCTAGAACAAATGAAGGAGGATTTCTCTCATATCCAATGCTTTAGATGTCAGAATTTCAGTCACTATGTTAAACATTATCGTAAATCAAAGAAGAGAAGGCACCGAACCTCATTTGTTAATGTTGATGAAGAAGCACAACATGAAGAAAGTCAATCCCTTACAGTTCATGGCAAGGGAAGAAAGTTTCATGATAGGAAAAACAAAAGTGGAGGTTCAAGTCCTATCCCGGTACAAAAGAAAAAGAAGAAACTTTCACAAACTCGGTGCTACAAGTACAATAAATATGGGCACTGTGCTAGTCAGTGTCATGATCCAGATAAAAGGAAGCATGAAAGCTTAATTGTGAATGAAGACACGCCACATAAGAAGTCAATGAATGATGTTCCCGAAGAAAATGCAGAATATCGTCGGAATGAATTGTTCTTCTAGTACTCCTCATGTTAAGGCAATGATATAAAGATCCAGGTGGCGATGGAATCCCAACAAGAAGATGGATATTAGTGGACTCTTGTAGGACGAAGTGGGAGCCCACCAACAAAACAATAAAAGATAAGTTGTTGATTTTATATCCTCTTGTGGATTAGACCTAGTTGTTCTTTAATATGTTTTATACATATCTATATTCCTAGATTTATGAAGTTGTTGAGCATGTGATGTAGTTCTTTTATTGATGAATAGTAGGATCATGTAGTATTTGTTATGATTTAGCCTGTAATGTTGCACAACACTTCATAGAATCGTCTTGGATGACATCTCCTTCTGACATGCTTAGAGCAATTCACACTCTTAATGGTATGTTATAATGGAGACAACAAGCATCCAAATAACAACCAT
The DNA here is from genome assembly GCA_001517045.1 of Pseudotsuga menziesii. Lineage (NCBI taxonomy): Eukaryota > Viridiplantae > Streptophyta > Pinopsida > Pinales > Pinaceae > Pseudotsuga > Pseudotsuga menziesii. The sequence goes on from LPNX010367516.1 coordinate 16,640, forward strand.
GTGTGTGTTGCACTGAAGCATTGGCTAAAATATGCCTACACACCTATATGAACTATTGTCATTGCATTGGATACATTTGATTATGCAATGTTGCTAACCATCTGGCAAGATTTGACTTGTACGGAAAGGACCATGTGATATCGCCTACAAGGACAGATGATGAGAATTGTTCTAAAGGACAATTGATTGTGTTGAAATTTAGGAAGAACAGATGGATTGGAAGCAGAAAGCCTCTAGAAGCATGTCCTCAGCCCAGAAAGAAGGATGACTTCCAGTCGAAACAATAACAACAGATAAACGAGGACCAAATACATGATCCATAGCCCCAATTGATCTCATTGGCGATTGGAAGCATAAGGATTCAACGGATGTCGATCTCTCTACTACAATTGTTTGTCTCTTCGACAATTATGGAAAGCAGATACTTTCCAGTTAGAGTAATGACGGATGGATCTTAGAGGAAAAGAGTTTCTCAGCCGATTTCCAAGGAGATAGAGGAAGTTAGTCCTTAAAACAATGATCATGGTCTATTGCATCACTTATGGATGGCGTGGAAAGAACAAGAAGTCTTAAGGAAGAGCATAATTAAAATCTTGAACAAATCGAGCATAATGACCAGAGGAAATAGGATGCTCAACTACAGAGGGAGCAGGATGCTAAGATGCAGAGAGAGAGCAGAACACTCCAGCATAAAGGAGGACTCCTAGACACCCTAAGATGGGGTGGGAAAACTAACCTCTTGATACTTTCTCTCAGGTACATGAATTCAGTCATTGATTTATTATGTATTTGCATTTCATACTAGAATAGGGCAAGACATAAATGTTTGCCCCGATATACTTTATGCCTCTGTTAGATGACATGTGTGCAGGACTATAGTCTCTCTCTCAGAGAACTCTATGAGTAGTATTCTCCTAATCACTCTGTTAGGAGTGAGGATATCTCTCAGACATCCTAAAAAATGGATGGAGAGGTTGGTGCACACTGGTACATGTATGACACAGGATGGAACCATACTCTACTTCTTGACACTTTGTGATGGAGTGGGGAGATTGGTTCCTTGATTATACCCCTCATCGAGAGGGAAGGGATGAGTTCTATGTGAACACCTATGAATAATGACGATGATTCTTTGTGAACACTTGAGTTCTAGGTACATATTTGTGGACAAGTGATTCCATGTGAACGCTTGTGAACAATGATGGCTATTATGTGTGAACACCTAAGTTCTAAGTGAACACTTATGGAGTGTGATTTTGCACCTGTGAACATTGACTGTGATTCTTTGTGAACACCTGAGTTATAAGTGAACATTTGTGGGTGAGAATTTTATGTGGACACCTACGAACTATGATGATGATTCTGTGTGAACTCCTGAATTCTAGGTAGACACATGTGGACAATGATGGTGATTCTATGTGAACTCTTGAGTCCTTGATGAAAACTTGCGTATGGTTACGTAAACTGATTTCTTAGCGAACTCCAGTTTTGGCTACGTAAGACTAGTTCCAAGCGAACTATAGTTTCGGTTACATAAACTGAGTTCTTAGTGAACTCTAGTTTTGGTTACGTAAACCGAGTTCTTAGTGAACTTCAGTTGGTTCTTCGTTAACCTAGTTCTTAGTGAACTCTAGTTGGTTCTTCATGAACTCCAGGTTGGTTCTCTACGAACCGAGTTTTGTGCGAACTCAAGTTGGTTTCGTATGTAGTATGGACCTGTGTGGGCTTCAGAAATGGTATTCACATCCAACATGAAATATGGTTGGCTCTGTAGAAGACGTGTGTTCTTTATCTAGTATGAAAAAGGACCGACTCTATAAATCTTGTAGCCAGTATGAAGAAGGACTAGCTTTGTAGTGGTACATCCAACATGAAATAAGGATGGTTAATGTACGAATATAGCAGCCTCTATGGTTGAGAGATTTATGGGTTGTAGCCCATACATATATGATAAAAGTCTCACATGAAAGTTATGGCCCTTGTGAGCCCTCATATGATTGTAGTCCTAATGGATGTTATGAGGAGGTTGTAGCCCATGATGTGGCGAAGACTCACTAGCAGTGATAGTACCAATGAGCTCTTTGGGTTGTGCTAATGCACGTTTGACTTCTCGATGTACTGGGAAGAGTTGTGGAGCTAGTGCATGTTCTCCGATGAATTGGATTGAATTGGTGCACAAAGATTGATTTGTAGACACTTCTTGACGAACATAGATTTTGTTGAAAGACCTTCCTTATGGTCTAGAGATGATTGAGATAATTGTGATATACTTATAATATTTAGATGTGTTCTAGTAATCTAATATTGATGACGCCTCCCTAGCTAAGAGGGAGTGTTGTTGCAGTAGCCACGTGAGGCATCCTCACTTAAGTCGACCCAAAAATAATAATAATAAATTGTATTTTATTAGTATTCAAATAATAAATCGGTCGTACTAAGCAGTCAAGTCGGCCCCAATTAAAATTAGGTTTTTCCAGCAAGAAACCAATATAAATAGAGGGTGCATCTTCTCATTTCAGCACACAACAACAAGCAAGTTCGCTCTAGCTAAGGAAGTTTGCTACTGCATCTAGGATGAGTGTTTTATGGAGTTCTTCACTTTTGAGAGGTTTCTCTGTCTTTCTTGGGGTTTGTGCTACTGCTACTTGGATGTACATTGATCTTTATTGAAAGGCCTGAGCTCGGGGGAGACACATAGCTTTGTCTATGGTTGGGAGATGATTGTTCTTATCATCGTGCTTAAACGAGCTCTACATTGTTTTGTTTTTGTGCTTTGTCTTTTTTTTAGTGTTCTTGGTTTACAACTATCAAATTCTAACATGTGTGAAGCCGAAGGGATACAAGGGTTGGAGCGATGCACAAAGCTTCAGGTGCTAGATGTTTTGAGATGCTATGAGTTAGAAGAACAACCAAGAATGGAAACATTGTAATCTTTGGAAGAGTTGTAGGTAGGTGGACGTGTGAAGCTGAAGAGAAAAGAGGGCTTGGTGAGTTGTAGAAATCTTTGTTTTCTATATGTTTTTGGGTACTATGAGTTAAGAGAGCGGTCAAATAGTTTATTTGGAGGACTTTCGTTCATATGAATGTGTAAGTTGAAGAAAATACAAAAGTTGGCACTTTGTACAAAGCTTTGGTTTCTACCTCCTCCACATACACACTAGCAATAATTTGAATAATCTAATGTTTTAAAAATATTATATCAAATCTTGCATTTTCTCTTTCCAATATTCTATTTTGCCATTGCCTTCTTCATCTCCGGCCTCCCTTGCAATACGACGTCATTGCACCTTGGGGTGCAGTTTATGAAGTTTGATGCATATTGTGGTTCTATGCTATGGTGTCTTCTTGGTGCATACCAACGCTACTCTTTTACAGAGTTTCGGTCCCGCCACTTTGGCGTCCACTTCGTCAACTCCACCCCAATTTAAGTTCTGCTGCACAATAAAACACAACAATAATGCGCAGAAGCATATCGAAGGGCACAGTGTTTCAAGGTCACTGTTCCGTCCATGGACTACCCTCCGCCTGGGTACAGGCCCAATGCAGGGGTTTGCCTTCTCAATTCCAATAACCAGGTATCCAGTATTCTCGACTTCCAGTTATTCTCGTGAACTCTGGAAGATTCTACGTTTATTTATAGGCTTTATGGGATTTGCAGGTATTTGTGGCATCGAGATTGAACATGCCAGGGGCGTGGCAGATGCCGCAGGTATTGTCATTGCAACCTCACTTGTTATTTTCCTTCTCAGGAGAGTTTTCTGTGAAACATAAATTTTATTTCGAACTTATTGTTTTGGGGATTATGCGGCCTTCGTTGGGATAATATGAGATGTCGAGGGTTTGAGTTGTGGTGGCAGGGCGGTGTGGAGGAACGGGAGGATCCGAGAGCTGCAGCCATCAGAGAATTGCGCGAAGAAACTGGTGTAACGTCGGCTGAGATTCTTGCAGAGGTATATCCAGGAGCATACATACGCGTTGAAGCCGGATCTACTAAGAATAGAGATTCCAGAATTCTCGTGCAAACCCTTCTCTGCTTAATAAATTAGGGATTAATGTCAATCTATGCTATAAATGTTGGGCTCTTTCTTTTTTCATTTGATCTAATTAGCGATACTTCTTCATTTGATTTAATTAATGATAATTTACGGAAATATCTCCACCACATGCCTCTTAAAAAATATACAGTTAGAGTCCAGCAGAGATGTTAAGTATCCTGTTATTTTCCTGTGAAAAAAATGTATCCTGTTATCTTAGCGAGGTCTTTTATATTTACGCAAATATATCCCACCCGTCGCTGCTCATGGTGCTATTAGAACTTTTTATAGGCACATATTTAAAAAATATAAGAAGGTTGGTAAAGTATACTGTAAGAGTCCAGAGATGTTGTTATGTATCCTGTTCCAAGAAAAGAACATGACAAAGAATAGGAAATATTAGATAGAGAAACATTACGAGAACACGAAAATAAAATTTGTAGAAAACATATAGATCGCAATGATTTCAGGGGGTTTTCATTAATGTCATTGCGATCTATGACTTCTTGTTTTTGGGGTTTTCATTAAATCTTTGTTTTCATCTACTAATTTTTCTCTTTATAAATAGTGGTAACTGGTATAAGTTCTGATAAAGGTAATCTGCTTTTCTATCTCAAACTATTGTAAGTTCTGATAAAGGTAATCTGCCTTTCTATCTCAAACTATGGTTTCCTTGTGAGAATTAATAGAGAAACTAAGAAAATGTGAAAATAATGAGGCATACCTTTCCATCTCAAGCTTTTGAGACAATTATTATATGAAACAAAACTGTTTAAAACTAACTAAAAAAATCAAATAGATAAGAAAGAATAGATTAGAAAAATTATCATGAAAACGTAAAAATGAAATTTGTAAAAAATAAATTCAATGCATCTCTTTCTAAGGGTTGTACAAGTTATGCCTCTTCATAAATAGTTGTAATATGTATATCTGATGCTAAAGTATCTTCCCCCAAACTATGATTCCATAGTGACAATTTAATAGAGAAATTAGGAAGTGTGAATTTAACGAGGTGAATGTTTTTATTGGATAATTATTATATGAAACAAAAGGCTTAAAAGTTAAAAACTATCTAAAAAGTTAAAAAGAGTTTTTTTAATGATTTGCAAAATGTTAGCTATTAGGGTTTACTCCAAGAATGCTTTTTCACTTTGTGAGGAGAGTGTTATGTCTCCTAACCTCTTGGTGATGCTTTATGGACATATGGATTGCTCAATTTGGGCAGATACTCGACTTTGGCTAGAGTGCTAGCATGGTGCCTTTATCTAGGAGGTTGTTAACATTATGGCGAACCCATTGGTTGCACACAAGGGGGTAGTGGTTGCTTGTTGCCCACAATGGGGTAGTTGGTTACTCAATTAGAGGGGGGAGTTGGTTGCTTGATTAGAGGAGGTACCTATCAAGGAGGAGGAGCTCTAGGCACTTAGAGGAGGGCACTTAGCCCTAGTAGCTTGGGACCATGTGATATACACCTTGGAGGTTGGACACTTACTTGAGGATGCTTGGGTTGAGGATTATACTTCATGGAGGTTGGTGATGGACTTGGACACATTTTGAGGAGCATTGAGCCTAGTAACCACACTGGCACACATGAGAGTAGCAATGAGCACGTGAGAGGACATGTGGCACATAGTTAGTGGAGTGCCTTGCACAAGAAAACTTTTATAGTAGACCATCATGGAAGACGTAGGGTTGGACTAACAACTTCTTGGAGAGTGCAACCTCTTGGAGAAGGGGCGTGGAGCCCAAGGAGGATCATGCTTAATGAGTATTTCACTTGGGGGTTGGATAAACTCTAGTTGAATGCATGTCTATCCTTGTATTGTAGAGCTTTCCATGTAAGGTTTCCTTTAGGATTACTTGTATGTCCTTGTTTTATGTTAGCCTTCCTCACTTATTGTATATATACGGGGGTAGAGAGTTCTTGTGATTGTTATCATTGTACTTTATCCTTTTACTTGTCTTAGAGATATTAGGGTTCATGAGGAAACCTTAGGAGAGAGAGAGAGATGTTTTGTATGCAGCAAGATGTTAGGGTTCATGATGAAACAACTATCACCAACCTTGTAGTTGCCTATGTGAGGTGGATCAAGGATAGATGGTAGAGGGACAAGCAACAAAGGGGGTGGAACCAAGACTGCCTAGACTCCCAAATGGATGGTTGTCACGCCAATCGAGGCATCCTTCTCTTTATGTTATCTTAGCCCAAGACAACAAAGGGGGGGACCCAGATCTACTCTCGACAAGAGAGATCTAACCTAGACACCATATCAGATCAAATGGACTTGAGGTACATAAGGTGTAAGGTAGTGGAAACCCTAGATCTGTGGAGGATGTCACAAGGCGGGCCACGGCTTTGGATCAGGGTTTAGGAAGTATGAGGTTTGATCCAAGTTGGGACACAGGTGACCTATGAGGTAAATACTAGATCTGTGGTTGAGGTACTAGCAACAAGTGAGGATATCCGCTGCCTTGGGAAACGTGACCAATGTAGGGAGGTCAAGGACAGGATTGGGGCTATCTAGTACCGATGGATAGACTCGATGAAAGATATGACAGAGTCAAAGTACCCGAGTCACCAAGGAAAAGTCAGATCACAGGAAAAGAAGGCCAAAGAGGGGGTGGCGCTAGGATTGGAGATCAGTGCCTGTCAGATCTAGGGCAATGGAGTCACCATTTGCCCAGCATTGAGGGAAGCCCACTTGGGAAATACCTCGATCTATAGACCCAGAAAGGTATTTGACCGGAAAAGCTAGATCACAGAAAAAACCAGCAGCAAGATGGATAGCGCTAGGGTTTGGTATGTCAATTTCTCAGATCTAGGGAAACCTGGACACTTCTAGCTTAGCATTGAAGGAGAAATGGTGTGAGGATGACCTGATCTACAAACCCAAGTTGGAATCTTGTCGAAAAATTCAGATCTCGGAAAAAGTCAAAGAAATGGTGAGGAGCGCTAGGGTTTGGGAGGACAGTTTCTCAGATCTAGGGAAAACTAGGCACTTTCAACTCAGCGTTGAGGATGATTTGGTGAAGGGATGATCCGATCTACAAAACCCAGCAGCGGTTTGTCCAGAGATCAAGTGGTCTATTTTTAGTGTTTTTTTGGTTTTTTAATTATTATAGAATTTTTAGTAAAATGAAGAAAAGCAGATGTCAATGGATTGAGATATGGAAGAAAGGGACTAACCTGTAGATCTTACCTAGAAAACCTTGTAGATGCCTTGATGATGATGATCCCTGCTATCTCGATCAATTTGAGAAGCTTTGAGCAAGTTCTATGTCCATCGTTTTGCCCCAAGGAGTCAATGCGCCCTCTCTCCTGCACAACAAATGTCAACCATATCAGATTTGTTGCAACATGAGAAAAAAGTTAGATGCTACAGAAAAATAGCAAGAAGAAGTCATAGATCGCAATGACATTAATGAAAACCCCCTGATAAAAAACGAAGACAATCCAAGCAAGTTGAGGTCCCCCTGCAAAAATGCCCAAGCTGAAATCGCCCTCCTGTAGACAAGACAAAGATTCCCCAAAAAATATAGATCTTGCAACAATTTCCCAAATGCTCGGAAGCAAAAGACTTTCCAATCACCATCTAAGAACACCAGATGCAAAGGAGATCCAAGAAATATCCACAAGAAAGGTTTTTCTATTATCTAGATCCAAGAGCCAAAGACCCCTTACAAATGAGAAGCCCTCTCCTTTAAATAGGAATGAGAGAACCAAAATCCGAACCACTTTTCAAATAAGTGGCTAAGATTAAAAGATACAAATGTCTAATCAATGGTTGAGATGAGCTCAACATACAATACATGGATCAATATAACAATATAATATAAAAGTGGGCTAAATTACCCAAAGAGAGGTACCCCACTCAACAAGAAATAAATGAAGCACATGGTGGGTCCATGGAGTGTTAACTAACTCCCTTTGGGTGTCCCCATGGCACAATAAAAATAATATATTTTTTAAACTGTGAAATTGTGCCTTCTTGAGGAAATCGTGAGCCTTCCGAAAGCTCTAGAAAATAATATAAAATGCTCAAAAAAATATAGGTGGGCCCAATCAGGTGCTGCAACTGCTGGAGGTGTGGAGGACATCACTCTCATCATCATGACTCATCCTATGCCATTTCCTTGCCTCAGTAACCCAAATCGAATTCTTTAGTAGCTATTTAATCATTTTTTAATTCGCCTCAGGAAACATGAACTTGCCAAAACAACCTCCTAGGGTGCCTGCATTGTCCAACTGAGCCCACCAGGCTCTCTGGGAGGGGGGTAGTATGGTACAATCAAGTGGCTGGACCCGCTATGCCCCATACAGCGCCCTAGGAGATCCAATAAGATCATTTCCTTGCTCAAACACGACTTCTAGTGAAACAAAACTGCACCATAAAAGTAAAATGAGCCTGATCATCTCTGTAAGTGCCTGAAACTGACAACAAGCTGTCGCACTAGACTCCGAGAGTCCAAATCCATCTAAGGTATATACTCATACCTATTCCAGGTCTTTATCTGCAATATCCAGTAGACAATAAAATCTCCTGTAACTGACCATATACCAATAATATAACTCAGACTGTCATCCATCTTTTGCAATCATTTAAGTAACAATCATAACAAATAGCAATCACTTCATTGGCGGTACATCAGACCAGACTTTCAAGACTATACTCACTTCATAGTTGTAATCAATTTGCTAGTGAAGGGTGAAGGCTAAAATTCATAGGGTTAGGCCAAAGGATGATTGCCCACTCAACACTGTGACACTTTGGATATGGAAAGGAGATACTCACTACAGCCATATGCCAGACAAACAACAACAAAAGGCACGGCAGTGCCTCACAAATGGGTGAACTACTTCAGAGGTGCTTACTCATCTTGACAAATGCTCGCAATCCAACTCAATACAAGTAAGGCCAACGATCTTTAGATATAACTTTTTAGGAACCATTGCTTTTTTGGGCCTTTGATTTTTCATAGCCTTTGTCTTCGTATTTTTTATACGGACTTTTATCATTTAGGCTTTATGTATTCATGTATGTTGAAAAACACTACTTTTCATGGATGTTTAAAATATTTCATTGCAATACTTTTTCAGAGCCAATTTCATTAGGCTAGCCTTGCATTCATGTATGTTTAAAAACACTACTTTTCATGAATGGGCTTTTTTCATAAGATATTCATTTCATTTCCAAATACCTTGTATTGATGGTAGCGCTACTTGTTTTCGGTAAGCAAACACATCCTAGGCAACTCAGAGCTGAGATACAACTAAACAGGGAGGCTTGTCCAACAAAGGCTCTAGTGGGGAAAGGTCCCTCCATGCCACAAGTCAAGTAGTAGGTAGGGTTGAAACATAACTGGGAAGGTAATGGATGAGTGGAGACAATGAATAATGAAACCAACACCAGCAAACCAAAACATGGTGGGAATGACTACCTCTATTCTCCTTAAGGAGGGTAAAACCAATGAGTATAGATTAGGAACTTCCAGTTCTGAGTAGGGACATCAATACATAATATAGATACATCCAAGTCCACATATTTATATGACCGCCAGATCATGATACTAAGTGCTAACACATGTCACAAAAATGAGTATAAGAGCGGTGATAACCATAACACAAATATAATATACATCGAGTCATAAGCATGAAAATAGTCCATCTGAACCAACATTTGTCCAATAAGAAAACATTGATGCAAAACTGGGCACTGCTATCTGGTCTGCACATGACTAACTGGCTACATCGGTCCTCAAATCTGAGTGTCCCGAGACTCAGTCCTAGCATGTGAGAGTACTATAGTCCATTGATAACATAATGATCCATCAAAACTGCTCATCTCAGCATCTCATATGTAGGAGATCTGGTTGAAAAAATGTAATGAATCTAAAAAATAGAATATGGTAGCCTGGCTATCATATATGTGATAACATAAACCTTAGGAGAGAAACGTCTTGTAGGGAACAAGATGTTAGAGTTAATGAGGAAACCCTAGGAGAGAGATGGATGTAGGGAGCAAGACTCTAGGGTTCATGATGATACCCGAGGAGAAGACAAGGAAAGAGAGCGACGTTTGGAATGTTCATGGAGAGATTGCTCTTATGATGCTAGGGTTATGCAATGCATGTAAACCCTAGAGAAGGACACGACATTGAAGATGATGATGGTTATTACGTCTCTTGTTGTAGCGCTAGAGTTTCTACCCTAATAAAAGACACAAAGAGTGGAGCTAATGGCTTGCATGATTTTGGAGCCTTGTTCTTGTGGGTTGTGAGGCTAGGGAAAGATCATAGAGAGACTAAATTGAGGAGTCTTGAGCTTGGTGTCATGCTTTGCTTGGAAGAAGACTTGGTTATTTTATCCTTGATGTTCCATGGAGGTCTTGGTGCTTGTGTTAATGCAAGAGTTGAAGTCCTAGGGTTTGATGATTCAAACCTAGGATGGGCATGCATTTTGGATGCTAGTGCTAGATTTGTCTTGCCATGTACTTGTGTGATGCAAGATGGTTAGGGTTTTTAAACCCTAAGGAAGACAAAAGTGCTAGTGTGGAGTGCTTGTGTGATCCAAGCTTGTTGTATGTGCCAAGGACTTGCTAATGTTGATGCTAGCATGTTGAGGATTTTTGGTGGAATGTTTAACTTTGGTTGGGAGTGATTCTTAGCTAGGAGGAGTTGGTGGCTGGGATTTAGAGAGCTTGATTTGTATTGGCTTTGTGATAGAGTCATGGTATGTACTCTCACTTAATCTTTTATATATATGAAGTTTCTAGTAGTCCAAATATTGTGTACTTGCCGATTTGATTTTCAGCTTATGTTATCATCTTGATTGAGCAAATTCCAACACTTGTTGTTCTCACTAATTTGGCATAACATATAGTTGAATTGGTTAAGTGATTTAACACATATCTTGGAGATAAAAGAGAAGATTTTTTTCTTGGCTATATTATGTTGTAATAAGAGAAATTTGACCTGCTATATGCCTTGAAAAGTGTGTCCTAAGGATTGTAGCATCATGGTATTGAAGCACACTTATATATGGTATTTATTCTCTTGTCTACTAGATGAAATTGTGTTGAATGGAAGTGAGATTTAATATTTCAAATCAGCCCTAATGCTGGAAGTTTACAGGGAATAGGTTCATGAAACCTTAAGGTTGATTTGAAAATTTTGAAGTTGCAATTAGTTGATTCTCAAAATTTTTACATGGTATCAAAGCTGATTGGATTGAGATTTCCTTCTTGTTGATTTAGATAAGATAAGATAATTTACTAATGTCCAACGAATGACCATAAAGGCAGGTCAATGGGACTAAAAGATACTTCCAGTGTGGATACGATGTGGGAGTGCGAAGGCAACTCCTAGAAAATGTTGAAAGCAGAAATAAAGGGAAGAAAAGCAAATCACTATGTCTAGCCAACGACAATATATGTATATACAACAATGTTATAGGTGCGGTGATACAAAGTGAGAATGTGTGAGACTAGAGACATCTCTTTGCTAGTGAAGAAAGAGAGAGATATGAAGATGAAAGTAATGTTGTCAAGGTCTCCTGGGCTTGATGACAAAGGGAAAGGGGGACGACCGGGGCATTGGATCGCAGTCAGAGTCGTCATGCACCATAGTGGGATCTGCTGTATGAATCTTTTTTGGTGGGGACATAGAATTGAGGAAGCCATGCTCTCCTACCATCTCAGGCCGAAGGAAAGAAACTTTGAATAGATATATGGCTGCTTAGTTGGGGTTGGGAGGTAGTTCGACAAGCAAGAAGCACCCCACTCTGGATTCGTCTATGGTTGATTCGTTTATCACTATGTGGATGTGTAGTTGAATGTCTAGTCCAACACCTCCAAACTGTTCTCAAAGATATTGATCGATCTATCGAGGGGGGAGACTGGGGGCAGGCACAAGGTCTCACCACTCTACGATTTGAAGTACTTTGGAACTCTACTTGTCTCTTGTTACCTTTATCTGATGAAGCAACATGAAAGTTTGAGGTGATCCTCCTGGTGGGATGGGGCCTTCAAGAACTAGAATTTGTGGCTGAATATTTCCTTGATGAAGAGGGCCAAGTATCTCGACATCGAAAGAAAGTGGAGAGGGAGACCTAGTTCCTATAGAGGCAATGGTAACATCCTTTGATCTCGTTGTAGAAAGGGCACCTAAAAATGAGGTGTACCTTTGTCTTCGACACTTGGAAGTGCCACATCTAGCAGAGTCTATATGGTTGGGGAACATGGTGATCATTCTCGGAGTCTGTGAGACCAAACTTGGAGTTGGTCCAAAGGGATACTGAGTGAGTGCATCCAGTGTCGACATGTGTATGGGGGGGGGCAGACGATGGTGCCATCATGTAACTCCAGGAAGTGCTCTAGGTTGGATATTTTAGTAGTTGTACCTAGGAGTGGTTGTTGGGTCGTGAAACTTTAGTGTGCTTGAGATGAGCACTTGCACCTGTGGATGGTTTGATGGGTTAAAACCATTGTTCCTCTTGTCATGAGAGTATGTTTTCACTCGTGATATGTGGTAGATCTACAACATGGATGGCTCTTATGGAGTTATTTTAAGCCAATGAGATGCCCAAGAGGACCTATAATAGTTGGTTGATTTGTTCTAGGGGATGCTTACATGCTTTCATTTGTGATAGTTGGTGGATCTAATTGATTGCTGGTTGGTATGGATTTTTTTTAGTGGGTGAGATGCCTAGGAGGGCCTATGAGAGGTGGTGGATTTGTTCTAGTGGATACTAGTGTGCTCTATTTTGTTTATGGATGGCATAGATTTATTTTTAGTGGGTATGATGCCCAGGAGGACCTGTGATACGTGGCTAATATGTTTGAGTACATCTCTGTGTTTGTTGGACACAATGGTCACTCTGAGAGGGGGGTGAATCAGTGTGATGGCAATTAATACCCTTTTTCAACTTCTATTATATCATCATTGCATAAGCATCCATCAATTAATCAACTATAAAAAATAATCATATCATCAACTAGATCACTGAATCATAACAAGCAACACAACACAAGAGGATGCAAGATTTGTATGGTAAACTTGTTTATGTATTGTTCATGGAAGACTTCAATCTTCGCGATTGCATCAACACCAATTGACACAAAGAGCACCAACTCTAACAACAGGACCCAACCTTCTTTTCTGAGTTCCAACTGAGAATGGGTGAGGAATCCAACCCTCAAGTGCAAGTCTTAGCTTGCAATATTAAACTGCTCTATCAAATCAACGTTTCATTTCAATCAACTCAATCAACTGCTGCTCAACCAACTTGTCACTGTCAGTATCCTCTCATCGTTGTCAAGTACATCTCTGTCACTATCTTGTCAAGCACATCTCTGTCATGTCAATTTGATCTCTTAGTCAAGTCGAGCTGTAATTAATGTCAGATTGTCACTGTCAAGTTACTGTGTTGTCAATGTCAAGTCATTGTCATCAACCAGTTGCACAAAATCCTTTACAAGGCTGCTCCAAATCTTCTCAAGACTTCTACTGATGGCTTCACAATGTGCCTCACAAGTTCTGTGACTGTGTACGTATGAAGCTGCCATCAATATTCCTGTTGAGTCTGCTATTAGATAAGGTCTGCACTATTTGATCACTTCATGTTTCAATTTTATCCCAGAGGAGAGACTAATGTCCTATACGAGTTCTTCTAATCTATCCTTTACTTATAATAAGTGCCAAAATTACTTAAAGAGATACTAGTCTTCTGTAGTTGAAATATGCACCTGCAGATTATGTCATAGTGAATTGAACTGTAGCTATTCTACCAGTAACCACCTCCTCAGACATCTACTCTATCATTCTTGTAACTCATTAGATGCCCAATCAAAAATCTGTTGTCTCAGAAAAATCTCTGATAATAGTGACAGATCAGTGGTCACACATACTTCTGAAGTCATTGATTATGGATTTGCATTTAAACTTAGTGCACTAGCTTACCTCATATTCTAACGCCAAAGTCAATCATCTCGAATGTTCTTTTTTATGTCATTCATACTCTGCATTTGTTGATCCAATAGTCACATTTTGCAGCTACTGTAGATCCTCTAGTTCAAATGCATATGACTACTAAAGTTATATTTCTCCTTGGCTGTTGTGGAATAACTAGAGAATTAGAATAGTTTACATGGATTTCTGTGTGATCAATATTTACAGTATAGAGGCTTTGGAACTTCCAGTTCTTTTGTGGAGGTCCTCTTGTGCCATCGACTGCCTTTAAGATCTGCGGATGTTATAACTGAGATAGATGTTGCATACCCTACATTCACATGATCAATCCATCTCACTGCTGTTGGAGATGTACGAAGTTTAGAGAGGGATGTGTGCATGCAACTCCCATGAGCTGCCTTATAGGACCGTGTAACCCGAAATTCTGAGCACAAAAAAGTTTACTGAAATCCGTCTTTTGATGCTCCTGTATTTTGCTGCTGCAGATATCCACCTCAGAGCACACACCCAAAATTTCAGAGCTGTATACACACTAAAAACTTTTTATAAATCAGGCATGCGGCTGTCCTCTTCTCCACCTGAATTCTGTCTCAGTAAGGTGCAAAAATCAGAGGGATAAGACCAAGAAAATACTTCAACAGATGCTGCGAAATTTGCCTTAGTAGGCTGTCCGAATTTCAGAGCTAAGTTTCCACTTGTGCCACACTTCAAAATGAAGGCATTGTGCTGTATTTATGGAGCCGACTTTGCTTGATGTCCACACAATATTTCATGCTGGGATGAAGTGCCACATCAAGGGCTTTCAACATCATGTGTGTGGGCTTCTCAACACAGCAAGGATATCAACATGTCATCAAACCGCCATGTGTGACTGTGGCATCATAAGAACTTCATTGTGAGGCCCATCATCAACTAAAGCATCGTACTATATAAATAAGTGGGTCATTAAGTCAATGTGTAACCAACTGCAAGGATAAGATCATGCCATCATACCACCATATGCCCCAAGAAGTCATCATTATCATTATTATAGCAAGAGAGTTTCAAAAACTCCATCACCATCATAGTGGCAACAAAGACCTTAAGCTACCATGTGGGTGGGTTCAAGACCCAAGGTACCACATGCAAGGGTTTCAAAGACTCTTTCAAAGATATCATATAATATTTAAACAAGATGCTTTCCATGGACTTCAAGACCATCACATAGGACTTCATTATCAAGTACAAAGGCACATTCAAGCTCTATCATGATCATATAATGTCCAAGAGCCATCATACCACCATGTATGTGGGTGCCAAACCTTCTCATGCATAATGACCATCTCCAAGGGTTCCATGACCCCAACAAGAGCTACACGGGCATCAAGGTCTTCATCAAGTGCAAGGAGTGGGCTCCACAAACATCAAGTGGCACATACCAAGTATGTGGGCTTTATGACCCTATCCAGACATGACCTCTTCACCAAATGACCACAGAATGGGTCATTGTACCATTGTGTGCTACAAGGTGCACACCATCAGTGAATGGGCTCCAAAGCCTAGGCTACCACAATAGGGGCATGTCCAATCAATCAACCATCAATCCTATCATCCGGCTGGCATTGTATGTGGGTAAAGGGTGATCAAACCCATTCCAAACCTGTGCAAGTGTCCATGATCAACTAATACCTGTTCATCAAGCTTGTCCACTGTAGGGGACTTTGGTGGCATCAATGACAACCTGAGGGGCCACTGCAAATCCCATGTTGTCATCAATGACAACTCAATCAACAATCTCCCCTTTTGTCATTTATGACAACAACTCATGCTCCCCCTATGATCATGCTCCCCTTTTCATCTTCATCTCTCCCCCTTTGGCATCAATCGCAAAGGGTGACCATAGATATGCATTTCTCACGATGAAGTCGTTGCTAGCTGCTCACTGCTCCCCCTATCAACATGCATAGCTATATCGCGATTCAAGGACCTGCCCTTCTTCAATGAAAGAGCCATCAACTGCTCTTTCTCACCTTTGAGTCCCTCCTCCAAACTCCATGAACTCAAGGTGTTCCAAGGTCTTTGAGAGACTGCAAACTTGACTTGCCACATGGCAACCATATTCTTTACACTGATCCACTTCATCCACGTTCAACGGTTCATTCTATTTCATGCATACCTGGGAGTGTTCTTGATTTTGAGCTTTTGTCTTATGAGTTGTATTTCTTCTTGCATTCTTTTGTCATGGTTCATAAGCTTTTCTTGGGAATGTGTATGAGTCATTCCTCATAGATTGTCTTCTTGAATTCTCACAATCTTGAGCTTTGTGCCCTAATCCACTACAACTATAACATCTCATAGTACGACAATATGCAGTAATGTGACCAACATTGTTGCATGTCCAACACTTAACTATGTTGTTGGAACTTCCAACACTTATTTTATCATAGGATCTACAATCCATAGCTTTGTGACCAAAATCATTACATGAATAGCAATATCCATTTAAACCATCTTCATACCTAGGTGTTTGATTCCATCTTGGAATTGATTCTCTTCTGAATTTGCTTTGAGGAGTGGGACCAACTTCTTGACGTCTTTATGATCTTTTGAAATCTTCTTTGTGTTGTGCGGTTTCTTGGCGAGGAGCTTTGCTTTCGTTCTTGGACGTTGAAGGCCTTGCTTTAGGAGTCTTAGGAGACAATGTGCCAACCACAAATTTTCCTTCTTCCTTTTTGTAGCCAAGACCGGATTTGTCAAATGGAGATCTTTGACAGTCCAAGTTCTCATCGTAGATGGCTTAACTGTTATTAAATTTGACATATGCATCAGAGTTCTTATCCTTCTTTTTGAGACCAACTACCTCTATTTCCAACTTTTGGCAAGTCTTCTCTTTTTCATCCAACTGGTGTCTCAAGACTTCCTCCATCCTCTTGGCTTCTTTCAGCTGAGTCTTCAGATCAACATTAGCCTTCCTTGTTTCTTCAAGTTCTTCTGAATCTTCACGAAGCTCTTCTTGTTCTTCTACTTGACTGATCAATTCAGTCTTTAGTTTTTCAACTTCAACTTTCTTGTCTTCTAGTTGATTCTGCAATACTTCATCCTTGTGCTTAAGTATTTACAAGCAATACTTTCAGTATCATGGTCTTATGTTGATATTTATTCGAAGAATCCAAGGTTTTCCTTTTAAACCTCATGAAGTCACTTTGATTTAGATTGACTGTGTTCATGAACCAATTGGATTTGAGATCAATATTCAAAAAGGTGTGAGATATTTCCTTTGTAGCCTTTTGACAGATCTTCACCATCTTCTGCAAGAACATCTTCAATTTCATCACATATACGACTATTATAATCAAAAGAATCCATACCTTCATTGGAGTCCAATTATTTATTTTCTTCTTGCTTGGCATCTTCAGGGGGCTTAACTTCTATTTTCTGATTTGTCTTTTCAATGTCTTGTCTTCCCTTTTGGTATTCACTTTTCAACTTGAACCATAGATCTTTAGCTGAAGTGTATTCCCCTACACTTTCCTTGCACTTTCCTTGATTGAAGTTGGAAGTCCATCAATGAGGAACTTTAAGGCTGTGATGTTGTCTTTCTTTGCTTCTTTCTGTGTAGTAGACTTGGTCTTCTTATTTAAAAGAATGGGTGGATTGATCACAATCTCTCAACCACCAAACTTCTTCAGGTAGGTTTTCATCTTGCTCCTTCAAATATATTGAACCGTAAGGCCAGTTTCATATAGGCATATTTACCATAGACATATGCCATGTGTGCCTAGTAGCTTCTCCCAATACCTCTCATCTAAAACCAGGTTATGAGTAGTCATAGTTTGGCGGAAGGTTGTGATAAGCTCTACCCCTGATCGTATCGGACAAGTAATTTTGAAAAGGGTAATAAAGGCCGCCTTAGCTAGCGACCCAAATGAGGTATGAGCCCTAGCGGGTTGATCAATATACCACTCTGTCACATCAAGTACTGGAACATCATTGCTTGAGGACTCTGCTTTTGCTTCCATTGTGTGTCCACGGATTTCCTTCAAGATTGCAAGGCTTTTGATGAAGGCTGACTCTGATACCAATATTTGGACACAATGGTCACACTGAGAGGGTGGTGAATCTTTGTGATGGCAATTAAAACCCTTCTTCAACTTCTATTATATCATCATTACATAAACATCCATCAATTAATCAACTATAAACAATAATCATATCATCAACTAGATCACTGAATCATAACAAGCAACACAACACAAGAGGACACAAGATTTGTATGGTAAACTTGTTTATGTATTGTTCATGGAAGACTTCAATCTTTGCGATTACATCAGCACCAACTGACACAAAGAGCACCAACTCTAACAATAGGACCCAGCCTGCTTTTCTGAGTTCCAACTGAGAATGGGTGAGGAATCCAACCCTCAGGTGCAAGTCTTAGCTTGCAATATGAAACTGCTCTATCAAATCTCATTTCAATCAACTCAATCAACTGTTGCTCAACCAACTTGTCACTGTCAGTATCCTGTCATCGTTGTCAAGTACATCTCTGTCACTATCCTGTCAAGAACATCTCTGTCATGTCAATATGATCTCTTAGTCATGTCAATATGATCTCTTAGTCAAGTCAAGCCATCATTAATGTCAGGCTGTCACTGTCAAGTTACTGTGTTGTCAATGTCAAGTCATTGGCATTAACCAGTTGCACAGAATCCTTTACAAGGCTGCTCCTAATCTTCTCAAGACTTCTATTGATGGCTTCACAATGTGCCTCACAAGTTCTGTGACTGTGTACTTATGAAGTTGCCATCAATATTCCTGTTGAGTCTGCTATTAGACAAGGTCTGCACTATTTGATCACTTCGTGCTTCAATTTGATCCCAGAGGATAGACTAATGTCCAATACGAGTTCTTTTAACCTATCCTTTACTTATAATAAGTGCCAAAATAGCTTAAAGAGATACTAGTCTTCTGTAGTTGAAATATGCACCTGCAGAATATGTCACAGTGAATTGAACTGTAGCTATTCTACCACCTCCTCAGACATCTACCCTATCATTCTTGTAACTCATTAGATGCCCAATCAAAACTCTGTTGTCTCAGAAAAATCTCTGATAATAGTGACAGATCACACATACTTCTGAAGTCATTGATTATGGATTTGCATTTAAACTTAGTGCACTTGCTCACCTCATATTTTAACGCCAAAGTCATTCATCTCGAATGTTCTTTTTGATGTCATTCATACTCTGCATTTGTTGTTCCAATAGTCACATTTTGCAGCTACTGTAGATCCTCTAGTTCAAATGCATATGACTACTAAAGTTATATTTCTCCTTGGTCATTGTGGAAGAACTAGAGAATTAGAATAGTTTACATGGATTCCTGTGTGACCAATATTTACAGTATAGAGGCTCTGCAACTTCCAGTTCTTTTGTGGAGGTCCTCTTGTTATGCTATCAACTGCCTTTAAGATCTGCAGATGTTATAACTGAGATAGATGTTGCATACCCTACATTCACATGATCAATCCATCTCACTGCTGTTGGAGATGTACAAAGTTCAGAGAGGGATGTGTGCATGCAACTCCCACGAGCTGCTTTATAGGACTGTGTAACCCGAAATTCTGAGCACAATTTTTTATTTATTTAAATGAGTCTTTTGATGCTCCTGTACTTCGCTGCTGCAGAGATCCACCTCAGAGCACACACCCAAAATTTCAGAGCTGTATACACACTAAAAACTTCTTATAAATCAGGCCTGTGGCTGTCCTCTTCTCCACCCGAATTCTGCCTCCGTAAGGTGCAAAAATCAGAGGGATAAGACCAAGAAAATACTTCAACAGATGCTGTGAAATTTACCTCAGTAGGTTGTCCGAATTTCAGTGCTAAGTTTCCACTTGTGCCACACTTCAAAATGAAGGCATTGGGCTATTATTTATACTGATTTTCCATAATATATATATATATATATATATTATTTTTTTCTTGACTCAAGCTATATTAATTGAATTTTTTAATTTTAAAAATATTTTTGGAGTATTTACTATTTATGGAGCCGACTTTGCTTGATGTCCACACAATAATTTTTCTTTCACAAACTAACTTATTTCATGCTGGGATGAAGTGCCACGTCAAGGGCTTTCAACATCATGTGTGTGGGCTTCTCAACACACCAAGGATATCAACATGTCATCAAACCGCCATGTGTGATGGTGGCATCATAAGAACTTCATTGTGAGGCCCATCATCAACTAAAACATCATACTATATATATAAGTGGGTCGTGAAGTCAATGTGTAACAAACTGCAAAGATAAGATCATGCCAGCATACCACCATATGCCCCAAGAAGTCATCATCATCATTATTATAGCAAGAGAGTTTCAAAAACTCCATCACCATCATAGTGGCAACAAAGACCATTAAGCTACCATGTGTGTGGGTTCAAGACCCAAAGTTACCACATGCAAGGGTTTCAAGGACTCTTTCAAAGATATCATATATTATTTAAACAAGATGCTTTCCATGGACTTGAAGCCCATCACATAGGACTCTATTATCAAGTACAAAGGCACATTCAAGCTCTATCATGATCATATAATGTTCAAGAGCCATCATACTGCCATGTATGTGGGTGCCAAACCTTCTCATGCATAATGACCATCTCCAAGGGTTCCATGACCCCAACAAGGGCTACACGAGCATCAAGGTCTTCATCAAGTGCAAGCAGTGGGCTCCACGGACATCAAGTGGCACATACCAAGTATGTGGGCTTCATGACCCTATCCAGTCATGACCTCTTCACCAAATGGCCATAGAATGGGTCATTTGTACCATTGTGTGCTACAAGGCACACACCATCAATGAATGGGCTCCAAGGCCCAGGCTACCACAGTAGGGGCATGTCCAATCAAACAACCATCAATCCTATCATCTAGCTGGGCATTGTATGTGGGTAAAGGGTGATCAAACACATGCCAAACCTGTGCAAGTGTCCATGATCAACTCATACCTGTTCATCAAGCTTGTCCACTGTAGGGGACCTTGGTGGCATCAATGACAACCTGAGGGGACACTGCAAATCCCATGTTGGCATCAATGACAACTCAATCAATAGTGTTTTCACTTGTGATAGGTGGAGGAGCTCCTTCATAAATGGCTCGTATGTGATCTATATCTTCAACATGTGTGACCCCTAGAAGTAGTGTTGAATTTCTATTTTTCTTTTTAGGCCACATTGCAAAAAATTGCGATGTTTATCGCTTGAACATTTTTCACCTTGAGTAATTTGTGATTTTTGAAAAATCTCGATTTTTTCACACCACAAGGAAAGAAATTGCCTGTTGTAGCTTAAGGCAACTTTAAGGTTTTTTTTGTCATTTTTCTTTGCACCTGTTGGGGAATGAGAGGGACATGGTTTACCATCATCAACCAGTAGGTTTAGGAGGACCAAAGCTGTGTTTTCATGACCATTGTTTTATTTATTAGAGCATAGATAAATTGGTAGCTGCATATGGTGTTGATATTCTCAAATCCTAGGTATTTTTTCAAATTCTATCCTCTTAGCTTCCCTCTTTTCTAGATTTTTGCAGGGTTTTGAACGTCCATGTTGCTTGCCTCTGATTATCAATTTTCATGGTTTAATTGTATTTTTTTAACAACAAACTATTTTTTTTCCAGCATTGTTTGTTGTTTTTTCTTTTCCATTTTTTGTCCATGTTGGAGGTTCAATATTGCCTTGCCAACATGCCAAAGCCTTTGGATACGATTTGGTAGTATGGTGAACTTCAAGATGGGACGAACTGTCAAACGTTGTCTTGCAAACTATGTGGACAACATATGATAGGGGGGTTTAACATGTGTGATTAAAGCCCAAAAACAATGCTAACCCAACCACAACTTAGAAGGGTTACCTGCTATCTCCTTAATAGCCCCCTTTCTACACTCTAGGTTGGATCTTCTCCAACTCAAGGGGGGCTTCTCTACATAGGATTGCTAGGCAATGACAATGAAGGACAAGGTGATGTGAAGAGATAGCTTAGAAAAACATTTAGGTCTTTTTGTAGTATAGTGATAAAAAGGTGATGGGAGGACGTAGAGGACTAGTGCTAATCCAACAAAGGGAAAATGGAGTTAAGGGGCTAGTCCAATAGGGCAAATTCATGAATGGTGAGGGAAATTAGGGCTGCATACACATACCATAATGAGACCATAACGCATTGAAAAATGAATGAATAAGTAAACTAGGTGGGCCTTGTTGCTGCCTTTCACACACCTGGGGGGTAGGTTTTCATGGTAGAAATCTCAAGCCAATAAGTGCGTCCTTGGGGGAAAGTCTTGGGTCAAGTATTGTCACTTGATTTTGAATCCTCCGTTTAAGCAAACTCCTAACAAAGCCAAGGGAGTTAGACCCTATTTGGTTGCTAAGAATGATTTAATCTTTAGTGGGAGTGATTTAGATGAATAAGTTTTTGAGGAGTTTTTAACAACAATAATGAAACAAGAGATTTGTAATATGAACAAATTACGACTGCATAAACAACACAAGAGCTTGTATAATATCATTCAACACATAAATTATCCAAGCAAAGCTTATATCGATAAAGAAATAGAGACCAATGTTGAATTGAATGGAGTCAAAATAAGATGTGCTGTAATGCTAGAGTGGAATGTTTTGCAATTGGTAAATTTTAATTTATTGTGGATTAATGAGTAGATTATGAGCGGGGGGATTCTCGATATACCACGAATGTACAAGGAATATGTCTAGACTCACTAAGTGTGGTAGCACATGAGAAAATATGGGCTGAATGGAGTCATGGGGGGGGTGGGGTGTCCAACACTACACCAACAAGGATGTAGCCTGATGGGACCCCGCTGTCGCTTTTTAGTTGTTCTCGCTTCCTCTGTCGAATTTCCCCACACGAAGTGAAATGCAACGCTGGATTTTTTGCTGTTGGGAGGTTAATTGAAGGTGTAAAGGCTAATTAAACTATTCACTCAATCCCTTTTTGGATGTGATCTATTGTCTGGTCAAGCTGCAAAGATCTAGAGCATAACGGGGAATGAGCCTTTGTAGATTTTAAAGTGTTTTTTGAACAATGTTTTCTTAGTTAGAAAGGAAAGAACCCAAGAATCTCTTTCCAGGTCTAGTACACGGGCAAGCCCTTGTTCGTGAACTGTACTCGAGAAAACAAGGGGGTTTTATTTTAGAAGTAAAATTGCAAAAAATGAAAGGTTTTCTAATTACTACACTACCTAAATCTTTTCCCTTTCGGTAATTCGGTATAGCGCAATGGGTTAGTATTTGTATTACTTTGAAAAATGAATGTAGTGAATATAAACTTATCAAAGTATACAGATATGCAAAAAGGAACTAAACTAAACAAAAAAAATCATGAAAGTGACATCGACACAAATACCCCCTAGGAGGGATGGGGAGTGGGCTTTGAAGAGCCTACTTGGAAAATTTTTATTAGCTTGTTACAAAATGCTTAAAGAAAAATGCACTTTGGTCCTTGTTATTTGGGATCCAAAGGCTTACAATATTGTATAAAATTGACTAAAAAAGAAATAGGAAGCTAGGGAGGCCCTGAATGGCCCAAAACTTCAAAGTTTGGCTAGAGATTCCTTCTCTTTTTCGTCCAACCTGCAAAAATCAGTGATCTGTTTGTCCTAAAAGATGCTCAAAGACACTTTAAGAGTCTCTTTGAACATCCACAGAAAATTTCCTAAAAAATCCGAAGTTAAATCTATGATAAGAATGCGTAAAAATGACGAAGGAAAGCAAACTTTCCTGGGGATCCTGGCTTGCTTTTAGGGCATCCATATGATGAGCACTTAGATGCCAAATTTAACTTAACTTCAAAAGAAAAATTACTTCAAGCAAGCTCAAAATCTAAATAACAATACTTTTTAAAAGGGAGCTTTCCTAAGCTAGATCTTCTTGAATAAAGGTAAACCTTTTAAGCACTATTAGACATGAACTATTTGAATCTTGAAATATAAATAAAAGATTATCTTTTAGTGCAATAGATCTAAGTAAACAAGAACGGTAACCAAAGGAGATTATTGATCTTTTAAGAAGAGAAAGAGAAGGAGAAAAGAGTTTGTTGCCGCGAAAGATTTGCTCAAAAGACTCTGTAGTGGGATGCCGAGAGACTATGTCTTGAGAATTTTAGAAGTGGGGTGGAGTCAATCTAGATCCACATTTTCTCCAAGCTAGGTATCTTGAAACTCAATCACAAACTTGCAACACTTGTGAGATCTTGAAACACATATAAAAAGAGATTAAAATAGCATGTAAATAAACTTATTTAACATGTAAATTTTTTTATCTCTAAACATACATGAGAAAATAGAAATGAAAGTAATCTTACTTACAATTCCTATTCATACTGATTAAGAGGAATCCTTCGAGGCAAGATCTAAACTGTGAGAAAGCGAGAAATTGCAAAAAAGAAACAAGTTACCTCACAAGCATATGACAATTTTGGCCCACACACAGAAGCACAACACCATTAGCCTCCAAAGGTTTTCTTTATTTCAAGCAAAATAGCAGTACCATAAACAAATTACAATAGCATGCACTCTTTGCTCCAACTCAAACTAGTTTGGGAGAGAGGCAAAGGCTTTATTTATAGCTAGAATAGCCTAGAGGGGGCATATCCATCATTGACAGAAGAGTGCGAGTTGGGAGAGTTGATTTAGGGAAGAGACTTGAGTCAATCTCAAGGAGAAGGCTCTACCTCTCCTAAGAGAGAGGTGCCTCCACCTACCAAGCCACATGTGCATCCATGAGATGCCGCATAGCCCACACGTGAGGATGAGAGAGGGGGGCACATCCTTAATCCAATGTGAGCTTGCCACCTCTCCTACATACCGCAAGTTGACGCCCTCCACATGGAGAGAGCTTGCCTACCTCACTGAGAGCCAATGCAACTGGTCCCAAGTCAATCGGACAAGATTTCACTGATTTAGGAATTTGGGATTTTCTCCATTTTTTAATTTTTAATTTTTTTTTAATTGACTTTTTTTAACGTTTTTGGGAAAATTTTGACTTAAGTGATAAATTTATCACTTAAAACTTAGGAAAAGTGGGTTTAAGGGTAAAACAGGTACTGTGAGTTAGAAAATGAGCACTCCATGTCAAAATCTGACTTTTAACCACACTTTTATTATATTTATATTTTTCTTGATTAAACTATTAAAAATGGCTTAGCTTTACGAGAAAAAATATTTTTCTCAAAAATTGAAATAAAACCTAGGGGGACCTAGTACATGTCCATATGACTCAAAATTAATGTCTAGCATGTTTATAAACATTGAGACATAGACTCTAGTAACCTCCTAAGGCCTAACCACCAAGACGACTGCCCCAACTTTGGAGGTGTGAGTGAAAAACTTGGAAATGATTAGTCGTTTGTTCAACAACAAATAATTACCAACGGAAAAAACATTTTGGGCTAGTCGGCTTGATGTCTAAGTCTAGGAGACCGATCCTTTTACATACTTCACCATGCAAGCACATTTATTACAACTCCCCAAAGGGGGTATGAACATGTGGTATTGGAAAATTTAAAAATTTTCTAGAAAATTACTGGCGGATTTCTGAATTATGAAGAATGAACAAATATACCTGTTCCACTTTGCCGGCTCACTTGAAGTCCAACTAAGTATGACTTAGTAGGTAACATCTGGCTCCATCTAGGGACATGGCTAGCACATTTATTACAACTCCCCAAAGGGGGTATGAACATGTGGTATAGGAAAATTTTAAAATTTTAAAATTTTCCCAGAAAATGACTGGTGGATTTCTGAATTATGAAGAATGAACAGGTATACCTGTTCCACTTTGCCGGCTCACTTGAAGTCCAACTAAGTATGACTTAGTTGGTAACATCTGGCTCCATCTAGGGACCTGTGCTTTGATTAAAATTTTCCCAGAAAATGACTGGCGGATTTCTGAATTATGAAGAATGAACAAGTATACTTGTTACTTGTTCCACTTTGCCGGCTCACTTGAAGTCCAACTAAGTATGACTCAGTTGGTAACATCTGGCTCCATCTAGGGACCTGTGCTTTGACTGATCTTCTTATCAAAAAGAGGATGTGAGAACTCTACAATATCTGGGTTCTCCACAAAAACTAAAGCCCATTAGTAACACGTATATAAAAGGAAACCAACTGAGAAAACTAAGTCATTGATAATGTACAAGGTTAGTCTCCAATATAATGTACAAGAACATGCTATTTACAAAAAAGAATGACTAGTATACAACAAGAAACTTTCCAGGCTTGTAAACATAATTACTATACATCTGTGGTACAAAAACATGATACAAGCGTTATACAGAAGTAAAGAATAACAACACGAAAAAGTTTAGAAAAGGACTCGATGCCATTGATGCCATTATTGGCATCAAACTGTCTCGTTGAAGACTATCTTGAGAAGTTGACCATTTACTGGAATGTTCAATTTTTCCCCATCCATTGGTGCCTATTACTTCACAGATGATATAAGGTCCCATCCATAATCTGTCAAACTTTCCATGCTTTCTTGGTTTGTCCCTCCGTTTGTCCCACAACAAAATTGTATCGCTGATTTGAAAGGATCTTGATATAGTAGACTTATCAGAAGTCCTCTTGACTTTATTTGAGTTTCTGATACTTTGGTCAAGAGCCTTCCTTATGTTCTCATCTAACTCAACCCACTGATTTACTCTGTTCTGAATAACATCCTGATCTGAGCTAAAGTTTTGGAGAAGCGCTGATACATTGGAAGTTTTAAATGGATGGGCAAGGTAACATCAAGGCCATAGACAAGCTCGGAAAGACTCTTTCCAGTTGAACTATTCTTTGCTATGTTGCACGGGGACTTGCCCCCCCCCCCCCAAATTTTTGGTGTTTCCTGTGTTCCCGCGTTCTGATGACTTTGGAAATCCTCAAAACGTCCCTTATTCATNTTGGGGCTTATGAGTCGTACCCTAAACGTACCTTTCAAAATTGGGGACTTCTCAAGAATGCCCCTCAACCAATTGGGGAATCCTGAACGTCCCTCAACTTACATAATTAAAATAAAAAAAAATAAAAAAAAATCAAAATTTTTAATTAAAAACCTAACCTAAACCTCCCACAATTCCTCTAACCCACAACCCCCTCCCATTTTCTCTACTTTACCCTACTTTCCTAATCGGCATTCCAACTCACTGCACTCGTAGAACCCTACGGTCTACCCATCACTCCAACACTCTAGCACCTACATAACCCTCTGCTCTATGGTTCTACCCATCATGATCTCTGTGCGTTGCTACTTTCGAGGTCCACTCTCGTCTATAGTCTCTTGCACGACTTCCCTATCAATGGCTCCCCTTCCTACAATCCCACGTGCGCCCCTCTTAGCTTGAAGATCACAAGTCGCAGCCCCCTCTTGAATCTCTGGCTCATGGCACTTGCTCACAATGAGTTTGCCCCCTCTTAGCCACAACAAGCTGTAGAGCACATGTATTTCATATTTGATATCTTACATTTTATTTTTTTTAATTTTTTTGTGTAAAAATCTCAGCACATGCTATTATAGTTTTATAAAACTATAATTTAGTATTTGCAAATGTCAAATTACAAGTATAAATTTCTTTGTTATTTAAATTTCAAAATGATTCGTCATTCATGTATACAATGTTGTAAATTTTTGTTACTGTTTTGACTTTCAAGTTTTAAGTTACTGTTTAATAGTTAAATTAGAAGTTGGAACTATTAAACGTTTTTAGTTTTAGATTTTAGGCATGTATCTTGAGTCTTTACTATTTCATTTTGACAATTTACAATGATGTTTGGACAATACTTTATACTTTTGTAGTTTGAATTTTATAATTAGTTCTACTTTTTATTTCAATGTTATATATATATATATAATTGCCGTCCCCTAAAAAATTGGGGGTGCGCTTTAGCTGTCTCGGATACTCGTCCCTTGTCCCTGAGGCCAGTGCAACATAGCTTCTTTGTAATCCTATCGGCCCACAAAGCATACTTGATCTTACTATCCCAAGATTTCTTGTTATCACCAACTGTTTTCTTGGTTATGGTCATTAAGTTTTTGCTACTTGAATCAGCTAGACCGTTTCCTTGGGGATAGTAGTTGGATGAATGGGACAAGACAATGCCATTCTTAAAACAAAAAGATGACATATTTGAAGAACTGAAACCTGGGCGATTGTTTGTGATAATTCTGGCTGGCACACCAAATCTTGAGATGATCTTATCTTCTAGGAAATCCATGACCACATCATCGGTTGCCTTCTTGGTAGGTATTGCCTCTACCCACTTAGTGAAATAATCTGTTGTTGTTAAAATCCAAGAATAACCATTGCTTGAGTTATCCTTGAATTTACCTGTGAAATCAAGACTCCTATTGCTGGAAAGGGGCTTAGACCATTAGTGGCTTCAAGGGAAAAGCTTTCATCTTTTGCTTCCTAGTGAACAACTGACATTGAGGGCAACTCCTGACAAACTTATGCACATCTGCAAAAAGGCTTGGCCAATAGTAACCAACTCTTAGGATTTTGTGAGCAGTTGTCCTTGCTGCAAAGTGCCCACCACAGAATCCTGAATGGAACTCAACCATGAGTTTTTTGGACTTTGGTTCATCAACACATCTAAGTACTAAACCATCTGGGTTTCCCCAGCCCAATCCATCCTTTGTTATACAATACTTAGTTGCTCTTAACCTTAATGCTCTTCTTTTATGTCCAATTAAGTGATCTGGGCATGTAAGGTTCTGAAGAAAAAATATGATATTTGAATACCAAGGATGCTGCTCTAATCTTTGAACTTCATCTAATACACTTTGTTCTAGACTACTGTTTTGGCAAATCATTCCTAAGGTTTTCTCATTTCCTTGAGTCAACATCTTAGCTAGGTCTTGTCCTTTGATTAACTTAGTGGGTTTTATCTCTAAGTCTAATTCTTGAATCTTTGAAACCCACTTGCCCCTTATGCCTAGACAATCCTGTTGAGATAAAATATTTTTAACAACTGCGTGAGGTACATATCCTACGATTTTAGAATAACCAACATAAGTCCTGAAATGCTTAAGGGACTTAACAAAAGCATACACTTGCTTTTCCATGGTAGTATACTTCAACTCTGAATTCTACAATGCCTTACTCATGAAAGCAATGGGTTGTTCTTGTTTTTCTTTTGAAGCAAAAGAAAAGATTTGGAATTCCTTGGAGTAATTTGGATTGATAAGAATTGGAGATTTAGAGATAGTATCTTTGATTTGGTCAAAAGAATTTTTTCCTTTATTTGTCCACTCAAATTTAGCATCCTTTTTAACAGCTTTTGTAAAGGTTTCATTAGTTCTGCTAAGTTTAAGATGAATCTTCTTATAAAGTTGATCTAACTGTTGAATGATTGGAGGGCCTTGAGATTTTGGGGCAAAGGAACCTTCCTGATAGCTTCTACTCGTTCTGGGTCAATCTTGACCCCATTCTTAGAGATGACATGCCCCAACAACTTGCCTTCATCAACGTCGAAAGTTGACTTGGATGGATTTAGGGAGATGTCGTATTTATGATAACTTTCAAAGGCTTGCCTTAAATGTATGACATGGTCAGACCTTTCCTTACAAAAAACTGTCAAATCATCTTTATATATTTCAATTATTTTTCCCATGAGCTCTTTAAAGGTAAAATCCATGGCTCTCTTGGGGAGGCAGGTGCGGGGGGGATCCTTCTCGATCCCAGAGGACAAACGGCAAAAACTTTTGCATGGGGGCTGGGTCATAAGACGAATAATGAGGCTGAGTGGATGTCGCTTTTTTAGGGCCTCGATTTGATATATGTAAGAGCCATTCCAAGGTTGTTAGTCTTTGGGACTCATGCCATGTCATTCTCAAAATGATCACCGGCTACTCCTCAGGCTCTATCAATTGCAGAAGACTGTTCGACAGAATCACTCTCCTCATCACAGGCAACATTGAACTCTTTCACATTTTAAGAGCAAATAATGCTCAAGGGGACGCCTTGGCTAACATCGGAGCCTCTCTCCCCCAAGGTCACATCTCAATTGACAACTCCGCTCTTGTTCATAAGCCTATTCCCCAACCTCTTGATTGCCCCTCACCCACTTAATGAACAACCCCAAGACTCAACCCACTAGGGTTAAAGTCATGAATTTTGGTGGCAATTGTATTGCATACCACAACGACAAGTGGACTCCTCCCTCCCTCCATTTATCCTCGTCCTTCGTTGCATTTACTATCACTTACCTCATGCTTAATTGTCTGTGCAGCTCGCATGCATCAGCCCATCTCCCCCTGAGTACAATGGCTTACCCTCGAAGTTTGATATGCTTCCCTTCTTTTGTTGGTAATTCATCGCTTCCTTTGTCTGTGAATTCCCTCTCCGAAGAAGAGTTTTCTCTCGCCATCTTGGGTTACGGTTGAGGGCCTCTCCTTTCACCCGCCCTTCCTCTGCTGGTTATCTTTCAGGTACCATCTGATACTTGGGTGGATTATATGCACAGTGGGGTTAATACTGGAGGTTTGGTTCAGGTTGTCTCTTTGAGCTCTTGTCGTAATCTTCTCTTTGCAATTGGGAGACCTTCCCTCCCAATCTTAGCAAACCTTAGTTGTTTGTTGAACGGCGACAACTATCATCGACATTTCCTTTTTGAAGGTAATCTTTTTCTGGGTTATCATTATTTTCATTTGGGAGAAGCTCAGATAGGTATTTCGCTCTGTTTTCTTAGAAAAGTTCAGGACTATAAGCAGTTTGGAGGCTCTTCCACTGCTAGATTTTTGCCTTTCTTTGCCTTTGTTCGCAACAAGCTGTCCAGTCTCAGTTTAAACAACAGCTGTGATAGTGATATCGGTCAGTCTCTACAGTTGGAAATGGACCGTAGAAGGAATGAAGAAGGGTTCAATGACTTGAAGATCAACATACAACGCTCGTATGAAATCGTGTCTATTGGAATTATTGATAGCAGAGAGGCTGCTTAGGAGGTCAAAAAACTTGTTGACGAGGTAAATTACCTCTCATACCAGACCAACAACCATGATGCAAGGATCAATGACAATGAGATGAATCTTAAGGAAATCATGGGTAAAGTAGATTGCATCCAGGAAGACCTACAACTGTTGGTCTAGATGAATCAGGGAAGCCGTGTCCAAGAAAATCTAGGAGAAGCAAAACAGAAGGAGGAGGAGGAATCTGTCACCCAGCCTGTGGGTCAACTAGGCAAACCAAAATGATCCTCCCAGGAAATGTTTTTTTGCATTTTACTTAATCAGCGGTTTGTTCGCATTTACTCTTTGTCTGTAATTATTCGAAATACTAGAACTCTCTTCGGCTTGTTAAGGTCTTTTGTAGGGCCAAGTTTTGCTGTTTTTTTCTTCAGAACAATCCGAATGTATAAGCTGCTGTCTTTTG
This sequence comes from Pseudotsuga menziesii, assembly GCA_001517045.1. Taxonomy (NCBI): domain Eukaryota; kingdom Viridiplantae; phylum Streptophyta; class Pinopsida; order Pinales; family Pinaceae; genus Pseudotsuga; species Pseudotsuga menziesii. The sequence goes on from LPNX010367516.1 coordinate 48,049, forward strand.
TACTGAATGGCTGTGCACAGCCTGTTTAATATAATCTCTTTCAAGTTTCTGTTAAAAAAAAGAAGTCCATGGCTCTCTGGAAAGTGGCACCCAGATTTAATAAGCCGAAAGGCATTCTTAGAAACTTATAAGTGCCCCAAGGTGTGGTGAATGTTGTTTTATGTTGATCTTCTTTATTAACCAACACCTGATTATATCTAGAAAATCCATCCAACATGGACATCATTCTAGACTTGGTTACTCTTTGGAGTGGTGTTTCCATGTTGTGCAATGGGCATTTATCTTTAAGGCATGATATGTCGAGATTCCTAAAATCTATACATATTCTAATTGACCGATTCTTTTTTCTAACAACAACTAAGTTGGAGCACCAAGATGAATGTCTTGTAGGTGCTATAATCCCTGCTGCTAGCGTCTTCTGTAACTCTTTCTAAACTATAGGGGCCAACATAGGATTTATTTGCCTAAGTTTTTGGTGAAAGGGCTTAACTTCTCTCATTTCTTCCTTAAGAGGAATGGTGTGTTCGAAAACATCTTCTCGGTAAGCTTTAAGTTCATCATAACCAAAAGCCAACACATCTCTAAAATCTTTGATTAAATTGATTAAGTCAATCGTTTCTTTTTTTGAAGTGCCTTTTCCAATTTTTATTAATTTTGGGTCTCTATCTGTACTGATATTGACCTCAACATAGTCCACCTGTTTTATTTGTTCTTTTTTATCCTCGTGCCTATCTTTCCTATCAAAGAGTTTCTCAAATGCTATAAGACTGCTCGGAATATGGTTCCTCATATTCTCCTCACCTTCCTAATGCTCTTTACCCCTTGCTGGTAGCTGACCTGACAATCGTCAAATTCTTGCACGTTATGAATAAATCTCAAGAGTTGCTTATCATCATTAAAAACCTGCCAATGATCTATGTTATCTGGGATGGATGGCCTAAAGTTAATTTCCATTTTTCCATTACCATTGATCATTTCATCTGAAGGTTGAAGGGTGGAAGCTGCTACTGATAATCTGTCTGCTAAAGTATTTTGTTCTCTAGTGATTTCTTAAAGATTGAGTGCATCAAACCATTCCATAATATCCCAAACAAAGTTTCTATACTTTTTCAGTCTTTCACATTTGCACCTATATTTATTCTTTAGTTGCAGGATAACTAAGTCTGAATCACCTTTTATGTTCAACATTTTTATGCCCATGTCCTTAGCTGTTTCTAGCCCAAGTAACAATGCTTCATACTCTGCAACATTATTTGATGCCTCAGACTCTAGTCTATAAGCAAAGTTGTAAGTTTGCTTAGAAGGTGAAATGATCACTATGCCAACCCCTTTGCCCGCTTTAGAATGAGCCCCATCAAAATATATTTGCCATACTTCATCATGCTTTTCATCTTTTAATCTTTCTTTAATGGGAGCCATGATATTAGATAGAATAGCACAGTTTCCAAAATTATTTGGATTGCTTAAAAGCGTTTAAAGGTTTCTTTGGATTCTCTACATGTTGTTTCCTTGCCTTTTCTCTATGAAGTATAACCCTTGTGTTTTTTGATGCAAATATGGTTGCATGCGTCCAATCCATTTGGATGTGTACTCCTAAGGTTGCATACCATTTTCTGGATAGGAGCATCCCCTAATTATCTGGTACATCAATTATTAATACATCCATTGTCATGTTGAATTCATGATACTTAGCCAACTTTGTTAGTTTTTCTAATCTAATTAGGTTGAATAGGATCTTTATTTGAAAGAATAACAAGTACAACGAGATACGTAAGATAAAGTAGATACACAAGACACGTAGATTTTCACTGGGGAAACCATAAAGGAGAAAACCTCGCAAACTTCCTCAGAATAGTTTCGTCACAAAGACTGTATCACAAGATGATCAAACCCAATAAGAAGAAGTCTTCTCCAGCTATCTATCTCTCCTCCTTGTCTCTCTCTCTCTCCTCATGCGAACTTGAGTGAGTGAGTGAGTGTGTGTGTGTATAAATGAGGGAGGCACCTTATACCTTCAAGTGACTGACCTAATACATGACTGGGGCCGACTTCTCCTTTAAGGTCTCCAAAAATACATTACATGATGTTACACGGGGGACTATTGCCCCGACTTACAACAGAGGTTGTACCTCAAGTTCCATACACAATAATGACATCTCGAAAGGAGGCAATCGCATCTTCGATAGAGGTACAACAACATACAATGATAATATACATCAGAATATCTTTCGAAGTTATAAATACATCAACACTCCCTCTTAACTAGAAAGGTATTCTCTCTCTCTCCACAATCATCAACACATCTGGTCCAGTCATCATCACAGAGTCATTGTCATAGTTGCTGACATAATGATCTTTTAGTTGATCATCGAATGGTACTATCTGTCATCGGAAGTTTCTATAGAGCCAACCCTTTTTCATGCTGGGTGTAGGCCTAGTCCTCATCCAGGTCTTCATCATATCTTTGAGCAAGCCATCGCGTAGGTACAGCCCGGGACCTTATTTACATTGCCTCGACAATAATTTGCGTCTCCTACCATCATCTCGTCGTCTCCAGATCATCTCTTTGTCTTGCACAAAACAAAACACACACACAGTGCATAGAGCACAACCCAGATGCACACCACCTATGTTCTACCAACATAGGAACATGCCAGGATCTAACCAGCATCTACCACTATGCGAGAATTGCCTAGAAGCACACCAAGTGCATTACGTCTCTTTACGGTTAACCTGCATTCTACCAACATAGGAGTACTGCTCAGGTGCACACCAAGTGCCTTGTGACCTTATCATCTCCAACATGGGAACACACACATACACGGACTGATTACGATCAAACAATCTACGTACCACGCCAAGATCTTTTCTGTTCAGGTCAACCTCAAGGACTTATTGCATCCGAACAACCCGCATCCAGGATCTTTTCCGCTCGGACAACCTTCTAGGACTTATTACGTTCGAGCAACTTGTGTACCATGCCAGGACTCTATTTATGCCCGGACAACCTATAGGACTTATTACATCCGATCAACCAACATACTACTCTAGGACTCTCTATTTGCGCTTGGATAACCTGTCTTAGGATTGATTATGTCCAAGGATAACCTGCAAACTTTGCCAGGACTGATTACATCTGAAGACAACCTACAAGACTGATTACGTGCGAGCAACCTGCGTACTACGCCAAGACTCTCTATTTATGCTTAGACAACCTGTCTCATTTTCCATGTGAGATCTCGTGCATATGCGTCTTCTGGTCTTTATCATCTTCTAACATAAAAACATATCAAGACTGATTACCTTCAAGGATAACCTGTGAGCTTTGCCATGACTGATTATATTCGAGGTCAACCTATAGGATTGATTACGTCATCAAGACAACCTATATCTCCGACTATGCTAGAACTCATCACTCCCTCTTTTGAGGGGTCATGTTCTGGATCACACCAAGTCTTTCTCTGAAGTACTCGAACTTCACTCTGGCTAGAGGCTTGGTGAATACATTGGCTATCTGCTTGTTCGTTGCCACATATTGGAGCTTTACTGCTCCTCTTTGCATCATATCCTTGATATAGTGGAACTTGATCTCTATGTGCTTCGACTTGTCATGGAACACATAAGCTTCAAGTTCGATGCCATAGGTGTGGCTATCACCTTGCAGTCCAACATTCCGAATCTCTTCAGAATCTCCACTGTATGCTTTCCTTGACCAAGGAAAATCCCATATGCATTCTGCCACACCTTCATGCCTAAGAAGTAGTGCATCATACCTAGGTCTTTCATGTGGAACTCAGTAGCAAGTCTCCTTTTTGCATCTTCAATGAGTTCGTCCTCTCCTGTCAGGAACAAATCATCAACATATAGCAAGAGCATCATTGGTCTTCCGCCTTCAACCTTGAAGTAAAGGCTGGAATCTGCTTTACACTTAGTAAAGCCTAGGCTCATCAAGAAACTATCCATCTTGTTGTACCATGTCCTCGGTGCCTATTTCAATCCATACAAGGCCTTCTTCAATTTGCTCACATGAGTTTGCTTGGCATGTGTCTCGAATCCCAATGGTTGTTCTACGTACACTTCCTCCTCGACTACAACATTCAAGAATGCTATCTTGACATTCATCTGGTGTATCTTCCATCTCATAATTGCAACCAATGCAAGTATAGATCTAATGGAAGTGTACCTCGCTACTGGTGCAAATGTCTCGTAGTCTATTCCTTCTTTTTGTGAGAAGGCTCCTCCTATGAATCTTGCCTTGTATTTCTCGAAGCTGCCATCTCCAGCATGTTTGATTTTGTAGATCCACTTCGAAGTCACGATAAACTTCTTTTCCGGTCTCAAAACTTCATAATCGATTGATATTGTTGACACTGAGAGGGGGGGTGAATCAGTGTAAAGCAATATTTACAACTTTTTGACCTGTCACACTTAACTACTAATTCATCATTTCATTGTTCTACCAATCTCATAAACATTTCATATCATTCACATATCATAGCATTTAACTCAACAAGAATCATAACATAGAAGAACACCACACCATATAAATTTGTAATCTTTTTATATTATTTTGGTTTGGCTACAACCGTTAGGCAAAATCAACACCTACTGATATATAGAGCACCTACTCTTTATCCAGGACCCTGCCTGGTTTTCTTAGACCCTGCTAAGAAGGGTTTGAGGTATCCTAACCTCAGAAGCAAGACAAGCTTGATTTTACATTAAAGCTCACTGTCATATCAACTCATTAATCTGCAGACACATCAACTCAGCTGTAACACTGCTCATCATTCATCCACTGCTGCTCAACACTGCTGCAATAGTCTCAATCTCTGCTCAAACATCTGTGCACATCACAGCTCCTCAATACACTGCTGAATCATCAAGTCAGTAGCATACCCATCAAAGTGTAATTGCATACTGCTGCTCATCAAAGGTCTGCTCATCAACACTACTGCTGGTCATTCATTCTTCACTCATCACCATCATGTCATGGATGCACTGCTGTGTATGTAACACCTCAAGAGTGTGTAGATTTGTTGATGCACAAGTGAACCAAAGCCAATTCTGTGGTGTCCTCTGTCAAACTGTCATCTAGCCACTCTTCACTTCTTTACCTCAACCAATATATGTCATTGCTGAACATATTCCTGTGTAAACATCATCTCACTTGCAAAGCCAAACTTGTGACTGTATAAATCCTCTGCTGCTGGTTAAATTCTGAACTTAAAGCTTTACTGTACATACCTTTATTTATGCATGCTGTTACAGACTTTATTACTGTATGTGTTCAGCGATAATCTCAATCTTCAACTGTGTTAGGGATGCCTTTGTATTAAGACCTAGCCAAAGCTATAACACCCCTGCTAAGCCTTCAAACTTCCACTTCAAAAGCATCTTCAAATGACAGTCCTTGATCTTTTTCTTCACAGCTCTTCACTGCTGTTGCCTTCATGCATGAACTGTGTAAAATATCTGTTCAGCCATGCTAGGGCATCATCATTGGACTGTGGATGTCTGCTTTCAAACTAGGTAAAAACTCAGGCTGCTTGCAAACATCAAACTCAAATTGGGTATTATTATTACAGCCTTCACTTTGCCATCAAATCCAGGACCATGCACAAATGCTGAGAAACTTGGACTGTCTAAACACCGTAGAAAATTCAGGACTGTCACTTAGCAGCAAAAGAACATCAGAAATCACTCACCAATCTACTATCTCTGTCAGTATGATTTCAGACCTCTGTCAATATATTTTACAGACCTCTGGAAGATACATACAAGTAAGGCAGCCTGTGTATGCCCAAGACAGAGTTTAGTTAACAGTAAACTGCACTGTCCAAACAGTTCAAGTGTCTGCTCAACAAATAATGTCAAGCTCAGTAAAGGAATATCTCAGATCTTTCAATCAAGTTAAGATTGCCACAATATATATAGTCCATCTCCTTCAATCAAACTCAGGCCACCCAGTTTGAATAGACTCTCAAAACATAATAATAAATTGAGAGCTGTACTAAAAACTCCTTATTCCTGTACAAAAGAATCCAATAATGTGTGCATTTACCAATCACTAGACTAGGATATATATGTCGAAAAACATCAAAAGCTCCAGATGCAGCTATAACCACTGTCATGCATCTCCAAGAAATACCTTTACCAGAAATAGAGGTCTACATCCACAGTTTCAGTCATACAGTCACATCCTGATAGCCTTGACTGCCAATGCACCAGCTAATCAAGCACCACACCATTCATAAAGCATATCCACTGCATATACAAGAGCATTTCCTTCGAATAGGATCCTTTCTTCCTTGGACTTTGCTGCATTAGACAATTATTGTTATCTTTGTTTCACAAACCAGAACTAGCCCTTAAACGCTGCAGTGGTAGTCACCTTCAGGTCATAGACCTGGCAACCTCCCAACAAGGTCTCGGTGGTCACTTATAGGCCATATCAGGTCTCAGACCAATAGTGACAGTCCTAAACCAGCAGTGGCCTACTCATCATGAGCAGCAACAGCCACAAAACAGACCTCGGCCCTCTTAACACAGTCAAACAATGAACAGCAGGCTTCACATAAGTCTCGGTCCCTCTAAATCTCGGTTCCATAAACTTGTGGCTCTCAAATCCACAGGTTTGCTAAACATTGTGATAATACACTCATAAATTCGTGGCTCTCAGCTTCTCCATGGATTTGTTAAAACAAAAGACTGAAAACGATTCAGACTGCTGATGCCAAGATTTCCTCAATATGCGAGCTGTTCCAAAAAAAACATTCTTCAATTTGATTGCGGCTGGCTTTCCACAGAGCTCTCCCACCGAAATTTCCTTACTGCTGCCACGAGATTCTACCTCAGACCAATCACAAATTATGTGTGTATAAGAGAGGTCGTAGATGGGGGTATTTATACCCATTTTCCACATTATCTTTAGGCCGACCTGCTAATAATTTTTAAAAAAAATTAGGAGCCGACTTGAATAAAATTATAATTTTTAAAATGGGGTCGACATCACTTTTTACCTTTGAGCCGACATGATGAAAAATATTTTAATTCTTCTTCTGAATTGAGCCGACTTCTAGTTTTATTCGCTGTCTTATACCTTGTCAATTTTGTGTTTATATCAAGGCCATACATGGAGAGGCCTGTCATATATGTACGTGCTCCAGTGTACTGGGGTATAGCTTCCCAAGCCATAACTGGCCTTACTGCACTCTACTAATGATGCATCGTTGGACTGGCAGAGTGTTTCCAAAGGTTGGGACCTGGAGGACATTGAGTAGGGAGGATACTTCTAATGACCAAAACTCATCGATCACCTCCATCTTTACTTTGCCAGTGCTCAACTCTACTGGTATCATATCTGAATATTCCTAGAGCTCAGAGAATTGCTTGCTGCCACAGCCACCAATTAGTCACCCCTTTAAGATAGTCAAGTTCTGTGTTAGACACATCTCTTAAACAGTCCTGAAGACTGCCAAAATGGACCTTAACCAATTCTTTAAGAACAGCCCCAAAATAGTTCATAAAGTGTATAAACAGCCCTCAAAACAATCATGAAATTTCCTTTAAACCAAAGGCATCAAGGTCATCATCATCATACAAGAGCTTCATGACCCCAACAAGGGTTTCATCAAAGTGCCATTATGTCATCCAAGTAGTGGGTTCCATGACCTTTGCCAGGGCATCATGGTCTTCATCAGGGATCCCAAGACTTCATGGGCTTCTTCAACGACTACCGGGGCTTCAAGACCATATCAGCTGTGTCTTCAATATCTTCAGCAAAGTGGTGGCATCAATGACGTCAAGACCATGTTGGCATCAATGACAATTTCATCAACAGATACTCCTTGATCATGGCATCCTTTCATTTTTTCTTTTCTGCCACCTCTTTATAGGTGGAAGGTTCCTTGTCAATGATGTCACACAACAGGGCCACATAGTTGTTGTAAGGCTTTCATCTTTTCCTTTCTCTATGCATCCCTTCTGGAGCGCTATACCTTTCTACTTCTTGTATGAGCTCCCGTGCCCATGCTGGTTTCCTCTTGTGGGAGTCCTTCTTGTGAAGTCTCTATAGGCTCTTGTGGTTCTACCATGTCATGATCTTCATGGTCTTCTGGAATCGCTTCTTCATTTTTCGTACCTCGAACTCTCGTTTCTTTAGGTTCCTCGGCCTCTTCAATCGGTGGCCTCCTGGATCTAGAGTATGTCGAGTCCTCATCAAAGGTTACATCTCTACTGATGTCTATCTTCTTGAATCCTGAGAAGTATATTCGGTAGGCCTTTGATGTATCAGTGTATCTAATGAATATACCCTTCCTCCCAGAAGGATCGAGCTTGGTCCTCTTTTCCTTTGGGATATGTGTGTACACCGGGCAGCCAAATATTCTGAGATGGCCAACTTTTGGTTTATCTCCTGAGAAAGCCTCTTCAGGAGTCTTGTTGTCAAGTAATCGATGAGGAGTATGGTTCTGTATATACACAGCTGGCCTTGCTACTTCCACCCAAAGGTGCATTGGAAGATCCTGGTCATGTAGCATTGCTTTTGGTGCTTCCATTATGGTTCGGTTCTTTCGTTCTGCAACGCCATTCCGCTGAGGATTGTATGGAGTGCTCAACTCCCTCTTGATCCTAGGCTCTCTGCAGAGTTCCTTGAATTCTTCCGAGGTGAAGTCTCCGCCATTATCTGACCGCAGAGTCTTGATCTTCCTTTCAGTGTGGTTCTCGACCAAGACTTTATATTCCTTGAACTTACTGAATTCTTCATTCTTTCCTATGTTTCCTTTAAAGGAAACATAGTACACATACCCGCTTAGTGAGCTGGAAGACATGGGCCCGCATACATCTGAGTGTACTATCTCCAATATTCCTTTAGCTTTACTTTCACTGTTGGAAAATGTCTTCCTTGCATACTTTCCTTGTGCACATCGTTTGCAAATGCCTTCATGCTTTGCCTGGATTTCTGGAAGTCCTGAGACCATAGTTACGTATATCGGTGATATATTGTCCATATCGCGATATATTGTGAGTCATTCCTCTTGGCGATACATCGCCACCAAAAATTGCGACATTTACGACATTTTGAATAGATCGCGATATATTGAATGTGTCGCGATATATTTAGATTTTTATCATTTAAGCAATATGATCTAGGATCTTATCTAAGAGAATAACATGCACAACAAAAATCACAAGAGACAATAGACACAAGAGATTTTCCTCGGGGAAACCATAAAGGAGAAAACCCCGCAACTTCCTCAGAGATAGAATGAGCACTAATAGCAGCAGTAAAACCCAAAGATAGAAAAGATGATATCCAACAGCTGTTCTCTCTGTCTCACTTGAGAGAGCTTCTACTCTCTTACTCATGCGCCCCAGTGAGTGAGTGTGTGATAAATAGAGTCTCACTCTCTATTTATATTCTTTCGTTCACTTAATGTCCACTCCAACAAGTCGGCCTCACTTAACAATTACTTACCAGGGCCGACTTCTCTAGAAGAGTCTAATAACCCTAGTGCCCCACAACTGTGGGGACTTTGCCCTCCGATCAACAAGGAGGGTTAACCTTAACTCAATTGTGGGGACTATTGCGTCGACTTACAATGGAGGGTTAACCTCAATGACTTTACATGACTTGTTTACATTACAGATACTTCCCATTAGGAACATCGGGGTACAATACATAAGATATACAAATGAATACATTTCGAAGTTACAAATACATCAACATTGCGATATTTTGGAAAATATCGCCCTGCTAAAAAAAATTGCATGGAATTTGGGAAATAAATCCACGGGTTAAGTTTTTGGCTGTGTTATTAAGATTAGAGATATTAAATTCTTAAAGTAATAAATGGTAATATTACTTTCTTAAAGTAAAAGTGGCATCCTCCTTGACTTTCATTTTCTATCCTTTTACTTAAATTTTTAACATTACCATTAATTGTTTCAGGATGTTTGAGAGTGGTTCCAGCCTCATCGGACTTCATATGCAAAAAGTAGAATTTTAGATCCCATGCATAATTCAATAGACTTAATAGTTTTTAGGATTTCAAGATTGCAACAATTCCACTGGATTTTATCAAGTATGAGGGTATGGGATTGCCATTTAATCAAGCACGTCAACCCTTCTATGTACCTTGATGTTGGTGGCATTGACTATTGAAATCTTTTATCATGACTTTAATAAAAATGTACCCTTCACTCATTAAGCATGGGAAGTTTCAGCAAAATTGTAGATTGTTGACTAATGTCATTAGAGGATCAACTTCAAGATTCGAGGTAGAGGCAAGGGCTAGAGCCTAGAGGAGGGGGCATAGGGTGCTATTGATGAATATGATCCCAATATAGGCAATAATTTTTATGATATGCAGTTATGGGAGGAGATAACTCACATTGGTTTCCACCTCAGCCCTAATACCTTTGACCATAGCTCGAGTAGTTGGAGCTTCCAATTTGATGCCTAACTCATCCAAAGCACCTATAGGAACCCCTACTGCTTCTAGAGGAAGAGTGGTGCCCCTTTCCTATAAAAGGGGTAGAGGGGATCGATGATGCCTACTATTTATCATTGTACGATGTAGTATCTAGACGCCTCATGAGTCATCATGATTCATCTCTTGAAAGACAATTATTTTGATCATTTGATGTGATTTTCTATCATTCCATAAAGAATATATTTCTATACTTACAGTTTATAGTCGATATGTGATCATGATCCACCATTGACATCTTATGCATCTTATATATTAGTTGTAATCTCATATTTATGTAACAATGTGTTTATTTGATGTTGTTGTTGCTTTAGATATTAAAAAATGAAAAAAATGGTTATTTTTGTATTTTTTTGGTGCTTTACGACATTTGCCGATATTTTTCGATTTTTTCGTGGTTGTTGCCGATAAGTTACATTCCAGACCCTTGACGATATATTCGCCGACACGATATATGTAACGGAGCCTGAGGTTGCTTTGCTTGCAATCAATAATGCTCTGTAATGCACATGTGCAAGCCTTCAGTGCCATAGTTCACTTGGTTCTATTGACTCACCAGTGCTTGTTCAGGCTGTCTCTTTAGTTTGACAAGCCTTCGTCTTGTTCTCCAATCACTGCTGCATCATCTATCGTCTTTCCTTTAGGCGTCATTAAAACTTGACCATCAACAAATGCAACTTTCATTCTCTTTGCATCTAGTGCAGAGATGGAGAGAAGATTCTTCTTCAATCTTGGAGCATATAGCACATCCCTCATCTTTAAAGACTTTTCGGTATCTAGCTTGTATCAAGCTTCTCCACTTCCTTTTATGGTTTATTGATAATCATTCCCAAGTTTCACCTTGTGAGGTGACTCATGCTTCGACATATTGACGAATGATTCTTTGTATCCCGTCATGTGTTTAAATGCCCCACTATCCTCGAGCCAATCATTGCTTCCATGTGAGATAGTGCACGTAAGTGCTGAGATCAACACATACTCTTCATTTGAATCATCCTTCTCTCTTCTGAATCTTTTGTTTGTTGGTTCATCTCTTTGACGGTATGAGCACGATGTCTCTTCTACTTGTTGGGACAGTCTCTTGCAAAGTGTCCCTTTTCATCACAAGTGTGGCATTGGATGTGTTGCCCGTCAATGTTCACACCATCAGCTAGAAATATTTCGAACGGCTATCTCCCGACATAAGGGAGAGGTGCGGCCTTGGGGGCAAGCAAAGAGTCAGGTGCTGTCACCTGATCTCGACTCCTCCGTTTAGAAAAACTCCTAACGAAGCCAAGGGGGGTAGTCCCTAAAGAGTTTCTAAGGCTCAAGTTTTTTAAAGATGTTTTTTAAGTGTATGATGCAGAAGGGTGTTGTTTAGGAGTTTTTTGAGAGTTTAAAAGTGGTGGGGTTTCAAGATATAACTGCAACACTGGTATAAAAGAGTCCTTTTAACAACATGAATTAAAGATCATTGTAAAATATATCAAAGATGCACGATACTTGATATTGATAATAAGCAAATGAAAGTGCAAGGACCAGTGCCTTATGAAGCCAATACAGTGAGATAAATGATAATTGCTGAAAAAAGGGAAATGTTGTGCAAGTGTATCTTGGTAAATTTTAAGTTATTAGTTTGTGAATCTTGGTTAGGGAAAGAAGGGAAACTCTCGAGATACCGTAAAGGTACATAGAGGAAGGTATGGAAATTAGGCTTTAGTGGCTCTGTACAAGGACATGTTGGCTGCCAAAGTCCTAGGAGCGTGTTCAACACTACACCGACTAGGGATGTAGTCTAACGGTGCCCCCAAGATCTAAATACAGTGGCTCCAGTTTCCCTAGGCATAATTTGCCCACATAAAGTCTAGTCGAGAAGCGTTGGATTTTCGCTTATTTTTTAGGTAGTTAATTTTATTAGGGGACTGATTAAGCTAAGATGTGAGAATTAATCAATCTACAATGCTTTTGGGTATCCCAATCGGGTAGAGCATACACAATGTAGTAAACTGGTTTATTCCAAATTTGGACAAGTAACCATTGACTCTCTAATAGAGAGCGCTCTTGACTTGCTTTTCAACGAAGTTCAAGAGACTTTGGATTCGTTTTATTAAGCAAATTAAAACATGAAAAATAAAATAGTACTTGTGAAAAAATACATGATGGCCAAACTTATGCGTCACTTTTCTAATCAATCTTCACTAACCGACAAAGCCTTTGGGTGGAGGTGAGAGCATAATTCGTGGCGAGGAAGAGTGGTTTTATTTCTTAACAATATGATAAACAAAACTAATCTAAAATAAAAATTAAACCTCTCTGATAGAGAGTGCTCTTGATCCACTTTTCAGTGAGATTCAAGAGACTTTAGGTTCTTTCTTGTTTTCTATTAACAAAAAGTAAAAGTGCTGAAATAAAACTATACTGAAGGCTTTTCCTTTTTTATGAAAGTAAAATGACTAATCTATTCTAAACCATTTACTATGCATGCATAAAGTAAATAAATAAAACAGAAAAAACAAGGGACGATACAGGCTTCCCCCAAATGGGGGAAGTGGGGTGTGGGGGCCTTTGTCCCACTTGCTCTTTATTAAACTTTTTACAATGCTTTGAAAGAAAGAGTGCCTTTTGATCCTTGAAAAAAGGGTCAAAAAGACCCCTAAAGTGTCGGGAAAGCAAGGGAATGAAGAAGGGGGAAGGCAAAATCGAATATGGATGCTTCGGATGGCCCAAAACTCAAAACTTTGGCAACATATCCTTCTCTTTTTTCATATATCTGCTAAAAAACAGCAATCTTTCAATGCCAAATCAGTGGGTTAGATGCAAAAATAAACTAATAATCTACACCTTCAACACTTGAATTTTTTTGCAAAGTTTAACATCAAAGTGCTAAAACAAATGGAAATTAGATCTAAGCCTTAAGATGCAAAATTTCAGTCCTTTCTTAGATCTTTAAATGAAGCAAGTAAAATGAAGAATGATAAATCTTTTAATAATCGAATTTTAACTTGCAAACAAAACAAAAAAAAATTTAAAAGAAAAGAGATTGATGTTGAGTGTTTTTGTCCTTTTTTGTTGAGAAGGAAGAGGAAGAACTCAAGCTTTAAGCTTTGAACAAGGTCGAGGAGGAGGGCGCTTGCATGGTAAACAAGTTAGATCCAAAGTGAAGCAGTGAAGAAGAAAAGATGAACCCGAGCTCCAATCTTACTCCACCTTCGTTGATCTGCAAAGCTACACAAGAAACCTTTATGCAAAGATCAGATCTAGTATGAAAATCAAATAAAACCAAAAGCATACAAGTATTGCCGACTACAAAGTATAACCCTTGAATCTTAAATGATTACACATAAATAAGCAAATTGAGATTCAAATGCCTATTCTATGGATTGGAATACAAACTTCTAAGCTAGATATTCAAAATTGCATGAGCCACAAACATAACTAAATAGATATCACCTCGATTAAAAGCCAACATTCACCATGAAAGAGTATTACACCAGCAATTTGTACTCCAAAGACTCAGCTTTATTCCATCAAAAGATAAACAATTAGAACTCATATGAACAGAGGTCCCTTGCAAAATCATCCCCTCTAAAAAGGGAGAAGAGACCTCTTATTTATACCGAAACCCAGCCCCAGGGGGGGCACCAACCAACTGAAGATCAACTCGGAGTTAAACTGAGTTGAAGTGAACTTGTCAGAAGTGGAACTGGAGAGGTAGATGCCACCTCTCCTACCAACTCAATCCCGAAAGGCCACATCACCCAAACTCCTCACCAAACTCCACACGTGCGATCTTTCCCTCACGCGATTGTACGGAATAATAGTGACGTGAAGGGTTAAATTTATGAAGGTTCGAATGCATAGCTTGAAATAACACAGGCTAATTAACAAATGGGGAGGGGTCCACCCTCACCCATTCACATCCCACTAAACAAGTTAGCGTGAGCTCCAAGCTTGGAGTTGACGTCATCAGCATGTCCACCATTCGTTTGCATTGCAAAGGCACATAGTAAACCAAGGTCTTAATTTAGTATTTTATGTGGAGAGGGGTCCACCCCAATCCCACTTACATCCTTCACAAAGCATGAGTCCAAAAGCTTCACGTCACCCTCTTCTAATTAATTCACCACTTAAAAAATTTGTAACCCAAAGTTTAAGTTATTACTTTAAAAAGGGTAGCAAATCCATGGGGGACCCATGCCATGTCACTTTCTCACCATTTTTAATTAATTTTTGACTTTTCAAAACTTTGACTTTTGTGGAATTTCTCCAAATTTAGCATTCAAATGCCATCTTGATGCACTTTTAGCCAAATAATGCTCCACGGGGTGTTTCGACTACCCGACTAATGTGGAAGGTGGTCCTTGAGGTGAAGTGGACGCTCTCGGTGTGAAAACGAGTGTCCCCACGTCAAAAATTGACTCCGTATCTGACTTTTATTACATTTTGAATTTTTCCATTTAAACCGTTAAAAATGGCTTTAAAAACAAAAAATTATTTTTTCTCGGAATCAAACAAAACTCTAAGGGGACCTAGTACATGTTCATACGACTCAATTCGAATGCCTAACATGTTGAAAAAACACTGACACGAAGGCTCTAATAACCTCCTAAGGCCGAAACACCAAGACGACTACCCGAGCTTTGGAGGTGTGAGTGAAAAACTCAGAAATTATTAGTTGTTTGTTCAACAACCAATAATAACCAAGGGAAAAAACACTCTGGGCTACTCAGCTTGATGCTTAAGTCCGAGAAGTCGAGCCTTTTATAAAAAAATAAATGCTAGGACATTTTTTACAATTTCCCCAAGGGGGTATGAACATGTTACAAAAATTTCGAACAGACTCCTAGAAAAAGTCTGGCGGACTTTTGAACTCTGACCATGAACAAGTGTACTTGTTCAATACTCTGGCGGTTCACCAAAAATCCACTAATTGCAGAATTAATGGATAACAGGATGTTGGAAGGATCCTTTTTGGACTTTTTTTTTTTCTTGTCCTTGTTGTTGTTGTGATGATTGTTCTCCTTCTTCTTGTAGTTCTTCTTGGTGTGAACATTGAGAGCTTGATCTTCAGTTGCTCCCATCTTCTCTTCTCTTGTTACGAGTCGAGCTTCCTCTTGTGTGCATTCTTCTCGGAGTCGGTTGAAAAAGATCAACTTCCTTCTTGCACAAATGCCTTGATTGAATGAGTCTCGTGATCTTGGGAGGCCATTCAAGGTAGTCACCACAATCTCTCCCTCTACATTTTCTTCAACTGCTTCAAGTTGTTCCTTGATTTGAGAAACCCTTGTGAAGTAGGACTGTATAGTCTCTGAGCTCTGTATCTTCACATTCTTCGGCTGGTTCCTAAATGTCATCTTTCGATTGATGTTCTTTCCTTCGAACATCTTTGTCAAAACATCAGATACTTCCTTCGGTGTCTTGAAGGATGACACATGGGGGATGAGGTGATCCTTAATAGAATTTGCATTGATTCTCTTGGCCTTAACCAAGTTCTTCTTATGAGTAGCCTTAGCCTCATCTCCCTCTGGATCTGGAAATTCTCTAGTTATGTATTGAATCCGGATCCAAATCATTCTCTTTAAGGATCAGGGAGATTTTGTACTTCCATGCTCGGAATTTATTAGCTCCTCCAAAATTGTCCTCAAGCAGAGTATGGTTAGTCATCTTTTCAAATGAGAACCTTGAATGGAAATAGCAAAGATTTCAGATCTTACCGATTTGAGGTGTTCGACCTAGTTCCAGAGCTCACTGACCTAGGATTTGTAAGAGAAACTCTAATTTTCCAAACTTGGAGTTTGGGAATTCTGTTTGGATAGAAAGATGCGCCTCCTTGAGGCGAGTTGCTCAACAATGTCCTTTTTTAAGGACTGAGGTGGGAAGCCACTAAAACTTGATGCCCTAGTTTCTCTTGGCACTAGTGTCAGGGTAAAAAATGAAACTTCTTCAAATCTGATTATGCTTCCGCCAAAAGATGCGCCCCTCTAGGGCGAGTTAGCCTAGGCCTTTTTTCTTGATGATCTGTGGAGAGAGAAGATATTGAACTAGGAAGCCCTAGTTTTCGTTGCTGCAGAATGCTTTCTTTCAGAGAGGCTCTGATACCATGTTAGTTTTTCTAATCTAATTAGCTTGATTAGAATCTTTATCTAAAAGAATAACAAGCACACCAAGATACGCAAGATAGAGTAGATACACAAGACACAAAGATTTTCATTAGGGAAACCATAAAGGAGAAAACCCAACAAACTTCCTCAGAATAGTTTCCTCCCTAAGACAATATCACAAGATGGAAAAACCCAATAAGAAGAAGTCTTCTGCAACTCTCTCTCTCTCTCCTCATGCGAACTTGAGTGAGTGTGAGTGTGTATATATGAGGGAGGGCGCCTCCCTATTTATACCCTTCAAGTGATTGACCTCCCAAGCCCGACTTCTAACCCTGGCAGGGTTGACTTCTCCTAGAGAGACTCCAAAAACATTACATGATATTATACTAGGGACTATTGCCCCGACTTACAATAGAGGTTGTACCTCAAGGACAATGTACAATAATGACATCCCGAAAGGAGTGAAACACATCTCCGATGGGGGTACAATAACATACAATGATAATATACATCAGAATATCTTCCGAAGTTACAAATACAACAACACTCCCTCTTAACTAGGAAGGTATTCTCTCTCTCGCCACAATCATCAATATATCTGGTCAAGTCATCATCAGAGTTGCTGCCATAATCCTAGTCTTGTTGCTCATTGAGTAGTACTATCTGTCATCGGAAGTTTCTATAGAGCCAACCTTGTTTCATGCTGGGTGTAGGCCTAGTTCTCATCCAGTTCTTCATCATATTCATGAGAAAGCCATCACGCAGGTACATCCCAGGACCATTCATTACATTGCCACTACAATCACCTGTGTCTCCTATCGTCATCTCGTCGTATCCAAATCATCTCATCATCTTGCACAAAATAAAGCAAATAGAGCACACAGAGCACAACCCAGATGCAGATCACTTGCGTTCTATCGACATAGGAGTATGCCAGGGTCTTTCACGTCACCAAGACAACCTGCAACTTCCATTATGCGTGAATCGCCTAGGACCACACCAAGTGCATTACATCTCTCCTCATTTCCAACATGGGAACACACACATATAAGGATTGATTATGACTGAACAACCTGTGTACCACGTCGGGATCTTTTCCCTTCCACGTCAACCTTAAGGACTTATTACATCCGAACAACCTGCATTCAGAATCTTTTTCGTTCGTATAACCTTCTAGGACTTAGTGCGTCCGAGTAACCTACGTACCGCCAGGATCTTTTCCGTTCCAAGACAACCCACAGGACTCATTACATCCGAACAACTTGCATCCTACGCCAGGATCTTTTACACTTCGGATAACCTGTACTAGGATTGGTTACGTCCAAGGATAACCTGCGTACTACGTTAGGACTGATTACATTCGATGACAACCTACAAGATTGATTACGTCTAAGAAACGTGCGTCCTACGCTAGGATCTTTTTCGCTCGGACAACCTGTCTCTTTTCCCATGTGAGATCTCATGCATCTGCATCTTTTGGTCTCTTGTCATTTCTAGCATAGGAGCACGCCAGGATCTTTTATGTTGCTGAACAACCTACAGCTTTGACTATGCTAGAACTCGTTACTCCCTCTTTCGAGGAGCATCGATCAGGATCACACCAAGTCTTTTTCTGAAGTACTCGAACTTCACTTTGGCTAGAAGCTTAGTCAATACATCGACTATTTGCTCGTCCATTGCCACGTACTAGAGCTTCATTGCTCCTCTCTGCACCATATCCTTGATATAGTGGAACTTGATCTCGATGTGCTTTGACTTGTCATGGAACACCGGGTTCTTCGACAATTTCACGTAACTTTGGTTGTCGCAAAATATACAAGTCACATCTATTTGCAGATCAAACAAATCAGTTAGTAGCTTTCGCAACCATACTGCCTCACAACTAGTCGAGCAAGTAGCAACATACTCTGCCTCGACTGTACTCAGCGCCATGCAGGACTGTTTCCTGCTAAACTAGGAGATCATTCTGTATCCCAAACTGAAGCAACAACCCGAAGTGCTCTTCCTATCAGTAGCGCTACTTGCCCAATCCGAATCAACACAACCGTGTAGGTTAATCTTCTGATTCACATCATACTTGAGCCCATAATCACTGTACCCTTCAGGAACCTCAAATACATGCTTTGCAGCAACAAGGTGAACATCTCTCGGATCTGTTAAGAACCGGCTTAGGGTGTTCACAACAAAGCATATGTCTGGTCTTGTAATCGTCAAGTACATCAATGAACCAATCATCTGGCGATACATTGTGGCTTCAACCGATTTTGATGAAGCATTACACATAAGCTTCAAGTTCGATGCCATAGGCGTGGCTATCGCCTTGTAGTCTAGCATTCCGAATCTTTTCAGAATCTCCATTGCATACTTTCCTTGACCAAAGAGGATTCCATTTGCATTCTGCCACACCTCCATACCTAAGAAGTAGTGCATCATCCCCAGGTCTTTCATCTCAAACTCAGTGGCAAGCTTCCTCTTTGCATCTACAATGAGTTCGTCCACTTCTGTTAGGAACAGGTCATTGACATATAAGAGCATCACCGGTCTTTCGTCTTCAACCTTGAATTAAAGGTTGGAATCCGCTTTACTCTTAGTAAAGCTAGGCTCATCAGAAAGCTATTCATCCTGTCGCACCATGTCCTAGGTGCCTGCTTCAATTCGTACAAGGACTTCTTCAATTTGCACACATGAGGCTGCCTGTCATGTGTCTCGAATCCCAGTGGCTGTTCTACGTACACTTCCTCTTTGACTACACCATTCAAGAATGTTGTCTTGACGTCCATCTAGTTTATCTTCCATTTCATTATTGCAACCAATGCAAGTATGATTCTAATGGAAGTGTACCTCGCTACGGTGCAAATGTCTCCTCGTAGTCTATGCCTTCTTTCTGTGAGAAGCCTTGCGCCACGAACCTTGCCTTGTGTTTCTCAATGCTACTGTCTGCAACATGCTTGATCTTGTACATCCACTTCGAAGTCATGACAAACTTCCTTTTCGGTCTCAGAACTATCTCCTAGACATCACTCTTCATAATCGACTGGTACTCCTCGATCATCGCATCCTCCCATTCTTTCTTTTCTACAGCTTCTTCATAGTTGGAAGGTTCTTGGTCAATGATGTCACACAGTAGGGGCACATATCTGTTGTAAGGTTTTGGTCTTTTCCTTTGTCTTTGCATCTCATCTGGAGCACCATACATTTTTGCTTCTTGTATGAGTTCCTGTGCCCATGCTAGTTTTTTCTTGTGGGTGTCCTTCTCGTGAAGTGTCTCTACAGGCTCTTGTGGTTCTGCCATGTCATGATCCTCATGGACTTTTGGAATTGCTTCTACAGATTTCGTACCTCAGGCTCTCGTTTCTTTAGGTTCCTGGACCTCTTCAATAGGTAGCTTCCTGGATCTAAAGTATGTCGAGTCTTTGTCAAATGTTACATCTCTACTGATGTCAATCTTCTTTAATCCTGGGAAGTATATTCGGTAGGCCTTTGAGGTATCACTGTATCCTACGAATATTCCCTTCTTTCTGGAAGGATCAAGCTTGGTCCTTTTCTCCTTTGGGATGTGTATGTACATAGGGCAGCCAAATATTATGAGATGGCTATCTTCTGGCTTCTCTCCTGAGAAAGCCTCTTTAGGAGTCTAATTGTTGAGTACTCGATGAGGAGTACGGTTCTGTACATACACAATTGTCCTTGCTCCTTTCGCCGAAAGGTGCATTGGAAGATCCTGGTCATGTAGTATTGCTTTCGCTGCTTCCATTATGGTATGTTCTTCCGTTTTGCAATGCCATTCTGCTAAGGATTGTATGGAGTGCTTAACTCCCTCCTATTCCCGGACTCCCTACGGAGTTCCTTGAATTTTTCCGAGGTAAACTCTCCGCCATTATCTGACTGCAGAGTCTTGATCTTCCTTTCAGTGTGGTTCTCGACCAAGGCTTTGAACTTATTGAACACTTCATTTTTCCTTTTCAAGAAATATATCCAAGTCTTACATGATAAATCATCTATAAAGGAAACATAGTACACATACCCGCTTAATGAGCTAGAAGACATGGGCCTGCATGCATCTGAGTGTACTATCTCCAATTTTCCTTTAGCTTTACTTTCACTGTTGGGAAATGTCTTTTTTGCATTCTTTCCTTGCGCACATCCTTTGCAAACGCCTTCATACTTTGCCTAGATTTTTGGAAGTTCTAAGAATACTTTGCTTGCAATCGATAGTGCTCTGCAGTGCACATGTGCAAGCCTTCGGTGCCATAGTTCACTTGGTTCTATCGAGTTATCAACCAATGCTTATTTAGGCTGTCCCTTCAGTTTGCACAAGCCTCCATCTTGCTCTCCAATCACTGTTGCTTCATCGATTGTCTTTCCTTTAGGCCACATTAGAACTTGGCCATCAACAATTGCAACTCTCATTCCCTTTGCATCTAGTGCAAAGATGGAGAGAAGATTTTTCTTTAATCTTGGAACATATAGCACGTAATTCATGTTCAAAGATTTTCCGGAGTCTAGCTTGTATGAAGCTTCTCCACTTCCCTTTATGGGGTATTGATAATCATCCCCAAGTTTCACCTTGTGAGGTGACTCATGCTCAAAGCTTCGGACATATTGACGAATGATTTTTTGTATCCTGTCATATGTTTAGATGCCCCACTATCCACAAGCCAATCATTGCTTCCATGTGAGATAGTGCCCATGAGTGCTGAGATTAGCACATACTCTTCATCTAAATCATCATTTTCTCTTCTGAATCTTTTATTTGTCGGTTCATTTTCTTCGGTGGTATGAGCATGATGTCTCTTCTTCTTTTCATTGAAGGAGTCTTTGTTCTTGGGACCATCTCTTGCAAAGTGTCCCTTTTCATCACAAGTGTAACATCAAATGTTGGAAGGATTTCTTTTGAACTTCTGTTGTTTCTTGTCCTTCTTTTGTTGTGATGATGGTTCTCCTTTCTGTAGTTTCTTTTGGTGTGAGATGCGAGAGCTTGATCTTTCGTTGCTCCCATCTTCCCTTCTCTTGTTATGAGTCGAGCTTCTTCTTGTGTGCATTCTTCTCGACGTCTGCTGAAAGAGATCAACTTCCTTCTTGCACAGATTCCTTGAATGAATGAGTCCCATTATCTTGGGAGGCCATTCAAGGTAGTCATCACAATCTCCCCTTCTTCCACATTCTATTCAAGTGCTTCAAGTTGTTCCTTGATTTGAACAACCCTTGTGAAGTAGGACTGTATAGTCTTTGAGTTCTGTATCTTCACATTCTTTAACTGGTTTCTCCATGTCATCTTCCGATTGATGTTCTTTCCTTCGAACATCTTTGTCAAAGCATCAAATGCTTCATTCGATGTCTTAAAGGATGACACATGGGGAGATGAGATGATCCTTAATAGAATCTGTAATGATTCTCTTGGCCTTAACCAAGTTCTTCTTATGAGTAGCCATAGCCTCATCTGGGAACTTCTTCACTGATGTATTGATCCAAATCATTTTCTTCAAGGATTTGAGAGATTCTGTACTTCCATGCTTGGAAGTTATAAACTCCTCCAAGCTTGTCCTCAAGCTAAGTATGATGAGTCATTTTCAAATGAGAGCCTCAAATGGAAATAGCAATGATTTAGATCTTACCGATTTGAGGTGTCCAACTTGGTTTTGGAGCTTGCTGACCTAGGGTTTCTTAGAGAAACCCTAATTTTCTAAACTTGGAACTTGGAAATTCTGTTTGGATAGAAAGATGTGCTTCTTTGAGTCAAGTTGCTCAGCTATGTCCTTTTCTGAAGACTGAGGTGGGAAGCCTCCAAACTTGATGCCCTAGTTTCCTCCCGTAGTGTTCTGCAGTAAAAAATTGAAACTTCTCCAAATTTGGAAATGCTTCCACCAAAAGATGCGCCCTTCTATGGCGAGTTAGACTAGCCCTCTTTTCTTGATGATCTATGGAGAGAAAACCTTGAACACCCTTCTATGGCGAGTTCGTCTAGCCCTCTTTTCTTGATGATCTATGGAGAGAAGACCTTGAACTAGGAAGCCCTAGTTTTCGCTGCTGCACAGTGCTTTCTTTCAGAGAGGATTTCATACCATGTTAGTTTTTCTAATCTAATTAGCTTGATTAGGATCTTTATCTGAAAGAATAAATAGCACAGCGAGATACACAAGATAGAGCAGATACTCAAGACACAAAGATTTTCACCGGGGAAACCATAAAGGAGAAAACACCGCAAACTTCCTCATAATAGTTATGTCACTAAGACAATATCACAAGATGGAAAAACCCAATAAGAAGAAGTTTTCTGCAGCTCTCTCTCTCCTTCTCCTCCTCTCTCTCTCTTGCGAACTTGAGTGAGTGAGTGTGTATAAATGAGGGAGGGCACCTCCCTATTTATACCCTTCAAGTGCCTGACCTCCCAACTTGACTAGGCTGACCTCTAACCCTAACAGGGCCGACTTCTCCTAGAGAGACTCCAAAAATACATTACATTATTATACTGGGGACTATTGCCCCGACTTACAACGGAGGTTGTACCTCAAGGACCATGTACAATAATGACATCTCGAAAGGAGGGAAACACATCTCCGTTGGGGGTACAACAACATACATTGATAAGAGTTGCAACATATCTATGACAGCAGTTCCTCTTCAACCTCTTCCTCCATATATAGTTTTATTTTGAGATTCCTCCATTCAACCTTAGATGTTAGGAGAGATGGTTCCAACAAACCATGACAAAGTTCTACCTTCTGTATCATAGATCCTAGATTCATTCTCTTTGTACATCTCTCTTATGGATTGGTTCTCCATCTTTAGAGTTAGCTTTTTGGTTTTTAGGTTAGAGTCATACTTTTCTTTCTACATCTTGCTTTTTATAGGAGCCCTCTTAGTGCTCCCACTTTGTTTTGACACATGGTACCAAATAGTCCCATTGACCTACTTTTGTGGTTATTCGTTGGACATTAATAAATTTATCTCATCTTATCTGCTTCTACTCCACTCTTAATCCTTTCTTCCATTTTTTCTGACTTTGGTCCATAGTGTTGCACCACCCCCTTTTGCTTTAACCCAATGGTGCTCATTGCCTTAAATTGCCTCCTCATCCTCTCTCTTCTACACCATCATCTTCTGTTGCAACTATACTCACTACTACAACATTCCTCCCATGCACTCAGATGCTGCAACCTCTTCTTGCAATTTCTTCAACACCTTATCCTCCATGACGTCTACTTAGTGTTCTTCAAGATTGGAGTTGTATCCTCTCTTACAACACTACCATTGGAGGTGTGCTTCACTTATTCATTCAGATAACTGTACCCAACATCATACATTTGCTGGAGTAATTTGCACTTTTCGTATTATCATGGTAACAATTCTACCTAGCTCCACTCTTTTGCTGCAATTATCCTAAACCTTCAGAATTCTACTCGTTTTGTATATATATTTTTCCTCATGCAGGTTGTCTCATTTGGTGTTCTGTCTGCAACATCTTCCTCTCTTTCATAGTGATGCTCATGCTGTATTTTCCCACACCTTTGCAACTTGGTCTTCTGCAACTATATAGGACTCTATAACTTCTGTTATTTGCTACGGTTCTTGTTAAGATCCACACACTCCACTTCTTAGATGAATATACCCAGGCCTTCATTCTTCAATTGAACTGTCTATGACATCCAGGAGTCTTCAATCTCAAGATCTGCTTGCTTTGATACCACTTGATGCAGTGCTTGGTGGCCTACAATGAAAGTCACATAGTGAAAGCACTCATAGCATGCAACAAATTTGTAAATGCATTACTTTAAATAAACATTACACAGACAGAGTCCATTGTGAAAAAGATTATAACAAAGACACTGAATAATAGTCTCAGAAAACTCCATTTAATCAATAATCAATGCTCTTGGGACTCTTTTACATTCACAGAGCCTATGTATAGGTCTTTGGATCTCACAACCATCCACACTACATAAATGAAACAAAGGTGATCCTAATGCCATTTGCTCATTTATAAACTTCATATTTATGCCTGTGATCCTTGGCATTTGGCTTTCCAACTACCCTAATTATCCAAATTCCAAATACAGTGTTTCACATTACAAAGATTGATAAAAAATACTAAGGACAAGAAATTACATCAATTCTTGGGCTAAAATAGCACATTAAATGCACCCCATTTATAATAAAGGCTCCATGATTACATGAGATACGCCAAAGTCACCCCACTGTCCCTCATGCTTAGAATGCATGCAACAATTCAAATTTGCACAGTTTTGCTCAAAGTCGAAGTTTGTTGTTAAAAATAGGGTACACAATGCACATCTATGTGAGAGTTGTTAGAAAGTTAACTCTGAAGGTCCTCTTTATATATTTGGTGTGGTGTGATAAAGAGGACTTAGAATTTGTCCTTTGTATATTTATGTATAAAGTGAGTTATATATAAATAAAATGATGTTTTGTACTTTATAGTATGGGTCTCACTTAAAGATTATTTAATAATTAAAGTGAGTTAATTATTAAAAGTGGGTGCATTAAATGATGGCCCTTGATTATGTAAATGTATCTCAACCATAGACTAGTTGGTTAGATAATTAGTTACAATTTTTAAAGGATAAAACAAAGAAGAAAGGACAAGTTAGACACACCATCAATGAAGAGAGAGAGAAAAGATTGAGAAAGAGAGAGGAAATACCCTAGAGTGGGCATGCATCCCAATGCAAGGAGCAACACAAATCCCGAGGCAGCCTGAATTAATCTGTACAACAGCAGTCTGAGCAGTCTGTACAGGCACGTGTGGGCACACATCCCGAGGCAAGGTACAACGATTTGATTGCAGACTGGCAGGTCATACAACTGCATTAATTGCAGGCCCATGTGGCATGGTTTTCGAGGCAGAGTCCAACAGAAAGTACAGTTCCGTACAACACATGTGTGGAGGCCGTACAACAGGCCGTACAGCTGTTGACGGGCATGAAAATCGAGGTATTTTTGCTGCTGTTCCAGTTTGGGTATTTTTGTTAGTGAAGGTGGAAGGAATAATTTCATGTGTAGTTGGAAATATATCTGAGTATTCTTCTTTAATCAAAATTTTCTCTTTCTAGGGTTTTCCCCAGGAGTTGGGGTTTTGCCCGGTCAGTTGACCAAAACATCTGTGTATTCATGTGTCAATTTCTGCTTCAGTATTGAAAAGATCTTGATATGGTGGTTTGCATTTCAAATTTAAGAGTAAATTTTTAATCATAAATCCTCGTCATTCAAGTGTTTGACAGAATGTGTTAATGAAAAGCTTTATATTAATGTCATTGATTTTCTTCAAGAGTACTCATAAAATGCACGCTACAAATCTTCCATTGTCCTTTTGTTAAAGTAAAAGCTGATATCTATAGATTTTTGTCTTGCCAACAAAGCCCATATCTCAATAGTCCTTCATTTTCCTGCAACAAATATGCCAAGTCAATGACTTCTATATTTTGACCAAACTTGCCTTGCTTCACTAAAATGCATGCCCAGGGTTCATTCCTTGGCTAATTTGAGTGATTCAAATTGGAGAATGTGTATTTTTTCATTCCTCAGCTTTCTATATTTCCAGGTTCTGAATTTGAGCCTTAAAACTTGTGCACACATTGTCAAAACTGAAAAAGTCTGTGGGGCCTTGCCAAATTACATGCCAAGGGTATGTTTGTAGTCATCCATGCTGGCTACAAAATACATTGCTTAGATTTACTCGATTCTTTTTCAAATGCATACATTTTATCTTCTAAGTTGCCCTATGACACTGTTTTTGATATTTCTTGGAAATGCACACAATCATCACTAAAATGCATGTCGAGGCTAAGTTAAGGATCCAAATCAGGTTATGTAATATGTTCAGAGTTCGACATTCAATTCTCTATAAATCCTTTTCATCTTATGCCATGGTTCTGTCTAAATTCTATGTGCTTGAAAACAATGTTGCCATGATCTGTAGATTGTTGTGGATATTCCACTGGAACAGTTCGTCACAGTATATCTTACAATTTTTTGTAGTCTCTTACTATGCAGTGTGTTACCTCACAAACCCTCACCTTTAGAGATAGAGTCCTAAAGCTCAAGTGAGGCCTTGGAGGAACCTACACGTATTCCCAATGTAACCATACAAGCCCTTTTCACACTTTAGGCCAGCTCTCCTCTGGCTCAAGAGGGGCTTCCCTAGAATACTATTGCTAGAATTGTAGGCAATTAATTGCAAGGTGAAATGAAAAGTAAATTTGAGCAAACCAATTTTGTATGTTTAAGAGATGAAAGTGGATGAATGGACCCAGTGATTACTTGGATTTTATTGTGAAAAGACCTGTTTGTGCTTTTCATTTTGTTCTTCACATGTTGACAGGGTTAATTCTCTTAAATATTTGCAAAATCCATTTACCTTTTATGTAGGCAATATCAGATGATGCATATTTTAAGTTTCTAAAATGAGAAATAGGTGTAACATTAAAATCTTCGGGGAAACTTATATAATTTATAACTAAACTTGTAGTTTTTGACAAATTTTGCAAGGTTGTGCATTTATATGTTAGAAGTTTGGTTAATGTTTTAGTTGTGCATTTATATGTTAGAAGTTTACAAGTTTTATTAATGTTTCAGAGGAAGTCTGCTTAATGGCAATCTATGTTTAGAAATTGGTCAAATAATAACATGTTTGTGATAAATAGCTTTTGAATTTTATCATGAGTTTAATGTTGAAGTTAAAGAGTGCAAGACAAATGCTGCTTTTACTTTATTTTGATGCCTTTTCATAGCTTTTTCTGGAAAGTTAGGATTCAGACCAGGTGGTTATTTAGCTCTCTTTGCATCTGACTATGCAAATTTCTGAAACAGTTGATGAGTTGAGATAGTAGGTTAGAGTTCATTGCATGTGTAAATAGCAAGTTCAAATGGGCTCATTAGCAGTGTCCAAATTTGCTTCTCCAGGTACCCCATTGGTTGACATATGACTTTCCTCCGGCTGTTAAAGAAAAGATTGATCTTCTATGGGGAAAAGATTGGAAAGGTCAAGCTCAGAAATGGTGAGTTTTCAACTTGTTCCTAGTACCTACATATGCCTAAGTTGTAACAAACTGGAATTGAATTGGTTTCAAATGGCTAGCTTTTGTGATTTTCTTGTGCAACAGCTGAGAATGTAGTTCATAAGAAATATAAGTACAATGTGATGAATTCTTTAAAAAGGGTTAAAGTCAAAACATTGCCTAGAGAAGTGCAAAACTAGGTTTTGCTGTGGATTTTGACAAAAATGAAATGTCGGAGTATAGGGTACATGTACTACTTTCTGTCATATTCTTAACCCTAAAGATATAATCAAGTACAAATAACTGTGCAAGATGAGAGGATCACGCTTCTACATGATTAAAATTGATTAGCATCTAATAAAACCTCTCTTTTCAAGAGGCCAGCTTCCAGTTGAGGGGGTTAACATGAAATAACATTTCTTTGCATCCATTGTTCATTGTTTGCATTTGTTGGCTTTGGTTTAGGCTGTATTTCCAATAGTTTTCTTGGTCTTATTTTTTCTCGTGATATTTTAAGATTATCACATGGAGAATGTTCCTTCTAGTAAAATAGGTGAAATACTACCTGCATTGACACGGTGATAGCATACTGTAAAACTCAGAATACCTTTCAGCTTAGTTTCCATGTCTGAGGGGCATCAATGGCATCAAAGTCACCCAAGACTTGCACAATGGGGTTTTGTTGAAATTTTAGGGTTAGAGGAGTTTTAACACAAGTAGTAAGCTTTAATGCATGAACATATAAACTCAGATTTAGAATAGTACTGCTTGATAAAATTTAAACTGTAATAAAACAAAAACCATAATTTTCATCTCTTTCAACTTAACGCTCCATTAGTCACTGTGTTAACGTTGGTCCTCGAGAATTATCAAATGCCAAGTACAGTAACAACATAGTAAATAATGTACAGTAGATATCAGCAGTAAAGAATCATAACCAATATTTGAATCAGCCTTATACTCAGATACTTTAGGTTGATCTTGTCATCGAAGGGACAAGTCAACTAGGCAAACAATTTATGTGCCTTGAGAGACAGCCTAAGAGGTGTAAAGCACATACTGACCCAGACCTCTTGGTTAACAAGCACAGTCATACCTAGTACAGTTATGCAGACAAAGGACACAGAGTCATGTTGAGTAAGGATGTAGTCACATAGTGCAGAGACGCACAGTCATACTTTGCACAGTCATGCTGAAAAACCACAGTTCACACATAAGGTGAAGCTCATGGTCATGCTGGGGAAGATCCCACAGTCCATACAAGAGCACAGATCGCAATCATGCTGGGGAAGGACCCACAATTCACCCAAGGAAACGGACTCATGATCACGATGGAGGAAAACACCACAGTCCACATAACAAAAATCTACCCATAGTCACGCTAGGGAAGACACGGGTAGAGTCATGGTCAAGACCACGCGGAGGAACCCACAGGATAGGGCCATAGACAAGTTGGGCAGAGACCACGCGGAGTGTAATGTCCCCTTCCTTTTAGGCCTTGAGGCCCATACCGCTAACCCATGTGATTCCTGTGGGTTCGAGCGGTTACTGAGAGCTAGGGGATCAGATCA